>VWZZ01004017.1:484454-517954 GCA_013399095.1 Psophia crepitans
CGGGGCTATAAAGCACCTGCCAGGCGCCCGCCGGCTCCAGACGCATCGCGGCGGCTGCGGGTGAAGCTGCGCACGGAGAAGCAGCGGCAGAGCCGGGGGTGAAAGGAGGGGAGGAAAAAACCAAACCCACGAGAAAAAGAACCCCCGAAGCCTCCAACTCTCTCCAGCCATCCCAGCCCCACGCCTGCGAGACCCGCGGCCATGCCCAGCCACCCCGCCGGCGCCGTGCTGCTGGCGCTCGCCCTCTGCGCCCTCCTGGAAGATGGTGAGCGCCGGGCTGGAGGGGGGCTCGACTCGCCGGGGGTGCCCTCCCTGGCAGGGGGACCCGTCTGCACCCCCTCGGCTGGGGGAGCGGGGCTGCGTGGGGTGCCGGAGGGTGTCCCGGCTCTGCCCGGAGGCTGGCTGCAGGGTGGGGGCTTCTCCCTGCCTTTGCTCCGGGGTAGCCCCTGCAGCTGCGGGGGTTGTGCGGGTCCTTTACGAGCCCCTAACCGGGCCGGGCTGCACCTCCTGTAGAACTGCCTGCGTTCTGAAATCGCCGTGTTCCTTCCCGGAGGGGTAACTGCAGAGGTGACACACGGACGGGCACGCCAGCGCTCTGCACCGAGCCTGCAACTCATCCCTTCCTCCTTCTGCTGCAGGTACGGGCCATCCGCCGCTGGAGTCCCCCCTGGCCGCAGCCAGCGCCG
Source organism: Psophia crepitans (assembly GCA_013399095.1). Classification (NCBI taxonomy): domain Eukaryota; kingdom Metazoa; phylum Chordata; class Aves; order Gruiformes; family Psophiidae; genus Psophia; species Psophia crepitans. The sequence goes on from VWZZ01004017.1 coordinate 485,141, forward strand.
CCCACCCGAGGACCAAGAGATGTTCCTGCAACAGCTGGCTGGATAAGGAATGCATTTACTTCTGTCACCTGGATATCATCTGGGTCAACACTCCTGGGTGAGCATGAAGGTGGCTTTCTGGGGGTGGGGTGGGGGTGGCTCTGTTGATGGGTGACTGTGCTTTCTGATTGAGGATGGGCTTAGGTGAGAGGAAGGTGAGGAAGGGTCCCAGAGCTGTGAGGCTCTTGTAGCACCTGCTCCAGAGGGCATTGCAAGTGTCCAGTCCTTTCCAACATCCAGAAAGGGACAAGCTGTGCTTCTGCTCCGGAGTTTGAGTATAACCCACAGGGGAGGGGGATGAAAGCCCAGGGTGCTGCCTCCCCATGGGTTCATCTTTCTCTGAGATTTGTACCACTGCAAGCTGAAAGCAGCACCAAGATGTTACAGCTTCAAGTCAGAAAGTACTTGTGAACTGTAACCCTGGCTGCTGACTGCCAGCACTGCTAATGAGGCGCTGGTGGGCTGGCACTACAGTCCCGTGGCTGCCAAGTCCTGCCCTCAAGAATGCTCCAGCAGCTTTCCAGGCGGTTTCAGACCAATGGCCATCACACTGAGCAAAACACATGTACGCAGGTGTGGTTATAATCATGCTCGCTAACGTGCAATTACAACTCACTGCTTGCTCAGAGAGTAGTTGTAGTCACTGCCAATCCTAAACCCTCTGGGAGAGTAGATTGCGATCAGAGATGGAGCGGGAATGTGCTAACAGCTCTAAAAGCATGCTGTGATCAGAAGAACCTGTTATGGCCCCAAGACATCTTGATTTGTACTGTGTCCTGTGTGTTAAAACCCACTGGGGGAGGGAAAGCATCTCTGTGCTTGAGAAAACTGGCTGCTTGGTGGCAGCTTTGCCACCCAGGTGAGCTGCCAGCTCGCCCAGCCCATGTGGCGACCCTTGCACAGGCACCTGGGCTGCTGGAAGGAGAGAAAATTCCATCTGCAACCCTGCACATACTGGCACGGCAATCTCCCTGGGAGGGGTAGGGTGGGTAAACAGTAGGTGGAAGAGAAGCTGGAGTTTAAAGGCTTAGACATATCAGTGACCTTTTCACCTTATGTCTATAGATGAGTCTTTTATTATGCTGGCACTCACTTGGCTGCCTCCCAGGACTGTGTTATAAACCTGTTGGCTAATCAAAAGTTAGTTGCATAGCTGATTTCTTTTGTTTTTAACAGACACACCGCTCCTTATGGCTTGGGAAGCCCGCCAAGGCGGCGCAAGAGATCACTCAGCAGGTGCGAGTGCTCGCACTCGAGGGACAACATCTGTGCCACCTTCTGCCGGACAAATCCTGGGTAAGTCAAGGGAGGCCGAGGGATGTCCCTGGGGGCTGCTCAGCGAGGGTGCAAGCAGAACAGACAAAGCTTAGGACAAAGCTTAGGAGCTGGGGTAGCTCTACAGCCTCCTCCGGGACGGCTGCGCAGCTCTTTGCAAACAGCTGGAACTTGTCTAGTGGCTTTCATACCCCTCCCAAGAGGCACTGGCAAAGTGTCACTAGGGTGTTTTTGTTGTACAATAGTCTCTTTGCTAGCTGACATGAAGCAACGTTGCCTCCATCACTCCTGCTGCCAGGAGGCTGAGGAGGCGCTGGGTGCGCTGGTGGGAAGGGAGGAGCTGGCAGCACACAGGGAAAGGAGCAAGCGGAGGGTGTGAAGCTTTGGGACACCAGTGTCTCCTCCTTGGCTCATGTGAGAGAGGCTGCAGGAGAGTAGGACTGCTGTGAGCTGGGGCTTGGAAGTCAAATACCTTGTAGACAGCTCTCTCTGTAGTGCACATGGGTTCTCTGTTGTCTTGCTTCAGCCAGCGACACAGGGGAGTGCTTACACTGTGGGGAGGTGGGGAGCAAAGCTGTTGTGGAGATCTGTCATTAACTTCACAGCAAGGCAATAGTTAAAATCCTCAATCATTAAATATGACTGAATAGAGCGAGGTCTGACAGAAGAGGATAGCAGCAAAAGCGAGCTATGAATAGCTGTCAAATAACTGCAATTAACCCTTCAAAAACATACATTCAACTGTCTTAGTCTGTCACTGGTGACGTTAGAGCAACACTCCCCCCGGTAGTTACCATTGCATGGCTGGAGTGCTTCATGCATCTTCTCTTGCTCATTAGGTACCTCCAGACTCTGAAGCTCCCAGTGAGCTCTGGAGCATCAGTGAAGTCTCTGCAGAGCAGTGGTGTAAGGCCTTCCCATCATGGCCTGCTGAGAGCTCTCAGGTGAGCATGCCACTTAAACCCAGTCCGAACATCCCTCCGGAGCACTTTAAACTCTGCGGTTGTGACCTCTCACCGCAGTCACCACTTGGATTTGACCTGACTTCTCCCTCTTGTCTCCCTTTAAATGAGTAGACTTGACTACTTCTGCTCTCTGTAGAATTTAAGGCTAACGGCTGAAGGAACCAGAGTTGCTTGTGTCATTCCAAAACTAGAGGAATATAACATAAAATGTAATTCTTGATTGGAAGTTCCTCTGATATGGGACAGGCACATGGGTGATGTACAGGAAGAGGGGAGGGATGGCATCATGTAGGAAAATGATTGATCAGGCAGCAACTTTGGACCAAGGGGAACAGCTTTTTTTCACATAATCACATCAGTGAGTTGTGGAACTCACTGCTGGAAGAAACTGTGGACTCCAGGAGTGTGAATGAATTAAGGAGAGTTGGCAAGTTGAAGGAGGGTTGGTCTATTGGTGGCAGTTAAATCAGGTGCTGTGAGAGCACTTTCTGAATGGCAGATCTGGGGAAGCATCACTTGGGTCATGCCCTGCTGCAGGACTTCTTGAATCTTCTGCCACTGGTGGAAAGGGGATCTTGGGCAGGATGGATCTCCTCTGTGGCTTCATAGGGCTGCAGCTGGAAATTACCCCTCTCCCCCCATCTTTTGCCTCAAAATAATTCTTGGTGAGGAGTAGACAAATATCATAGAATCATAGAATCAATAAGGTTGGAAGAGACCTTCAGGATCATCTAGTCCAACTGTCCCCCCAACACCTATTACCCACTAAATCATGTCCTTCAGTACTGCGTCTAACCTTTCCTGAATATGAGATGTTGCTGAGTAGTAGAAAAATGGGCAGGAAAATGAATATTGTGTCTCTCCTGTTTACAGGGATCTTGCCATCTCCACTCTGCGGTTCGGCAAGCGTCAGCATCGTTCTCGGAGGAACGCACAGCCAACAGTTGTGCCTTGGAAGAAAAACATCCGGAAGAAGAAGAGATAAGAAACAGGTGCATACCAAGTTCACCAGAAGAATTTGGAGTCCTGTGGGTGCCACTAACTCCGCTGTCGGTAGTTAGAGCTGAAGGAAAGGCCATGAGTGGAAGGGGGAAGAAGTGGAAGTCTCCATGCTCCTGTTGTGTGAACCAGTACTGCATGCACTCCAGAGACTGTTGTAAAGGGAAAACTGTCTCTCTATACAGTCATAGATGTGTCGTGGAGCTGAATTGTGCCTTTTTGGATCAGGCAAGGGTCTTGCTGGCAGAGTACTAGCTTAACTCTGCACTGGAGTCCTAGGCAGAGGGTCTGCCCATGCTGGGCGGTTGCATCACTTACAGACCAGACGGCTCTGTGCAGCCCTGAGCCCCATCACCGACCTGGTCGGCACTGCCTGTGCGCCACGTTTGAGCACGGTTCCAGCTCGGCCCTAATCAGAGGTGGTTTGGCTGGTCGTTGTAGATGGGGATAAACTGCCTCCAGCGTGGCCTGCCCGAGCCCACCTTTGCACTTTTATTTGTCAGTGTGATGTGCGTATGAAAGACTTCCATGGTACAACAGCTCCCAGTTTTTATTAAAAATATGTACAAATCAGAAGCCTGAAAGCCAGCTGAGTAGTCAGTGGCACTCTTTGGCTGAGAGATTCACTGGAGGGCTGTCCTTAAGTGGCTCTTGTTTAGGTGGAGGTTAGATTACTTACCCCAGAGCTTGCACCAAATCCAAGCGCGACCCCTGCCATCAGGCGCAGCAGCAGCAGGGGTGGGGAGGCTGCAGTGGAGCTGTAATTCTGCGGGAGCCCCGTGCATGCAGCCCCGCGTAGCCTGGGTCCGAGGCAGAGCCGAGCTGCTAGTCTGGATGAGTTCAGTGCTGTGCATCTGTCTCATCTCCTTCAACAGACCCTTAGTGGAGTAGAGTACTTCCAGCTCTTAACCTAATATCCCAGCTTTCTTTCTGCTCTGCCTGAAAGGAAAGGCTAGGGACGGGAAAGATGGGTGGTGGGAAAGTAGCACGCGATGGCTTGCTTGCTGCTTCACTTAGACCAGGTCTCTGAGTCGGACTCTGTATAATAAATACCCAGTACATGGATAGCATGTCACTATGCAAAGCAGAACCTGAATTAGGCAAGGGGCAGCCAGGTGAGAGAGGTGTAGAGGAAGGGATTGGTAAGAAGGGAGCACAGCACTGCCTGCACGGCTTCAGAAGAAAGGCTCGGATTTAAATCCATGCCAGAATCACAGCTGCCTCTGGAGCCATGGAGCAGCACAGTGCAGCTGGCCCAGAGGAGGGAAGAAATGATTTAGAAAAAATGCTGAGCCCAGGACTTAGAAACCAATCTTGCAGGCAAACACAGTCTCAAGGCTCTGAAGCTGTATCACAAATGTATTTTTGTTTGCCTGGGCAGATTAACTTCTATTATAAATTGTGGCTGCAGCTGTCATCTGGTTCATGCAGATAAATAATTGCTCTCCTGGAACCACTGTTGGGTCCCTCTTGCTGCCCAATCCAGTATTACACATGAGCATTTAAAAAGGCTGCTTGAAGTTGGTGGTGGACCAAAATCTGTGGCTGCTGCAAGTATAGTCCCATTGGACATACAAAATACTTCCTTGATTTTGCTTTAAGCCCTAGAGGGGAGGAAAAATGAGGACAACCGATTGTATCATAAGTGAAACAACAGACTAATCGTTTGGTCCCCAAAGCTGCAGAGAATCTTTTTTATATTTGACCTTCTGAAGGTTTGACTCATTTTTAAAAAAAAAAAATAAAAATCCTGAAAGGGTTTGTTCCAGAGGAAACTTTGCACATGGTTTAATGTGAGCCTAGTAATTTAAAATAAAACTACTGCTGTATAGTACTATGTATATCTCCTTGTGTGTATAATGTCTCATCTTTAAGTGAGTTATTGCACACATGCCATATGTAGCATTCTGAAATCTGTATATTTATTTAAATCTATTGATTTTTTTTTAGACAGCAATTTGCCAAATTTAATTTGTAATAAATAATGACAAAAGTCAATACCATTTTTCTTCCTTATTTGATGGCTGGGTGGTGGTGGATGAAGTGAAAGAAATCCAGATGGCCAAAAGCACTGTGAAAGTGAGTGGGACAGCAGAGCTGGGTGAGGATGGGGAGGCTCACAAGACTATAGTCTTGTGAACGGTTCTGAGCAAATTTCAGTTCAAAGTGAATCCATCTGGCTGACGTAGACATGCCTTAACTTAAAATAAATACCTTGTTCCTTTCTAGATGTGAAATTATCCCCAACTTGTTGTGCTTGGGCTGTGGATGCTGAGACCAGCTTGAATCCCTGTGCCAAGGAACCCTGTTAATGTTTTCCCATGGTTGAATCCTTTGCCTCAAATCCCCTTAGCAGCTCTGTGACCGTGGGTGTCAGCATCGCAGGGACAGAGCAACCACACACCTTCTCCTGCACCCACCAACCTTTAGATCTGAGTTTTGATGATTGTTTTTAACTCTTTTTAAAATTACAGTTTAAAAACCATCATTTTGCTGATTGTTTTTAATTCTTTTTTATATTTTTTTTCAAGTACAGTTAAAAAGCCATGATCTATTTGACGGTCTTCACATGAAGACCCCACCGTAAATCATTCTGACGTAGTTAACTCAGGGGATCTCATGGTGTAGCTGTGAGAAGGGAATGAAGGAGAAACAACATAAAAGCTAGCACTGTGCTTGCTGCATACCCAGGAAACAGCACTTCTTCGTGTGTTTCCACGGCTTCCTGGGACCAGCAGTTCAGAGCACTACAGCCCCGTCCTTTCCTACTGCCCAGCGTTCTTGATTGAGCTGCATCACCCATGGCCAAGCCTCACCCTGTGACTTGGTGCTGGAGCATGTGAAAGTCAGATTCCTTCTGACGTTTCTGTGACAATAAGTCACAGTTTCTATGACTTTAATGATAAAAGTCCATGATAAAATGGTTCTTGAATTGCAGCTAAAAGGAAAAGATACCCTGAAACACTGCAAATTTCCTGTGTATAATATCTAAGGTGCAATTCTCCCCTCTCCTGCTTAACCTTGTCCCAGAACAGGCCTGAAAATTTTGCCTGTTTAGGGTAATTTCCACGGTGTGATTACACCGTGGCAGCTTCCTGAACTAATTTCAGGTGATGTGAATGAGGAAGTTGAGGGCTGTTGGAAATTCAGTCGTTTCCCGGGAAAGATTTCCCCATCATTTGGAATGTCTATTAAGCCAGCCTTGGGCCCAGCCTTTTATCTCTCTGTCTTAAGTCACAGAAGAACTATGGCCTTAGTCAGCTTTTGGTCTCAGGGAACGAAGCACCCTTGCTTGGCCAGCTGGTGGCCCAGCCAGCTGTGAGAGTAATAGCACAAGGGGAGCATCATGTTTGCTGGAAGCGTAACCATAAGAAATGCTCTCCAGCCCTGCTAAATCATGTGGACTTGAAGCGAGAAATTCGAATGAGGAGAGAGAAAATTTGAACTAATTAATTTGTGGGTGGGTTGTTGGTTTTTTGTTTGGTTTTTTTTGGTTGTGAATGTGTGTGTGCTTTTTTTTCCTGCCCCTAAGATCAATGAACAGAGGAAAGTTTCCAGATAGGGCTGAAGGATGTAAAATCTTCCAAGGCAGGCTCTACACATTCACTTGAGGAAACTTTGAACTCACCAGTGAGTACCACAGAAGGAAATATTGGAAGTCAACGTATCTGAATAAACCGTTTAAAAATACCGCAGGCCAGACATCAAGAAAACTCCCCCAAGGCCACGATCAAAAAAATCTCAGACGCCCTCCTTGCTAGGACCTTATATAAAGCCTCTTGGGTGTCCCACCCGGTGCTGAGGAGCAACCCGAGCTTGGCAGCAACCCCGTGGTGTTGCCTGGAACAATGCCAACATCTGTGCAAAGCCCAGCCCTTCGGGTACAGTTCTAATTACAAGAGCTAATTAGGTATCACCCAAGGGAAGAAGAGAAGGGAGATGCTTAAGAGCATCTTAATTAGGGTGAAAAGGGAGAAGAGAGGACGAGCTTATTCTCAGGTTATTGAACTCAGTGATAAAGATTAGCTGAAGTAGGTTGAAGGAGGCATTTTTAATAAATACTCACATGTAACAGGAAAGAACAGAGTAACAAAACTTTATTAAAGAGGAAAATCCAGGAAAGCAGTCAACTTCTAATGCCAGTTCCAAGTGCTAGGGTATCTTTCCTAAGATACAACTTTTTGGTTGAGCAGTCCTTTTTATGATTGACAGTTCCCACAAAAGTGGTCCTCTTGTGCCCTGCCGTGACTCTGGCATTTTTTCTGTAGCAGGAGTTCTTGGAGAAGAACCTTTATAGATGGACCACCGGCAGCTGACTTCCCTTCTGGACTGCGGGACAGTTCTGTCCTCATCAGGTTAGGCATTATTTTCTTTCGTGGACCTTTGTTCACGTCTCACAATGTTGAACTGATAGATTCTGCTTAAGAGAAGACATGTTGACATAAAAATAGAAGGCTGTTTTGAGTGAAGGGTATTTAGGTTGATGTCTTTTCAAGGACAGCCTTTGGTGCTTCCATGGAAAGAAGCAGCTGTCCATGGAAGATATCAGCTTTGCTAGAAGGTTCTCCTGCCCAACATTTTATCATTTGTCCTGCTTTGGTTTGGATCACCCTGCAGAAAAGCTGGATCTTGTTAAATAAAACCCGTGGTGCAACAGGAGGGGAAGGGACACTGAGTAACGGGGGCAGAGTGATGCTTTGCCACGGGTCAGCAGCTGGTCCCTGTGCTTTTGGTTTCAGCACCTCTGGTCTGAGCTACAAGGTCTGTGGCTCTGTGGAGGTCAAGTATGGACCAGCAGTATAGACCCCCCTAGGCAGTGCTGGTGGTCTACCCAGCAGCTGCGTCTCTATAATATTCAAACTATTACAGAAATCTTTCACTTCTGCGTGTGACTAAGGCCAAAGCTACAAGGCACTGAGGCAGATATTCTGCAAAAGGTCTTCTCTCTGAGAAATACCTCCTGAGAACATGTGTACCGTAATGCCAAGCTTAGAATAATGCAGTTCAATGGAATGGAAGCTTCTCAATGTCCTCTGTCACCAAGAGGTTCTCCAGTCATCTTGGCCGTGACCAGGGTGCAGTCCTGTGGTTTGACTTGCACCCTTCAGACTATGGCAGGATACGGCACATGTCAAGGAACTAGAGGGGTTGTTTAAACTTCTGTGTTTCAAGTTGTCAAATCTTGTCTCCAGCTCCAGTGTCCTTCAGTAGGAAGATTATTGACTTGACTGATTGTCCTAAACTGACTGGAGTGAGGAACAAGCAGATCTACAGTGGATGCCAGCTCCATAACCCTTGTGCCACACGTTGGTGAGCTCTCTGTGGTCAGCTGCATCCCACATTAGCAGGATCTACATGTGGGGCAAGGAACGCCACGGGATCTTTGGATGTCGTGCCCAGGTCTAGGCATCACAGTAACCATCCACAGCCTGTCTTATCTGATGCAGGCAACAGTGAAGTATAAACCACCAAAATCCCTCCTATGGGAACTAGGTTTCAAGTTTAACCCTTAACTGTTTCTTTTAAGAGGAGATTGGCAGAAAAGCTGAGGGAGGCACAGCTGACATAAAACTGTCAGGTGAAGTACATCTCCATCTGTCACACCTTCCTCTGAGACTCATCAGGAACATGATACTGCCTATGAGCCTGTTTGAAATCCTTTCCTCAACCTCACACCTGCTCACTGATGGGTTACTGGGTGTCTCTCACCCATCCAACTTCTGTAAGACCTTTCAGGAGACCTTACAGTGACTCCCTTGTCAAAAGGAAGCGTCATGTTCATCTTCAAAATACTGGTCTATCAGGTTGCCCTGCAAAGGCAAGCTAGAAACATAGAATCATAGAATGGTTTGGGTTGGAAAGGACCTTAAAGACCATGTAGTCCCACTCCTCTGCCATGGGCAGGGAGACCCTCCACCAGCCCAAGGTGCCCAAAACCCCATCCAATCTGGCCTTGAACACTGCCAGGGATCCAAGGGCCTCCACAGTTTCTCTGGGCACCCTGTGCCAGGACCTCACCACCCTCACAGGGAAGAATTTCTGCCTCAGATCTCTGCTCTATCTCCCCTCCTTCAGCTTCAGGCCATTCATCCTTGTCCTGTCACTCCAGACCCTTGTAAACAGTCCCTCTTCAGCTTTTCTGTAGCCCCTTTAGGGACTGGAAGGTGCTCTGAGGTCTCCTTGGAGCCTTTGCTTCTCCAGGCTGAATAACCCCAGCTCTCTCAGCCTGTCTCCATAGGAGAGGTGCTCCAGCCCTCTGACCATCTTTGTGGCCTCCTCTGGATTCACTCCAACAGCTCCATGTCATTCTTGTCCTGGAGACTCTAGAGTTGGACACATTACTCTAGATAGGGTCTCACCAGAGCAGAGTAGAGGGGCAGAATCACCTGCCTTGACCTGCTGGCCATGCTGGTTTTGATACAACCCTCATTGGCTTTCTGGGCTGTGAGTACACGTTGCATGTGGATCATGTTAAACTTCTCATCCACCAACCCTCCCAAGCTCTCAATCTATTCTCTGCCCAGCCTGCAGTTGTGCTTGGATTTGCCCTGAGCCATGTCCAGGACTTTGCGTTTGGCCTTGAACTTCATGCGATTTGTGTGGGCCCACCTTTCAAGCCTACCAACCTGCCTCTAGATGGCATCTCTTCCCTCCAGCATGTCAACCCACCACACAACTCGGTGTCATCAGCAAACTTGCTGAGGGTGCACTCAATCCCACTGTCCATGTCACCGACAAAGATGTTAAACAGTGCTCGTCCCAATACCTGCTCCTGAGGAACGGCACTCATCAGTGATCTCAACTTGGACATTGTGCCATTGACCGCAACTATTTGAGTGCGACCATCCAGCCAGTTCCTTATCCACCAAGAGATCCATCTGTCAAATCTATGTCTCTCTAATTTAGAGGCAAGGATGTCATGTGGGACACTGTCAAATGCTTTGCATAAGTCCAGGTAAATGACATCGGTTGCTCTTCCCTGGTCCACCAATGCTGTAACCCCATCGGAGAAGGCCACTGGATTTGTCAGGCACGATTTTCCATTAGTGAAGCCATGTTGGCTGTCACCAATCACCTCGTTATTTTCCATGTGCCTTGACATAGTTTCCAGTAGGATCTGCTCCATGGTCTTGCCCGGCACAGAGGTGACACTGGCTGGCCTGTAGTTCCTCAGGTCTTCCTTTCTTCCCTTTTCAAAAATGAGGGTTGTTTCCCCTTTTCCAGTCAGTGAGAACTTTGCTGGACTTCCATGACTTTTCAAATATGATGAGAGAGTGGCTTGGCCACTTCATCCTTCAGTTCCCTCAGGACTTGTGGCTACATCCCACCACGTCCCATGGACTTGCACACCTTCAGGAGATGGTTTCACTGACCTCCCTGAGGGAAAGACTTCTTGAAGTGTTGAGGTTGACTTAACAACTTGCAATAGGTCAACCCTACAACCTTCAGCCCTCATTTCTCCAGGCTGGAGAGTTGGGTGGAGAGACACTAAATGAAATTCAACAAAGGCAAGTGTAGGGTCCTGCACCTGGGGAGGAGTAACTCTAAGCACCAGTACAGGTTAGGGGTTGACCTGATGGGAAGCAGCTGCACAGAGAAGGACCTGAGAGTCCTGGTGGACAATAACTTATCCATGAGCAGCAGTGTGCCTTCATGGCCAAGAAGGCCAACGGTATCTTGGGCTGCATCAAGGAGACTGTGGCCAGCAGGTCGAGGGATGTTCTCCTCCTCCTCCTCTGCTCTGCCCTGGTGAGGACACATCTGGAATTCTGTGTCCAAGTTCTGGGCTCCCCAGTTCAAAACAGACTGGGAACTACTGGAGAGAGTCCAGTGGAGGGCTGCAAGGATGATGAGGGGGCTGGAGCATCTCTCGTATGAGGAAAGGCTGAGAGAGCTGGGGCTGTTTATCCTGGAGAAGAGAAGACTGAGAGGAGATCTCATCAATGCTGATCAATGTCTAGAGGGTGGATGTCTAGAGGAAGCGGCCAGACTCTTCTCAGTGGTGCCCAGGGACAGCACAAGGACAACAGGCAGAAACTGGAGCACGGGAAGTTCAATCTCCATGTGGGGAAAAGCTTCTTCTCTCTGCAGGTGATGGAGCACTGTGACAGGCTGCCCAGAGAACCTTCCCTTGTGAATTAATGGGAAAAACACCCGAGGAGCTGCACTCCAAAGGAAAGAATAACAAGGCTGATCAGAAAGACTTTAATGAACTCTAGGGTCTCTTGTCAGTGATGGGCTTGTTCTGGCAATATACCTAGGAGTTGTGAGTCTACCAGAGGCTAGACAAGCATCTTCTCTTGCCTCCCAAAGACAGATACCTCCCTTCAGCATAGCCACATATTCATTTTCTTATGACCCTAATGGCACATTATTTGCAATATGTGTTAGCCAATTCAATAAGTCACCCTGATAGCTCTTTTTTTTTTTTTCTATTTTTCAATACATGCCATGAAAATCTCCAAGACCTCATTTCAGCAGCGAGACCATAACAGTTTAGACAAGATTTTAAATGGTGAATAACCCTCTCCCTGGAGATTTGATGGCAAATACGAGGTATGGCTCTGTGACTTTATTATTAAAACAGAATGATCTCCCTCCAGCTCCGTTGGAGGGGGAGGAGGAGGGAGCACACATGGAGCGATTAAGAAAAATGTCTTTGACCTTCAGCAACTTAATCAGCTGCCAGTGTTCTTCCTAATAGTGTGCTAATGGTTAAGTTCTTTTGGATGCCATAAAATGTGCTATAACTGGAGGCTACAATAAAGTGCTGATCAACCCATCAAGTGAGTCAATCCAAAAGTAATATCTGTCTTTGTAATGACTATAATAAAACCTATGCCAAAGCCAGGAGATGACGTGAATGAGAATGCTGCTTAATTATGCTGGGCTGCAATGCTGGGTGAATTTGCCACACTTCTGCAGACTTGCTCTTGGGTGACTTTCCCACTCTTGCCCAGGAAAGCCAAACTTTACATTTGTGTGGCCAGTGCTCCAAGGATAGCCCTAAGAGGTTTGGGCAGGTGACATCTCCATCCAAGCTGACTCGAGTTTTGGTACAGAAAAGGCTGCTGAGTTTGAGCTGGGGCTGTTCATCCTGGTGGTAACTGCGCTGATAAAAACAGGATGGAGGAATGACTGCAATTCCCTTTTTGAGAGGTTGGGGATGGGAAAAGGAGAAAAGGTGTTTATAAATTTTATGTATCCCGATGTTAAAGATAGCCTAATATTTAATCCTGTGTTATTAAAAGTGGGTGAAGGTTCACCGGAGCACTGAATACGGTGGGATGGGGTGGTAGAGTGCTGTGCTAAAAAGGCACAGATGTGACAAAAAAAAAGCACCCCTGGCAAAGGGGAAAGGCCTGGATGAATGAGAGAGACCCTTCCTAGCGCTGGGGATGGAGCTGAGGAGCTGACAGAGGTTGAACACTGTCCCTGAGGATTTGCCATGTAGAAGGCAATGATCAAGCGCCCTTCAAAGGTACCTCATGGGATAACAATAGCAGAGGGAGTGGAGGATCCTCCCATGCCTGCTGCCTTTTCTTGATCTCCCTGAGAGCACTCAGCACCCCCAGGGAACTGCTCACCTCTTGCAGGATGGAGCACAGCCCACACTGGGCTTTCTCTCTGAATCCCACGCCCTTTCCTAACCAGGTTTTATCTGCCTTGCCCTTTGCAAAGGCACGGGTGAATAATGGGCTCAGTGGGCAGTGAGGAAACCAGCACTGGGATCTTAAATTCTTAAATCTCCTTGCTCTGGGAATTGTCCCTCTGTCCACAGACAGCAGGGGACTTGGATGGAGCATGAAGGGGTGGTGGGTGCCAGGGGCACCTGCTGCTATTGACGGAAGGATGGCAGCTCTTTTCCTTAAAAACATAGCCGGTGTTTTGGGATCCCTTTGAGCACAAAGCTGTTCTCCAGGATGCTAAGAAGCAGGAACCTAATTCACAAACCCAGCATGGAGCTGGTGGAAAACATGTCGCAGCCTTTCAAGGAATCGCGGAGCGGATTCCTCCCCCCATCGGTAAAGAAAACAGGATGCAGGCCACATTCCTGCTCGCATAGACAAGGCTCTCCACACCAGCACAAACACATTTTCTCAGTTCCAATTAAACCCTGGCTTTATATCACCTTGCTGCTGATAAGGGTCTGATTAATGGAAGAATTGTCCTTTTTTTTTTTTTTTAATAAAGTCTCTGGTGTTAATTGTTTTTTCCCTCTCCCATTTCTTGTTTAAAAGGCGCTTTCGAGGAGGGCTGCTGATTGTGCTGGAAGCTGTATGGGAACACTTAGTCTCTTCCTGGTTTTGTTTTTGGGGCTAACTGAGACTAACAGGTCCAGTAGACAAATCACCTCTGCGGATAAACGGCAAAATCCTGCCCTTGTGCCTCCCGATAAACAAGTGCAGATTCATGTGTTTGTTCATGACACAGAAAGCAACCAGAACAATGATTTGGTGACTTTTTGCCAGTGTTGTTTCCTCTAGAGTGCCGACTTCCCTTGCGGAGCCTCAGGTGCATAGCAACAGCTCAGCAAAACAAAAGCCAACCACTGCAAGGCATTAGAAAAATATTATCCCAGTCCGAAGGGTGGGGCCCGCCTTCCCATCGCACCCTGGTGCTGGGATCGGCCCCGATGCCAAACCATCCCGTGTTGCTGCTGCGTGCATGCCAGGCTAATTAGCTAACCACTGTTCTCCCAGGTAAAGCTGCCGGAGCTGTGCAAGAGGCGGTTTCTGCTCCAAGCCCACAGGGAACGGTGCGATGATGTGCACATGTGTCATAGTTTAAGAGAAGGGACGGCGTCTTAATTTAAAAATGTGGTTTCTTCAGTCATCCAAGCGCCTTTGCTCTCTGCCCTCCATGGGGTAATGGCAGGTGGGAATGGCTCCATTGCCATGTTCATAGTCCAGCCCCTAAGATGCAGAGTCCTGAGCAAAGATGCAATCAGGGACCCACCCTTGCTCATGCCTCAACCCTGGTAAGAATCAGGCCCTACAGATCTTGGCTCCTAGAGAGCTGCCATCAAGACCTGGCAAGAACACGAGGTGCTCAGGCTCTGACGTGTCCCTGAGCATCTCTCTCGCCTGCACCAGAGCAGTTTGGCTCTGCATTGTCACTGTGTCCCTGGGGAAGCTCGCTGGGAGACGGTGTTGAAATGACTGATAAAGCAGAAAAGCCTGAGACCCTGCGCTTCTCTCCTAGACATGTCAGCAGAGGGGAAGCGCAGCCAAGAAGCTTGGAGGGACAGGATGTGGAGGAGACCAGCAAAATCAGTGTCTGATAAAGCAAATGGAAATTGTGAACAAATCAGCCAGTCTGGCTCAGTGGGGCTGAAGGTGTCTGAGTTAACGGGGGAAACGCTCTGCTAGAAAGCCCTATGCAGTGCGTGGCAGGCTGCTCTCATGCTCTCCAGGCTGGTCTTACCTTTCAGACCTCACCGTGCTGCTGTGCCCTCCTGGGCACCTGCTGTTCGGTGAAGCATTAGCTGTGTGCCTGCTGTGTGCCCCAGTGTCCGCCTGCTGTGTGCCTCAGCCCACACCATCACACATTCTGAAGCTGCGCAGTACTTCCCTGTTGATTGCTCCCCTGTGTCCACCGATGGGTGACTGCCTTTCGCCAGCCAGGCTGGCCTTTTCCTTTCTTCTTCTATCTCCACGTTTCTCTGACTGAAACATTCCATGCTTTCTCTGCACATCTTTCTCTGTCTCCATCCCCTGGCTGCGGTCATCCGCTCTGCTTTTCCTTTCCCTATCTTTATCTTTCTAACTTTTTGCTGTTTATGACTATGCCATGATTAGTTCTCTTTTTTCTTTTACCTTTTCTTTTCCACTCTTCCTTGCTCATCTATTTTGTTTTCCACAGTTGGTGAATTTTTTATTTAATTCAAAAAGAGGACATCAGGGCAAGAAAAGGGATGGGTGAGAGATGTCAAGAAAGGAGCCATGGAGCAATGAAAGAGGGAAACAGCATGAAAGGGAAGCTCAATGTCAGCTCACGCTTATGGGGGAAGCAATGAAATTAGTTTGTCACAGTGTCGACATCCATATTGGTAAGGACACTCACCCACAGGCAGATTCTCATCCCGTGGCCCAGTGGGGATGAGCAGGGAGGTTCCTCCAGGGCACCGTGCCTGGGTCCAAACAGCTCTCAGCATGGCTCTCCTCTAAGCTTTTTGAAAAATTGTTGGTTTTGTAGTGGTTTCTCAGGTCATAACGATGTCTTTGTCACAGCACAATGTTTCTGCAGCACAATGGTGAGGACATGTGCTGTGTGTTTCAAAACCCAGCAGGAGGTCATGGGGGAAGAGCTTGTAAGCACCCAGTCTGCTGGGAGAGACTGGGATGGAGAACAGCCTGATCCATGCTGCGTGTGGGGAGCCATCCCTGGAGCACATTGTCCTCAGAAACACATCTGCTTTGCTTCAGAGAGGGTGATCTGATGCATCTGACAGCACAGAAGTAGCTGGTATAAACCAGCTGAAGATGGCATTGGAGGGGTGCTCTGAGGAAGATCCATGCAAGCAGGAGTCACCTGAGCAGTCAGGGGAAGGTGACACCAAGGCTGCTAGCAGCCATGCCCAGCTCTGGGTGATGTGCTGTGCATGGGGGCCTGCTCATTGGAAACGGACCTCGCACCACAGCTACAGCCTCTCTGGGGTGTAAGCAGGAGACTTGGAGATGTGGGCTTCTCATGGAGATGTCTGGAGGAGGTGACCAAAATGTCCTTGAAGGAAAGATTTATGACAAGTGTTGCATCCAGCATAGGGCACTGCAAGGAGTCGTGACAAGGAACAGGGTGAATTCTCCAGCATGGGCTAGACATGGTGTCAAACCAGATGGTTCAAATGGGTCCTTTCAACCTCACAGTGCCTCAGGTGTCACTGCAAAGGCAAGTGAGAATGGAGGAGAAACTTTGGAGATGATGGAGTGAATTGGAAAACAATCATCCCTTTTGGATCTTGACAGAGAGCACTCTAAGCATAGACACACAAAACTTGAATTGCAGCATCACCACTCCTAGTAGAGAAACTCAGGTTTTGCACAGCTTTTGCCAGTTCCAAATGCTCAGAAAGATGTTATAATGGGGCTTTGGATCCAGCCAGAGGTTGTCTTCACTCCTTCTGTTGCCACTAGCTAATACCAAGAGTGCAGGAGAACACCAAAAAGCAGTACAAACATCAAACCAGTTTGATGGCTACCTGCCCTTCGCTGAGAATCTCCATGGAGTTGCACAAATTCCCTTGTACAGAGAAACTGAGGCATCTGAGAATCCAATTCAAGAGAAAAAGGAGGCAAAGAGACAGAGGATAGCGAGTCTCAGAGGTGGGGCTGGCAACCTTGCACTGGCTGTTGATCAAAGCAGGAGTCACCTCAGACCCCTGCAATGTGTAGACCTGTGGAAGGCTCTCACCAGACTTCAGAGACATTGAAAAGCTGAGGTGTTCAACATGCTGCTACTGCAGTTTGTCTGTCCTTCTTTCTATCTAAATCACCACAGGATTGCATCGTTGTTGCTTCTGTGTGGTTGGATGCTGTTGCTAACCCTGTAAACAAAGATAGATATCCCAGCTGCTCTTCTTGCAGGATCACATCCAAATGTTGAATGCTGGAAGAACATCCAGGATGCGATGGTGCAGGCACTGGCATAGGTGGATGTGACAGGCACTTAGAAGTCCCTTGGACAGAGGGGTATGCCTTGCAAGTGAATGGCTGGACAGTCAGATCCTGCCCCTTGAGGATTTGTTCCTTTCCACCATGTTGTATGATGTGTGAAAATCTGAAGGGTGTTAAGCAAATACCAAGCACTCATACAAGTCCTAAGTACAGAGAGGAAATATCCCTCTTCGTTGCTGTGGGAGTGTCAACTCCGAGGCCAGACATGGCAGTGCAAGTGGGGCTAAGCACTGCCTGAATCGTACGTGAAGGTGTGCAGCTTCATACGCACTTTGCTCTGCTTGGAGATGTCGGTGGGTACACTGATTTGCTCTGACCATGCCATTCCCTTGTAAAAAGAGGATCAAAAGTGACTAATGCTATTACTCCCTTGCACCATCCTTTTTTCACCCTTCTCCTCAACTATTCAAAATGACAGAATCACAGAATCACGGAATGGTAGGGGTTGGAAGGGCCCTCTGGAGATCATCTAGTCCAACCCCCTATTCAAGTAGGATCACCTAGAGCACGTTTCCTAGGATCATGTCCAGGTGGGTTTGAAATCTCTCCAGAGAAGGAGACTCCACCACCTCTCTGGGCAGCCAGTCCCAGTGCTCCATCACCCTCAGATTGAAGAAGTTTTTCCCTACATGTAGATGGAACTTCCCGTGTTCCAGTTTGTGCCTGTTGCCCCTTGTTCTGTCACTGGGAAAGATATTGATCAGCACTGATGAGATCCCCTCTCAGTCTTCTCTTCTCCAGGATAAATAGACCCAGCTCTCTCAGCCTTTCTTCAGGCAAGAGATGCTCCAGACCTCTCATTATCCTCACAGTCCTCTGCTGGACTCTCTCCAGTAGTTCCCAGTCTGTCTTGAACTGGGGAGCCAGAACTTGGACACAGAACTCCAGATGTGTCCTCACCAGGGCAGAGCAGAGGGGGTGGAGAACCTGCCTCAACCTGCTGGCCACCCTCTTCTTGATGCCCCCCAGGATACCATTGGCCTTCTTGGCCACGAGGGCACATTGCAACCTTAAGTTGCTCTTACAAGCTCATGTCATTTTGACTTCTGAGAGATGAGCTGGAGGGCTGAAGTGAGGGGCAATTGGAGAGTCTTTGGGGCCATGACTCCATGACACACAGGCCTAAGGTCTGAGGAATGGTATGAAAATTGAGGAAAAAATAAAGTGCAGTCTAGTAGGTAAAGGAAGCTGCAAAAGTTTTAGGTACTAAAGTACACAGTTTAGCTACTATTTTATTGGTCATATCCCTAGAGGGGTTAGTGGAGTACTTTTTCACTAAGCTCAGAAATTTAAAGGATCACGAATCTGTATGAAAATGACTTCAGTATAACACTGACTTCAACATCTGACTGTATGGAAGAATGTCAGTGTGGGTCTCTTTCTAATTGCTTTTTTGATGTTGAGCCAGCAAATGTCATGTTTGAAGTGTGCTTTTCAACAGAGGAGCCAGAAGAGTACTTTAATCTTTGTGAAAAGAATGGAGTTTCACATCGCACCGTGACTCTAGGAGTCGGGGATTTAAGGAAGATGTCAACTACAAGTTGTAACACCGATTCCTACATCCTGGTCTTGGGTAGGGATCCCACTTTCCAGTTAGAAACCTGGAGCCTTAGTCCAACTGGGCAGCTGTTTGTATACATCTTGAAAAGAAACACACTTTTCTCCCTTGAGAAGACCTTGGATGTGTGTTTTGATACGCTGGAAGCCCAGAGCCCCACTGCCTGAACTGTGACTGATCTGCCCTGTCAGATCAGGGGTAGCAGAGAGCGGGAGAGTGTGGGCAAGTTGGAACAACACCTCCACATCTGATACTTTCTTCAAGAGCTGCTCTCTCTGTGTCACCTTTGAACTTTAGCCAATTAGCCTCTAGAGCGTGATTTAAATATTGTTAATGTTAATATAGGGTGCGCATGTTTTGATATTTACAGCTTGCCTGCAGGCTGGGAATAATTCTTGTCATCCAGGAGGAGAATGAACAGCAGGGCCAGGAGACCTGGCAATGAAGGGTGGGTGTTTGCTACACATCAGTGATGTCTGGTCCTGCTTGAGGTCCTGCTTACAGCACTTAATGACCTGAATGGATAACTCTGTAGCTCCTCTTTCTGCACAACCCCTTGATAATTGGTGGCAGCACAGAACATCATCCCATAACTCCCTCGTGTTGCTTCAAACCCACCCTGAGGTAGCCTCTGCTAGGGACAGAGAGCAAGACAGGCCCTGTTGGTCCTGGTGTCCTCTGCTGTCCTGGCCTCAGAAGGAGCTGTGTGTGGCTGGCATCAGCATCATTCTATACTGTGCAGGTCTCAGACAAACTTTTAAATAAATCTCCATGCCCAGCACAGGAAAAAACGCTTCCATAACTTGAGTGGGGTGGGAGTCGGGGGGTGCTGGTGGAATCTGTAGCATATGCAGAGTCAATTAGCCAATTTGTTTGTGGGTATTTCCACTGGTCCAGCAGAAGGCATTTGTCATCGTGAGGTTCAGTGCTGCACTGCCTAAACAGAGGTGGAAATGCTGATTTTTGTTTGGCACCTCGGTCCCTGACTCTGCAAAGGTGAAAGAGGTACCTTGGATGGGATTGATGACACTCAGCACCTGAGCGCAGAGCTGGGTCTGGAGGAGATGCCCAGGTGGGGACAGTGTGAGTGTTCTGCATGAGCCAGGCTCAGGGCTGCTTGGAGATGCCACTGGGAGTTGGATTTGGACCCTGAAATGGCTGTCTGTGGTTCTTTGCACAGTCTATGCTTTTTTTCTGCGAAAGTGAGCTCCTGCTAGAGTCTTCTCCAGCAACACGAGACCCTGGTCAGTTCACTGACTGACTGGAGGAGCTGGGTGCCCTGACTTCCAGACACTTCTCTACTTCAAGGTGTTTAAACCTGCCTCTCCAAAGGGCCTGACCATGAGGATGGGAAGATTTCTGGGTGAAAGGGTTTTCCACCTCTCTTGCTAAAGTTTCTGTGAAGGTGGGACTCCTCTAGGATTCCAGGACTGAACAGTCCCACTCCCAAGGTGAGTGCTGTAGTGACTGCAGGTTACCACAGGCTGGAGAACCAGGAGCAGAGATGCTTGTTTTCTTCACCCCAAATGGCCTTGAGTTACAAAGATGTAGTAATGCTGTTGATCATAGGCAGGAGGTGCCTAGAGAGATTTCTGTCCGAAACCTTTGTCCTCTAGAATATCTCAAGGGCAAAGCTTTCCCGGATCACATTCCACATTTGTCTACCTGTTACCACCCGTTAGTTCCTGCCCATCAACATTTGCATAACCTTCTGGGTTTCACTTGTTGTCTTTACCTAGGAGAAAGAGGCTGTTCAATGCCTGGTTGGACATACTAAATTGGAACGGCCTTCTTTTCAGCCTCACGGATAGATCCATCAGCAGTGGAAGATGGTTTGTGCTCAGCTGTCTCATGTCCATGTCTAAAGCAGCAGGAGGGGGATGCTATTGCTGGGCAGCGTGGGGACCCTGGTGCTGTTGCGTTGGAGGAAATTCTGAAACTGATAAGAGAGTTTGAAACCTTGTTTTGTTTATGACTGTTATCAGCCAGGAATGAAGTGACAATCAACAGTGTATCCTTCTGTTGACCTACCTATGACACTGATTTAGAAAATTGTATGGTATTTAAAGAAGTAATTCTGAAAGCAAGGGAATGTGTTCCAAGGAAATTTATTATGGTTTATCGTCAGTCAAGCATTGTAACTCTTGTCCTGCTTTGAGACTGTGAATGATTAACTCGTTTGCCTCACTGTAGCATGAACAAGTTTTATGCATTTTTTTTACTATATTTGTTATTTGAAAAGCTGGGCACCTGCTTCTTAGCATGTAAGCACCTGCTACTGCTAACAGCTACCTGAATTGGACCTTTAACTCAACTAAGTAGGCCCTGGCTTCTTGGCTTCTGCATTTATTGCAGAAGATCTGTGTTTGAACGCCATTGCAAGCAGTAATGAACTAGTTGTGGTGGCAGAACTCCGACACCTTTGAGTCCTGGTCACTGACATCCACAGCCTGCAGGCCAGGCTGAGCCAGTCCTTCACAAATGGAAAAGCACTTTAATTTAACTTGAAATGTTTTAAATGTGTTTAATGAGTCTTTCTTTTGCTCCCTTAAAACCTGTGCCTTCTCTGAGGAAGGAGACATCAGAGACTGTTCCCTCTAATGGTCTTTGTGGCTTGACTTACTCTGAAGTTACATGAAAACATCGTGCTTTTTTCTATATGGTTGCTTTCTAAGTGATATTGGGAGATCTAACTGTTCTGGGTCTAGTACTTTCACTCGAACCTATACACTTTCATGAAAACACACATATAAAAGCATAGACTCCCAATATATGGATTATTCCAGTGCCAAGGCAAGCTCATTTGTTCCGTCCTGTCCACTTTTTGTATTGGTTTATGCCCACATGATTTAGAGGAAAGTTCACTGCAGCATTTTAAGGCAGGTTCAAGCGTAGACAATGATATAACTTTTTTCTTTTTTTTCTTCTTTTTTTAATATACTGCATAGCAAGAATGTTTGGCCATGTTAATACGTGTATGATGGTGATAGAGGAAGAAGGTAAAACAGAAAAAAAATCAGAGTTCAATAGGCTGTAGCATCTTTCTGCACAGATCAGAATATCATTAGTCAGCTGTCCCCCACCTCAGCAGCATGTGCCTGAAATGAAGAGCAAGTATTTGAGAAGCAGTAGTGTTCACATGGAATGCGTGCCTGAGACCGTCTCGGCTTCAACCCCGCTCTCTACAGAGCCTCTTGCCACTCTACCAGCCCAAGAAATGGAGTAACTTCTACAAGGAGCAGCTAATCAGAGGCATCTGCTCATAGGATAAAGAAAACATTCCTGGTGATCCTCAGTTTTGTTCCTGTTCTTACGTGAAATCATGTTCTTACACCAACGATACCAAATCTGCCTTGGTAGAAGATTGCAACGACATGAGAAATGCATTCCTAATGCACAGGCTTGTGGGATACTGAGCTTCAATCCATCCCCAGAGTCAGGATGGAAATGTGTCAGTCTTGGAATTAAGAGCAAAATGCCAAGATTCTGGGTAATCCATTTGGAGAACAGGAGGGATCTGAAGAGATCACTTTGGTAATATGTTTTTTTTAACTAGGCAACTACCTGAAACCTGCTGAAGTCTGAGATTTAAGGAGCAGTGTCTACAGTGCTGCCTGAGGCCAGCAAGGTGGTTTGAGGTTAAAAAAAAAGAGTTGTGATTTTGGAGCAGCCTCACTTGAGTGGCAAGCTTTGTCTGTAGGGGGGAAGCGAGCCTAGCTCTGGAAAAAGGATTTTTCTCTTTGATAATCCAAGAACTGAAGAGCTGTCTTGGTGTTATGAGTAGGTCCTTGAGCACAAGGGGATGTGTGAACACAAGAACAGCTTTTTGCCCATGTTGACAAAACATACTGGCATTCTGTCTTTGGTTTGTGTGCTTTAAGACAGGGTGGAGATTCGGAATCCCTCCTGGAGGAAATGGGTTTTCTTGCTTTGTGTCTAGTAAAACAGTGGTTCTGATCTAATCTTATGCTTCAGGGCTGATCTGTAACCAGACTTTTGCTTGTGGGTTATGAATTCTGTTTTACCCTCTCTAAAGCACCCCAGATGAGAAAGGATTTTCCACGAAGATGGGACAGAGACCCTCCAGCACTTCCTTACATGTACCTTATCACTAGGTTTGAGGCAACAAAACTTTTCTAAGATTAAATTGGCAGGTTCACACCTTTCCTTCACTTATTCTGAAACATTTGGAGACACATCAGTTTCTGGGATCATCTCTCACCCAAGCAATGTCCTGCTGTCAGAGAGGCATCCGGACCTGGCCCTTAGTCTTCCTAGTCTTTTCTGCCTCAGAGAGTCAGACACGCTCAGCACAGATATCTACCTAGCTGGAGTCTTTGGGTTTGCTAGGTGCTCTTACTTAGGAAATGTTGATTTAACCCTCTCAGGAATTAGCATTACTCAGGGCAGTGCTGCTTTGAAGTGGTTACCAGCCTAGTTAGAAGTAAGTGCTGGGTGTGGTGTGTATCTGCAAGGCAATAGTGTCATTCTGTTTCCTGGGGACAGAACCTTTAATAAGGGGAGTTTCCCTTGTTGCAGGGGGCAGGTGTGAGGCAGCTGCTGTTTTGGGTAGCCAAGTGAGGCGAAGAGTTTGGAGAACATGGTAAAATACTGCCTTCTGTTTAGGCTACTTCACACTTACCCATGGGCACAAAGCTGGAGGGACCCCTGTAACTTAGTAGTAGACAACAGGACTGAGTGATGTCAGCAGACGTTTCTTGTTACTATTTAGTACTGAATCATACTTGCAAAAACCATCTCTGGTTCCTGTTTGTAAGTGGGCTGCCATGATGCTCGCCTGTATCTCTAGGGTCTGCAGGGGTCTTGAGATGTTAGCTAAACCCTTCACATGTGATGCTGAAAAGTGCACCAATGGATTGTGGATAGAGAGGTACATAACACCATGGATCAG
Organism: Psophia crepitans; assembly: GCA_013399095.1. Lineage (NCBI taxonomy): Eukaryota > Metazoa > Chordata > Aves > Gruiformes > Psophiidae > Psophia > Psophia crepitans. Next base: position 508,565 of record VWZZ01004017.1, read on the forward strand.
GGTTTGTGCTGGGAAAATAGAAATATTCCTGATTTGTTTTTCAGCCTTGCCCCTCCAGTACTGTATTTGGTAAAGCAGCTGCCACCAGAGGTAGAGCTCCAGCTCATCCCTGTTGCAAAATACCATGCTGTTAACGTCTAAGAGATGCTCTCAGTCTGCTCTGGAGGGGATGCTTACTCATTTTCTTGAGTGCAAGGTTGGTCCCTGGGCATTTGTGTTGGCAGCAATGCTGTAACACCTTGCCTTTTGGCACTAGTTATGTAAGGAACTAAATATGCTGGAGTGACTCACCTAGCTGTCTGAACAGAGCTGTTCGAACAAGAATAACGCAGAGAATTACCCCAGCAATGGATGCAGAGGAATCCCAGGAGAGAAGTTTCCCAGCAGGACTCCCTTGGTGGCTGCTTCTGTTGAAGACCCCTTTGCTCTGCATGGGACTCGTCTTGCCTCTTCTTCCCCACTGCTATTTGTTAAAAGACGTTAGGCCTCCTCCAAGGCATACCAGTCATGACACTGAATCCTTTAGCAGTCAGGATGGGTCTTTACTGGGAGACGTTCCAAGCTCTCTTTCGTCTCTAGAAAACCTATATCCTTTTGTTTTATTTCCTTCCTTTCCATTTTCCCGCTCATTTTTAATGAAAGTTTCAGTCCTCTGCAGTTAGGGAAGCAAGCCTGGAGGTCAGTTATTTACCTTCATCACCATGTGTACAATATCTCACTATAACCACTTGTGGACATCATGGTGCTTAGCTCTTCCATCCTTCTCCACTCCTAGTCTGCCTGACCTGTCAAGAGCCTTGTACCCCTTTGCAAAGGAGACTCAGACCTCATGGAGCTATTGTTCTGATTTTTGCCCATACCTTAGTACTCAATAAGATCAAAGATAGGTCTCTACCAAAGAAGTAAATTTGTACTTCCTGTAACTTTTGTGGACAATAGCTATTTGTCATTATGCCACTGCATAAGCTTTGTACCACTATGTCAGAGTATAATTTGCTTATAAACAATTAAGACTCATAATAGTATCGATACTGTATTTGCCCTAAACTTTTCAGCCTGTTGTACTTCACAAACCTGAACTCCAGTCCTGCCATCTTCACAAACAGAAGTAAGTTAGGGAGCAGGACTGGTCCCTGATACTGCTTCTTCCTTTCTGAGAGCTCTAGTCCCCCTCATGGCCCCAGGAGCACTTTGTTTCTGGGTGCATAGATGCCCATTTCAACAAAATGTGTGGGGAGAGACGTCACCTCACCTCACACACTATGTGGTCAGGAGGTGGAAGATTCTGTGCTTTGGCTGTCTTGAAACGTATGTGGAACTGCAGATAAGAAGCCTCAGCTCCAGAGGGAGCTCCAAACTCTGCCTGCTGGCTTGATAGAGGCAAATAACCATGGTCCTTCTCAGCATCTGCATGCTGGAGAGGAGACAGCCAGCTGCCCAGTCTCTGTTCCATTCCCTCTCGATTGGTATCACAACACGAGGAGGTCCCAGTCCCAGTCTTAGTCCCAGTCCCAGTCCCTAGCTGTTCTCCAGTGAGTCTGTGACAATGGTGCCTAATGCAACATGGGGATTTCCCTGCTGGGGGCAACTTCTGCTTCTCAGTTAATGATCTTCAACCTCTTCTGCATGTGGAAGGGCTACAGAATTGCTCCTGGATAGAGAGACTCCAAGAGAGATTTATTCTATTGATTCCGAAATGTGTTTTCCTAGTGACCCTTAGAAGTAGTCATTCTAAGTTAGGGTAAAATCCATATTAAAAGTTCAGAGATGGAGCACAATGCATCACTCACCGTTTCTGGACACAGTGAACTGAATCTAGGATGCACGTGGTTTATACAACAGCCCAAATATCCCTAACTTTTAGTGGTTTCAGTAGATAATGAATATCTGCTTGGCATAACATAACCCTCAGCTTTCACAAAGCTGAACTGAGCAAGGTCCAAATGTCCTGAAATTTGGGCTGTAGGAATAGGAATTAGTTCTACCTCATCAGGAGGAAAGCAGAAGCACTGTTTGCACTGTAGAGGCATGGATTACTCTCAAGGAAAATGTAAAAATCCAACTCAACCACCCTAGCAAAATGCTGGTTACAGATTAAAGAGAGGAGGGAGCTTGGAGGAAAGGTCAGGCATTGTGGATTAAAAAAAAAAAAGAAAAACACAAAGCAAAACATCTAAGACGAGAACTTGGAAACTTTCCTGAGAGTGGAGACACTTGAATTACCCCAGAACAAAGGCTGTTGACTTTCCTCATAAGGAGAGAAAGTCTTGTTTCTAATAACCTAAAAGTTTGGTAAAAAATTATTTTCTTCTTTATTGATTTGTTTAGTACAGGCAAGATGAATGGATAAAAGTTCCAGTTATTTCAACCATTTTAAAGTATTTTGGTTCCTTCTGTAATTTATGCGCTGATTCGTACTACAAAAAAAAGTTTGAAACTGGAGTACTGAAGTACTTTTTTATTCATGTTTTGAGACTGCTTTCTTCCCATTTCTGTGTAAACAATTTTTGAAGTAAGGATGAAATCACAATTGTCTCCCAGAGTGTCAGGTCGGTGGCCTTACGGACACCCAATGATGTAAGTGGAAGTTCTGGTGCAGAAGTCATTGGGTAAAGTCTGCTTGCTCTTGTGCAGGACATGAGAGTAGGGTGTCAAAGCATTCCCTCTGGATTTTAAAACCATGGCTCCAAATTTAAATATACCATGCAAATAAAGGAGGGATATGCCCAATCATTCAAGCCATGAATAATGACTTGAAACTATTGAGGATGCATGCCCAGGTGACTTGGGGTCCTTAGAAGGACAGTCATTTAGGGAGACTGTTGAAGACAATTTGGAACAAGATTCACAAGTTTGGTCCTGTGAGAACTTTTGGAAAAGGTAGGTGCACTGGGAGGGAGGAACAACAGCTGGACCTGGAGAAGGGATGTGGTGGAGGACACATCCCCCTACTAGCAGGGGGAGAGGCATGACTGGGAAGGTAGAGCAGGATTTCAGTTGGGCAGATCTTGAAGAAACACGTGCATTTTGTGTCTTATGGAATGGGCAAAGGATGGCAGAAGAGAGGCTAGCCCTACTGACATGTAGGTAGGCCTCTAATGTAGGGAGAAGTTTTCTGAATCCTGTGAGTGAGGGGAAGTTCTGAGTTAAAGAGAAAAGTGCAAAGAAGGGCTGGGTTTTGTTGAAGGTGAAAGTAGCGCCTGTTCCGTGGGCTTTGGTCTTTGCTTAAGTAATTCAAGGAGGCACATACACAGCTCCCTCTAAATCATCCTACACTAACCTAAACCCTGGTCTCCTTTACGCCTTCAAAGTGTAAGGTTATAAAAAAAAATAAGGCAAGAAGGAATCAAGGGCTTCCACTTTCCCAACATACTTTTTTTCCTTGTTTTCGATTGCGTGCCTTAGATCCCCGTTAAATCTGCAACAAAACACATTTCTGCATCCAGCATCTCTGCATGTCACCTGTCCTACTGAAATCATAATAAATGTGAACACAAGCTCGGGACCTGCTCCAGTAATTTATTATCTGTCTAAAGTCAGGACAATAAATCATTGGAGACAGAGACCAAAACTTTTTCCCTAGAATGATTGTAGGATCACTGCACAAGCAAGACTAGAACAGCTCCCTGCTGTCTATCTAGCGTGTGGGATGGAAAGCAGGGCTCATGGTACAGTTCTCCAATGAGTAAAACGAGCAGAAGCAGAGATGCCTCCTGCATGCAAAGGCATGTCTGTGCGGACTTACTTGCAGCCGGAAGAGGATGAGGAGGGGATCTCTCCCATATCAGGAACACAGCAACTTGCAGTATACTCCATATTTTGACCTTATGCAGAACTTCTTGGTTCAAAGGACCTCACAGCTCTGTAGCTCACTTGTACATGGAGGAAAGCCTACGCCCAGCTAAAGCTGCAGGAGGTTTTAGGAGACAGATTAGTAGCTGGAACTGGCCCAGAGGTGCAGTTAATGCACAGGCATTTGCATAAGGGCTCTTTAATGACTGCCTCAGATGAAGTTTGCTTCGCACCCAGAAATTTGTCCACTGTTGTGACTTGCACAGCAAGCCTCCTTGTGCTGCCAGCTTCACTTCTTCAGCAAGTGCTCACAAGCTCTTTGGGTCAGGAACCTGGTATCTTTTTTAGTATTAATCCAATGATCTCTGTCCTGGCTCCCATTCCCAATTCCCCCATCCCTTACAGTATCTCAGGAGAGGGAGTGTGAAGACAGGAAAAAGCATAGTTAGGAAAGGAGCCTCCTCATTGCCCTGCCCAGAAACAATGCACAAAGCTAGCTACTGCTCCTCACTCTTGGGCAGTCCTGCCAAAGTAGGCCCTTGGTCTTCTCCTAGACTCTCTTCCTCTCCATTTCTCTTGTGATTTACTGTGCTTGAAGCTTCGGATGGAGCGGCTACCAAGGCCAAGCAGGAAGTGTCATTTGATGACTTCCTTGCAGACAGGTTCTAGCAGCATCAGTAGCACTGTTTTGAGCATTTCCCACCAGCAGCTGGCACATTTCTGCAGGCTCAGGGTCTGGCTGATCATTTACATTCAGCTGAAAGCACAACTGTCTTCACAAACTGTCTGCAATCAAAATGATCCTTGACCAAGCAGCAGCCTTGCAATTAGAGCACTTGTGGATGCCGAGGAGCTGCTGAGAAGGCATCAGAGCCTTCCTCCCACTCCTTGGAGGCCCTGAGGACTCAGTGAGCACAAATACCCCATGCACCATGATCTGCTCCATGCAGAGTGGATCAACAAGACTGTCACGTTGGTCAGCCTGTCACCATCCCGCCCTCCTTGTCCATTTGAGCTGTGCTCAGCCCTGTGTGGCTGGAGACGGTTCTCTTGGGTTTCATCTGCTGCTTTCCAGAAATTCTCGAGTAATTTTAATTGTGTGTCTGACAGCTGAGTCTGCCTCAAATGTGGGAAATTTAATATCTTTACAGTTCTGTGTGGATGAATTTTTTACAGTTTGCAATGTTAATATTCATCCTTTCTCCTTTCTAGATTTTCTGTATTATAATAATTTATCTCCTTGTCTCATTTTGTTGAAGGTAGTATAAAATGTTCTACCAGCTGATCTGAATTCCTTTATTCCTGGCAACAGCTCCCAATCAGATCGAGAGAGCAGTGCTGCTTTCATTTTATTGTCACTATTCCCCCACTGCCAGGTCTGTACACAACCTCTTTTCTTGCTCCCAGTGCACCCAGATTTGTGCAAGGCTTCTTATTTTTTAAACCATCGCTCCCAGTGGGAGACCAATGCACGATACCATGAAACCCCAGACTGCCATTCTGAAAAAGTGATTTTAATGGTAAAGAGTGGCGGGAGGGACAGTAAACAATAGTGTGAACGTGAAGCAGGACTCAGCAGCATACTGCTTTACGATCACAATATGTAATACATTTGCACACTTAAGCAAGCTGTAAAATTTTGGAGCCCTTACAAGCTCCACAGAAACCGACCCAGCTTGTGAACTGCTCCAGAGAACTGTCAGGAGAACAGGAGCTCTCGATCACAATGGAAATGGCTCAAGGGCATGATAGCAAGGACATCCCTGCACGAAAGTGCTGACTCTGCCCTTCCACGGAGCAATGTCACCTCTATCTTGGTCTGTGCAGCTCCATTAATGTGATATTAGTGTAACTCCTTTATATGCTGATATTCTTCCATGTTCAGGGAAAAAAAGTAAACCATTAACCAAAAGACCCCTAAATAATTGATAAAATAAAGGATGACTGTTACATTATTCAAACACATGCTTTTATTTTTAAACTTCCTATGTTGGCTCTATATGTGGACATAATTTACGTTTTGGGTGATTGCCATTTCACATTTAACTCCTGAGTCCGACACTGTTTTAGGCGGCATCGTGTATGATCTTGAAAAGAAAGTGAACAATGAAAGATTTGCAGAATTATTGAGGTCAGTCAAGACCTCAGAAGAATGGGAAAAACTCCAGGTGGACCTGCCAAAGGCAGGTGAATGAGTAGATTGATGTCAGATGAAATGTAAGACGGATAACCACCGGATTAGGAGGAATAACTTGAGCTTTTCATGTATGTGGCTGCGCAAGGAAAAGCTGCATGGGGTCAGTTACAAGAAACTCCATCTGAAAACTTGGTGGTAGCGGAAAAGAAAGAATGAATGTGACGATGGGCTGTATAAAGAATGAGACAGAAAAATGATACTGAAAATATGCTAATATTATTAGATAAATCAATGCTGCTCTCTCACTGGCAATATGCTGTGCAGTTTGTCACCTTATTTAAGGGGGGAAAAAAAGTAGTGATTTCAGAGACAAGCTATGAAGATAAGTGGCCTGAAGAAATTTCTGTAAGAGGAAATGTTGAAAAGCCCCTTCCCTACCTCTCCCTGATATGTGCCACAGTCTCCATTTATCTTTTTCCTTTGCCTGCAAGTAATTTTGTTCTCCTTCTGCTTTCCATTATTTTGATTAAGCACTTCTGGGGACGCTGATGTATGAAAGACTGTATGTGAAGTGCACTGGACCAGTGTTGCCCCTTCAGTTCCTGCTTTGCCTTAATTGTACTCTTAGCCCTTTGTTTGGGTCTCCACTTACTTCATTTGTCAGGATGTTGGAAAGTGGCCTTTTCTTTGAAATTTTTTTTCAGCTAATTTTAGTTTGTTTTATTACATGCACATTGTCCAAGAAAGTGATTAATAATGCTGCATTGCCTTCATGGCTTGCTGAAAATCTTGGCTGGAACTTTTTTTTTTAATACAAAATAATCAGTCTTTGAGTTTATGAAACCTTTCCTGGAAGTAGCAGCTTTCTTGAAAAGTTTGATAAGTTGATATATTATTTTATTTGTTATTTTTATTTAGAATTAAAAAACAAAGTTTCTGAAAACTGCAAGTTCTCTTTTAATTTGGAAATACTGCTATTTCGACGCCTTAAAGAAATTGTAACTTGGCCTTTTCACATCTCTGGTGTCTTCTGTGTAATATTCCACAGACAAGTTTTTGCATCCCATAAAATTAAAAATCATCATTGACTGTTTAATCCAAGCCATCAGCCTCCAGCTAATGCAGCCACACAATGACAGGTCTTTAGCAACTGCGGGATCCTGTGTCACTGTGAATGGATTTCACATGCTGCAAGTGCTGTAGTAACCATCCTCTTCCATCATCTTCACAATGAATACCCCTCACCTCCAGGGTAGTTTCCAAGTGGCTCTAATGAACTCTTTTAGAGCACTCCAGCACTACTTGATTCCTCATGTGGATGTATCATTTAAAGGATATGAAGAATTTTAAGGATCCACTACAAGTCCAACAAGACAAAAATCATATAGCCTTCAGCATAATGGACCACGGGACCTCTTCCTGTAACCCCTGCATCAAGAGCCACAGTCTGTGACTGAATGACTGTAGGGTCGCTTTTCTGTTGTCCATTTGAGACGTCTCAGGGCAGGTGAACATCTGCACAGTGCTGGTGAGTATCAGATGGGGTAGCTCAGAGCTCCGCCTGGCTGGAGCAGCAGCTCAAAACCAGACACATCTCAGGTGGTACAGGACATTGTGTGCAGTGACTGAAATGGGCTTTGAAGTGGGATCCAGGTTGCACATTATACTCTAAGTGCTTCTATGTGAACTGAGCATCTGTGCTCGCACCACAGCAGCAGATCACTACAGACGGTGGAAGCTGGATAGCAATCCCACTCACCTTGTGCAGGGATCTACTGAGGGTGTGCCAAGCCCCTTTCTAGGTTTCCACTGATTGATCAGATATTCAGTGAGTGGAATGGGAATGGACATAACCACATATAGACACCAACATGTAGCTTGCTTAATTTCTACCTGAATCTCCTCTTAAGTGAGGCAGAACTCTGGGATATTTGATCAGGTTTGATCAAATGCAGGTTTTCTCCTACATTGCAATGTCTATGTCCCATTTTCTTACTTCAGATCTTGGTATATTTAGCTGGAGGGTAACAGTGTCCTCTCTGTGGTGAATAATGTATATGATAGTGTGAGAAAAATGTCAAGTTCCAATTTAGCTTGTAAACTTTCTACTCAAAGGTGTTCTACATTTGCTCCTGATGAATTCATTTTTCACTGCAATGACAAGTCATTTCACTGTTTCCCACCGCTGAGTGCCCCAAGGTCATGGGGGGTCAGTAGTGGAAACAGCAGTTTTGATGTATACATGAATTGATGCCTTTTTCCATTAAATCTTAGAGGCTCTGAAAACAGGTTATAAGATTTGGGATCAAACTCAAAGAAGCAGTTACCTGTGGTGTTGCTTCCCTGGTGAGAACCAAAGTAAGAGAATGGAGAATGAAGTTGGTACGTGGTGGGCAGAGCAGGGATCCATATTGATTTATGTGTCACTTAATCTCAGAGGTCAGATCACTTCCTGCTGGTGTTTCAGTTTACCTTTCTATATAAATGCAAAGGATGGTGATAGTGAGAAAAACAATTGCATCGGAAGTACTGACCTAGTGCCAGGCACAGTGAAAACGGGGTTGAAGTTCATTTATTATTTCCCCTAAAGGTAATTTTGATCTTCAGTGATGTTCATTGCCTAGGATTTTGAGATGACCTCTCCTGGGCCTGGTTTCAGTTCTGCCTACCCTTGTTTTTTGACCTGGCCTCAGATGTTCCTGTAGAAGAGCTACAGACCAACCGTGAATGTTGACTGAGACTTGCCCGTTGCCTATGGAAAATGTTGCTGTCTGAGGGAATGCAAAGTATGTCTGACGCTGTGCCCCGAACTCAACCTGCCCTGGGGTTTGTTTCCTTCCCGCTTGTCTCAGCTCTGGCCTTTTCAGTTCTTTAACACAGAGGCATGGAAGGGATGGGGTGGGCAGATCTGCACATGACTCTTATAGGTGAGAGGAAAACCACTCAGGAAAAAATCACTGAAAAATGCAGAGATCCTTCAGAAGGCATCAGCTCAACAAACCCATCCTGGCTTCAGCTGCTCTCCCTCATACTGTAATGAGAGCACACTGAAACCCACACAACCCGGCACCTCATCTCTGACAGCAACTAGCATCAGACTTCAAAGAAAGGTCCAAGAACTGCTCAGAAGAGGATGATCTGCTCTCCTTGTCCCTATATCCATATGAATGGTCCAAGTTATTGATTCCATTGAAGGTGGAGAGGCCGTGCAGAGAGATCTGGACAGATCAGAGACCTGGGCAACCACCAACCATAGGATGTTTAACAAGAACTGTAGGAAGTTTAACAAGAACAAGTGCCGGATTCTGCCCCTGGGCAGGGGCAGCCCTGGCTGTACAGACAGCCTGGGGGGTGAGAAGCTGGAGACTAGCCGTGTGGAGAGGGACTGGGGGGTTCTGGGCGACAGCAAGTGGAACATGAGCCAGCAGTGTGTCCAGGCTGCCGGGAAGGGCACCCGTGTC
>VWZZ01004017.1:518094-617681 GCA_013399095.1 Psophia crepitans
ACAGAACCCCAGGGAACGTCCTGGAGCTGCCCCAGGGGAGGGTTAGGGTGGAGATGAGGAGAAGGTTCTTCTCCCAGAGGGTGGTGGGGCCCTAGCACAGGCTCCCCAGGGCAGTGGTCACCGCCCCGAGCTGGGCTGAGTTCAAGCAGCGTCTGGCCAATGCTCTCAGTCATCTGCTGTGGTTGGGCTGGTCCTGTGTGGAGCCAGGAGTTAGACTTGATGGTCCTTGTGGGTCCCTTCCAACTTGGGAGATTCTATGATTCTAAACATCTGAACCTGGCAGCAGGTTTTGGCCTTGCATGAGCTAGCAGGAGAAGTTCCTTCATCAGCAACCCCTTACCCCAAAAGGAGGAGTCTGTACTCTATCAAAAAATATTTTTTGCCAGCACTGTTTGTCCTCTGCCAGCAGGTGAGGAGTGTCTGTGACCCTGGCTCCACAGGCTCCATACAAGTCTTGATCAAACCTGGTTGGGAAGGTGACCTGCCTATCCCTTCTGATGGAGGGAGGCTGTAACGCTACCCCAGCACAAATGCCTGTCACAGTCTGGGGTCTGCCAGCCTTGCAAAGTGTCTTTCCTAATGACTCCATCAAACCTGGAATGTGACAAATGCAAGCCTGGCCTTGGCCCTGCAGCTTAGACCAGCAGAGTCAACAGTTTCAGGTGGTGTCAGGTCCCAGATGTCCCAGGACACACGTTGCTTTGTTTGGATCCGTTCTCTCAGAAAATGTAAGGCTAATCCAGATTTCATAGCTTCACCTAGACTTGCCTTTCATACCAGACATGCTTAAGGGTGAAAATAAGTTTTTATCTGGCGAAGCAAGAGTTTATATTCCTAATTATGAAGTTTGAAAGAAGATTACAAAAAAGAAAACAAACCACAATTCTAGATCATACTGAACAACAGGATTCCTTCTCACCCCTGGTATCTCTCCCCTGACATCTCTTGGGTGTGTTGCAGCTGTTAGCTTAATGGGAGTACGTGTGCACATGGCAGAGTAGCTTTGGGTTTCGGTGAGGGATTGGGAGAGATGTGGGTCTATATCTGAGGCTGGCTGACAGCAAACGCTACAGGGGTTGTTTTAAAAAAACAGTAGTTTGTCTGACAGACTGACACGTTAATGGGAAATTTCAGTGGGAGCACTCAAGAGGCCAGAGGGGGTATAATCAGTGAGGCTGGTGAAATCCAAGTTTGTAGAGGGGTGCTGGGAAGAAGAAGCATAAACAAGAGGAACTTGAAGCCAGAGTGAACACAGTGACTGATTTGACATCAAAGGCAATGAGAGACCACTAGTCTGGAGAGGAGATGGGGAGATCAACAGCTTGCTTGGGAACGGCAGACGACAGGGATAGAAGCAGTCTTTGGAAGACTAATAGCTCATAGACATGCTCAAAATTCAATGGAAGTTGAAGTCAGGTTAGTATAGTGTGTTTGGATAGAGATAAGAGGAAAATAACAAGTGTGTGTCCATAGGAGTCAGTTTGCAGGAACAGAAGTTAATGGGGGGGGGTTTGGGGATGTCTGAGCAGCTAACACTAGGAATAAGCTGTCTTAGAGACAGAAGCAACAAGATGATAATTATGGAGACCTTTAAACAAATATGAAAGCTAAAAAACATTGAGAGAGACAAATCATTAACAAGGAGTGTAAAGCACATGGTAATATCATTAACAAGGTGTGTAAAGCAAATGATGATGATGTCAGAAACCCTTAGACCAAGCTGAGATGTGGCTAGCAAGAGGAAAGTGGTCTTCTTCCTTGTTTAGCATGATGTCCTATCTAGAGAAAAGATAATTTTCACAGGCTTCAGTATTCAGTCCTCATTTTGCTTCTGCCTTCATGAAGGTCCTGCTAACAGAATTAATTGTAAGAGCAGACAGAAGGGATGATCAGAACAGGGCAAGAAGGTTGAGAATCTCTAGGAAAATGGATGACTCAGGGCACCAAGAGCTTGTGAGATTTGGCACAGTGCAGCGGGAACTAGTTTATGGCAATCCCTGAACCAATTCTCTTCAAGCAGTGAGGGGGGATGCTAAAGGTCCAAGAGGACTGAAAAATGGCCAACACGAAAGAACTGCCTTTAAAAGCAGGAAAAGAGGACCATGAGAACTGCAGACAAGAATAACCTAACTTGTGCAGCAAAATGATACAAGAAAAAATTATTAAATAATCAGTTTAAAGGTGCCAAGAGGATAATAAGGTGATAAAGAAACACAGACATGGATTTATGAAGAATAAATCTTGCCTAACTACTTTAATGTATTTCTTCCATTTAGTGCATATGGGAAAAGAAATAAGTAGAATAAATCTTCGGTGAATCCTTGGAGAATTTTCTTTGACAGGAACAGCATTTTCATAACCATTGTCCAGCTCATAGATCTTGTTATCAAGAAGGCAGTGATGAACTGTTTTTTATCTCTCTTTGGAAAAGAAAAGTAGAAATCTGATTAATTTGCAGTAAAGAGAATTGAGGTTAGATGCTAAGACAAAACATCCTAGCTAAAAGGGTGTAGAGTACCAGGAGGGGCCACACAGGGAAGCTCTGGAGCCTCCAACATTGGAGATTCAATGAACAACTAATGGGAGTGGTCTTGGAATTCCTCAGGCAGCATCTCTTTGGGGAGCAGCCTGTGGGACCCACTTATCCTGTGGGTAAGGCCCTGCAGGTGATATTTCAGGCATATTCTACTTTTGACCGCCACATTTCTCTGATCTGCTAGGGGCTCTGGTGTAGCTAGGACAGCTTGTGTACGCTCTGCAGCTTGTTTGAAGAGAATACAGACACTTCTCATTCTGATTACAGAAGTTTATTGCCTTCTTACTGTCTTTACTGGGCTGCTACTCTGGTTCCTTAAAGTCTGTCTCCTGGGTGTGCTCTCCTGGACTGGGGTCTGAGTATTTGATCTAGGTGAACTGTTAAGAAGTGTTCAGAGGTGACTGTGGAGGCTTGTGGGTAGAGATGGTCTCTCACACATTCTTGGTAATCAACATGGAAAGGGCAGAAAGGCTGGAACATGGCAGGGTCCATCGTCACTCTGACAAACGCACAAGAGCCATCTCTGCCCAAGGATGAAATGTTAATGAAGTAGGCAGCCCTGGGAGCAACAGCTGATACAGGTACATCCTCCAGTATCACGTACAAACTTATGAGCTTTCCTGTTGCTCAGAACATCTAAAAGATAGTTACAACAGTTGCTTGGCCAATCTGACAATTTCCGTTGGTGATTTATCTGTTACTGCTATCATTGTGCCATGAAGGACTAACCAAGACCCTGGGTCTCCCTGGTGTGAGTTGTATAGAAACAGAGAACAAAAAGATGTAGCCTAGAAGCTCTGGAGTGGCCTTGTATCTTGCCTGTGCTCCTGTCTGCTGGCAGATCAAATGTGGAGATGTCAGACCACACTATTGCGGTGGAGGTTTGTGTAGGCATGAACAGACAGGAAAACCAAGGGTCGGGCTCCTCCTGCCTCATTTCCCATGGTTTCACACAAGTGCAACATGCTCCCATAACCTTATCCCAGTAGTTCACCCTCATGATGAAGTCATCTCACATGAGTACAGCTGGCAAACCACAGTTTAATTCTATGGGAAATTAGCCTCCTGTGACCAAAGTAACTCCCAATTATGGAGTTACTTCTGTGTAGGTGTATGCGTTCAGGAGCAACAGCAGATCAAAGCAACTGAGGGAACCTGTTGTTTCAGCTCTTAAGAGCTTGTCCTGAGTTATCCCTAACGGGAGCCTGAGACTTTGGAAGACTCTCAGTGAGACTGTTCAGGTCCTGGAGAGTCTAGCACTTTATGCTCAGATCACCCCACTGTCATCCATCACCAAACTGTGTAAATGAGGGCAAAACCTCTGAGCAAAGGGGAGAGCAGGCAGAGGACTTCATGGGCAGGTGGTTTGCAGGCATAGACGTGGTGTACCTGGCAGATGAGTTACCACCCGCGCCACTCTGTGCAGCTTCCCCAGCCATTGTAAAGCCCTCCATGGGGACTGCCAGGCACAGGCTGGGTGCTGGAACACAGCAAACTTCACCGAGCATAAATACTGCCACTTGTCTCCATATTAAATTTTCCCTAGAGGAGAAACCAGGCCATTTAGACAGTGCGTATTTTCAAATGTGAAATGGATGGTATCAAGCTGAGCTGTTTAGATAATAATTCTTGTAAGATCTGTATGAAAATATTCTGACTGACTCAGCTGTCACTGTCTGGGAGTTTGCAGGTACTCAATACAACTGTCATATATTGCAAGCCCAGCTCTCACCACCACGTATTGAACTGTCTAGCAAAACAGATTCATTCTTGGTGTGCTGAATATTTAAATACTTAATGGCAGTGACATCATTGGAAACCAGCCATTTCAAGCTAACCCCAAAGAAGTCTGTTGGAGAGGATATGCACCCAGTGCACTCCGTCCCTGGGAGACCTTATTGTCTTGCATGTTTGCTCCTTCCCTTTGAAAAAAACTTGAAGGTTGCAGGTTCTGCTTCAGTCCTGAGAGGCGTGTGTGGTGTGTCTGTATTTTCCTACTCTACCAATTTGGCCTAGTGAAAGATGGGACCTCTCTCTACCACTTCGTCTTTTTTTAGACAAAAGGAAAAGCTGTCCAACCAAATGCCAACCTCTGTATTAAACCCTAAGTATGTGCCTCAGCCCAGCTCTCCCTGCTGGACTCGCATTTAAAGGTCAGATAGTCATATCTTTATTAAAGAGCTTTGCAGACATCTGGACATGGCCAAAGAAGACATAAGTCAGGTGCTTTCCCATGGACAAAAGCTCTTTGTCAAATATAACTGCTGTGGGTTTATGTCTCTGCTGATCAGTGTGCAGCCGAAAGAAATGGGTCCTTTAGGCAAACTGAGGTGAACTACTCGCTCAGAGACCTAGTGATTTTTCATGTGATTGTTTCTACAAAGTTTTGGTCCTGGCTGTGAAAGGAGAGCTTAGACAATCAGTTGCAGGGGGGAGCATGCTCTACAGCTCTACAAAGCTGAAAGTGTCTTCTTAATCTTGGAAATAAAGCCAAGGTTTTATTCTAAAAGACTCTAAGAAGATCCCACTTACCTCCTGCTCTACTGAAACTGTTACAGGGATGCCAAGAAAGGAGTAGGAGTAGATTTCACTTGGGTTTCTGTGTTGAAATGTTCTTGTTCCATGTGTTTCCAGCATGGTGATAACATGATTTTTTAGCATTTTCCTGAAGAAGTCTAGAAGCCCTACACAATTATATAATGTCTGGCATGAATGTTTTATAAAAGTCTGTTTAATAACCATCTTGCACCCGTGACGCAGGAGACGTGGTGTTTGGCTGAAATTCCACCAGCTGATCACTCTGAGCTCAAGATTTGTCTTAAAATGTGGGTCTCTTTTCACTCTCAGCTGCAGGCCTGGGGGCACAATCAGCTTCATCCCTGCTCCAGCTCAGACCTACTCTGGAAAGAATAAAACAGATCATCTCTGAGGGAAGATGCTCCCTTTGAAAATGGGCATTTCCAGTCTGAGGGCAGGAGGGATGTCTAACGAGGCGGAAGACTACTAAATAAAGGAATCCACTTCTTTGGCCCTGAACTGTTTCAGTCACCACTCACTGCAGAGCTGCTCCAGCATGGCTGCTTGCAATGAACTTCCCTCGCCGCTGGGATGGCAGTGGGGAAGGTGGTGGGGATGGACATGTGTGGCTGTGCTGAGCGGTCCTGGACACCCCACTGGACACAGCTGTCCTCTTTCCTACGTGACTCTCAGTCTGCACAGACCCTCCGTGTGTGCATACCACATCTTTAATAAACATTGAGTGCAAGCTGTTTCCCTGGTTGGCAGCAAACACAAAGGATTGTTCGCTATATCTATCGGCTACTTAAAAACAGGAAATGTTCTTTCCTTAGCGCTGCTTTCTAGTAGGGGTGATTCCTACCGAGCGCTGTGCCTGTTCTCCTTGCTGAGGTGAATTTTTGTCATGGCACACGCTGTCTCATTTGCATGAGGTATACAGCATGTCTCAAGGTAACCGATGCAAACAGAAAGGGTAAGTACAGTTTGGAGATCAGTGGGGTGTTTTATCTCAGCTGCTGGAAACAACCGAGATCAGTCACCGCAAAACACAGGCAGTGAGTTGGTTATAATTTTTTAAAGTTCCAGTGCCATTCCTCAGTTTGGAGGTTTATCTTCAGTGAAAAGGCAGAAGAAACACTCTCTGGGGTCTCTTAACTTTCTCCTGCTGCTGGCTTTTGCCTTCCACCTTTAGACACCTCTGCACATACGGATTAGTATTCCCTCTTTGATCACACGCGGCTGTATGTGTGTGTCTGACTCTTGTAATGCAGAAGATTTGACAAAGAGCACTTGCGGGGATAGTGCTGGTTTGGAAGCCAGTCAAGGAGGGCATTTCATCAACAGGCAATAGCTTTCCTGGAAGCAGTAGGGGAGGAATCAATGTGTAAAGTTTCTTGTTTTCTTAATCATGCTCCTATTCTGTCTTTCCCGGGAGATTTATGAGCCTCCGAATGTTGGACAAACACCAATAATAGTTACACATTTTTAGCATCTGAATGCTTTGCTTTGCCTGGCTTCATATGGAAAGACAAGTCCAGACAAGGTGGTCCTCCAGAAAATGGTTTATTGGGACAGCGTTCTGGCCTGCAGCCATGGCACCTTGGGCAGTGATCTTATCAGACCTCCTAAACAGAGCAGGGTTGGGCCTGTTTGTTACTTCAGTGGAAGACCTCCGAGGAGAACCTGGGTGTTGCAAAACTTGGTATTGATTGTTCTCTGGGCGATGCTTTTCATGGAGAGGAATGAATCAGTACTGCAGGCTACTGTGCTGGTGAAATGGCACCACTTCAGGGAGATGCAAAGCCCAGCTGAACTGAGGATGAAAAGCAGAAGGAATAAACAAAATAAGACCAGTATTCTCAGTGGTATTCAAGGAAGTTAGGGAGGAACTGGCCTTTGATTTCCAAGGAGATCTGGGTAGCTAAATTCTGCAGGTTCCTTTGGGAATCCCAGTCCAACTGTGTGTCTTTGAAGTATAAGTTGATTTGGAAGAGATATTAGCAAGAGTTTGTTTGTTTCTTATTTTAGCCAGCTTTGATATGTAGGATGAACTTTACCTTAACTAACAGTCCTCTGGAAGTGCTCTCATTCTATTTTCTACTGAGTACTGACTTGCCTGGCAGGTTTGATGTGATTTCAGATAACCTTCTGCTGAAAACAACCACATCCATAATGATGACACTTTTGGCCTTGACATGACTGTACCTTTGGACTTCATTAAGGTACCTAAACATAGACTTCTAGTGACCTTTGAGACACCTTGGTGTATCTGAGACATCTGCATAGGGTGGCAGATATGACAGGTCTACAGAAGACCCATTCTCATCTTGTCTGGCAGCTGGTGGACAGGTGGGCTGCCTCTATCCTCCTGAGTGGGACTAGATCCCTGTATGTAGGTTACTGGATCAAACTGCTCATGTCCATAGTTTTTAGGGCCAGAGTGGACTAGCATGTCTTCAGGATGAGATTTGACTCTTAGTTAAGGCAACTAAATGTAGGTCTCCACATCTAAGATGCTATAGCTCAGCTAGGGGTGTAAGGTCTGATTACAGCCAATAGAGAGCTACTAAGTCAGTCAGTTGAGTCCAGAGTGATGCAGTCTACCGTAAACAGACACAAGGTGACCAGCTGGATTGTTCTTTAGAGACCATTGACCAAGGCTTCAATTCATTCACTTACACATAAGTGGATAGGAAAATGTCAGATTACTTGTTTACCCCAACCATTCTCCAGCTCTCACTGTAGAAAAGCAAAGTTACCCAAGAACCTTGTGACATATCTGCTCCTTATGGATGTCTGAGATACCTTAAGATGTCTCATATTGCAATTGATGTCTAGATAGAGGAAAATGAAGAGCATTCCACATGTCTGCCAACTTTAATGTAAGCTTAGAGCTATAGTGCACACGGATTAACTGGACTTTAGGTGCCTTTTTGCAGACTGCATCCCATCCCTTTCTGGTCTTCTGAATAATCCAGAACAGACACTTTTTCTGGTGAATACTGTGTTAGATCTTATCATTTTTGCAGTAAGAAAAGGTCTTTTATGATCTTGGTGTTATTCACCACAGGCTGTTCTATTGTTACAGCAAAAATTATTGCCATTAATGTTTCTGTATATACCATCCCCTGGGTGAAATGGTAGACAAAGAAACTAGAATGGAATCATAGAATCCTAGAATGGTTTAGGTTGGAAGAGACCTTAAAGATCAGATCTAGTTCCAACCCCCCTGCCATGGGCAGGGACATCCTCCACTAGCCCAGGCTGCCCAAAGCCCCATCCAACCTGGCCTTGAACTCTTCCAGGGATGGGGCCTCCACACCTTCTCTGGGCACCCTGTGCCAGGACAGGCACCACCCTCATGGTGATGAATTTCTCCCTCAGATCTCATCTCAATCTGCCTTTGTTCAGCTTCAGGCCATTCCTCCTTGGCCTGTCCCTCCCTGCCCTGGAACCCACCCCTCTCCAGCTTTCCTGGAGCCCCTTTAGGTACTGGAAGGCCACAATTAGGTCTCCCCGGAGCCTTCTCTTCTCCAGGCTGAACAACACCAACTCTCTCAGCCTGTCTCCCTAGGAGAGGTGCTCCAGCCTTCAGATCGTCTTTGTGAAGTCTAATGTAAACGATCCTATAGGACAGAGGTGCTGTGAATGATTTTTCTTACTGTTTTTTTTTCTGGTTTGAATGTAAAGATTTTGGGGTATGGGCTTTTCTTACCGTGTGCATGCACAGATTTCATCAGCTTGATATGGCCTCAATTTTTATGTCGTACAACTAACAAATAATAATCTTTGCTGTGTGTTTTCCAACTCACTACATAAAGGACTGAATTGTTGGTTCTTTCTGCCACTTCCCTTAGGAGACTATTGCATATTCTGTTTGCTCTCATTTGATGTATAATTCTGGCTGATTATTCTTGATGGTGTTGCGTGACTAATTACCAGTATCATAACTTGTTTTCTAGCATCATAACATTTTTTCTATTTGTGTCTTTGCATCTGATAACAAGCCATTATCACTCTAAGAAATACTATCATTAGGGTATGACGTAGTGGGACAGAGAAGAAGTTTTAGCTAGCTGGTGGTAACATTAGATTTTAAAATAAATTTTAGTCTTTTCTTACAAAGTATTTAGTCTAAAGACCATGGTTGGTAACTGGTATCTTTCCTTTGGTTTCAGTGAGCTTTGCACTGGGCATAAATTCAAGACCATCAATATATTCAGGGATGTAAGTCCTCTTGATTTTGGTGGATCTTATTTATAGACCTGGCCCTAGCCTCCTAGGCACAAGTTAGGAAGAAAAAAACAGCACATGGCAAAACAGGGGAAATTTTAAGACTTCTCTTCAGTGCCCTCTTACTGGGATCCCTAATTTTCATTCCTTACTTGGGAATTATCTATTTGGGACTTCTTTCAAAGTTTCTTGCAGCATCCTCCTGGAAACTGGGATAGTTAGGAATAAACATATATAAATAAATAAAAGAATATAAATAAATCTTAAAGTAGCATCTGTCATACAGAAAAAATGCTTTTTTTTGAGCCTGTTATCTTTAGCCCAAACACCTTTGATTTTATATGCTTCTGCAGATGATAAGTTTTCATGCCGTAGATCCCATCAGAAAGCAATGTTCATGAGTATACGGTGAGAGTCACCAGGCTGGGTTTCTTGCAGTTTTCTTGAAGAGGAATTTGCTCAAAGTGTATTTGCAGTGAATCTGAAATTATTTTTGCATTCAGAGAAAGTTTGACAAAATAATGATAAGGCATATAAAAAAAATAGATTAAGAAATGGATTGTGGTACTAAGCTAAACAGTAATAATTTTTTGCTGGTGCCAGTCATCTCAAGCCACTGGTGCTCTACCTTTTCCACATTTTGGGGGTGGATTAGTGAGATTTAGAGTCTAAAGTGAGTTTTTCTGGATCATCAAATAAAATAAGAGAAAAAATATGGCTAGAAATTCACCTCAAGCTCATTGTACTACGTCTCTTCAGCTTGTGATGTTCACCTCTTTCCAGAGCCTGCTAGATGTTCATGTGGTTATTATAAGAAGGCATTGGTAGTGTGTACCAAAATATATCTTTGGGGTAGTTCTGTTTATTTACAAGGAAGAGGAACATCACTTTATTTCGTAGAAGGCATTTGGAACAAATGCTCTCTATGCCTGCCTTCCCAGTGAATTTCAGTTACCAAACAGTTCCCTTGCTCCTACTTCTATTCAAGGCCATTTTTCACAATATATCTCTCTTCTGTTTACTGTGCTGCTGGGTTTTGGGATTTCTCTTTCCATATAGACAACTAGGCAAATAATTTCCTATCCCCTGCATCTGCCAAATGCTTAATGCTGCTCAGATCCCACCATGCAGTTGTTTTCGATGATTTTTTTCTCCATCTCCTTGGACTGCTCCCAATGAGAAGAGGGGTTGATGAGGCCACTTATTTAACTTGATCTTTGATTGATGATAACAGAGTTATCTTCTGGCCCAACAGGGTGTAAATATGAAAATAAATGAGTTAATTTTCTATGTAGTCTAAGCTATGATCACTATTGCTCAAACCTCTTCCATCAGGACTCCTGCTTAGAGTCATTTAGGTAATGCTAGACCTTAAAGACAGGTAAGAAAAATCCTCTGGAAGTTCAGAAGCAGTGATAGTAAGACACTCTAGCTAAGATGGTATTCTTTATGTCTTTATATAAAGACAGATATGAGCATCTTTTGTGTTGTCCTTAAAATAACCCTTTATCATGAAGATGTAGCTAGAATAATCATCATGAAAAATGGGGCTGCCCTGGACAGAAATGTGCACTGTATCCTGTGTATTTTGAAGGGATATTTATCTGCTTTATTGCAAGGTCACAGGAAAGTTCGGAACATTTTCCTTATAAAGCAGAAAGCCTTGGTGAAAGCAATTTGATGATCTTCATTTAAGTCTCAGCAGAGCCCGGTTGTATGACTTGTGTGGCCACTCTCCTTTCTTGCAAGCATTTCATCCCTTTCTTGGTCAAAAGTGTTCTGGCTGGGTGTGGAGAGTTGTATAAATCCGTTTCCAAGAGTGGATCATGAACACTTGATCATCTGGCTGTAAAGTCTTGGGAAGTTCTGGTCACCAAAGAATGATGTAATCACTGTGGAGGCATTACCTGGCGTTCATCATCTCTATGGTCCTTTTATTGCAAGTCTCATCCTTTGTTGATGTCCACAGTTATCCTCTCCAACCCTGTTTGGATATCGCATGAAGAATTAGATCCTAATAAGATCCCTAATAAACAAGAGAGTGTGACCTGTAAATGGTATAGACTTTTTTTTTTATCCCCGAACACATCTTAAGAATTTGGCATTTTCCAGAGCTGAGAACACTATTTACAGACTCCTTTGAGCCATGTTCTTTCACTAATTCTTGGCGCTTTTTTGTGCTGGAAAAGAAGTCCCCCACTGTTGTCCCAAGAGCTGTTGAATCCTCTTAGAGCAGACACAGAGAGCCCTACGGGGCAGCAATGAAGATGCCAGCTGTGAACACAGAATGAACAGCTGATGAGACCAAGCTGTGACAATGTCATTGTGTGGACAAGGTGTCAGAAAAAGGTGTATCAGTAGTGTCCATGGATGTCCTATTTGGGACCCTCTGATAAAGTCATAGGTTCTTTTAACAACAAGGCAGAGGGAGGCCATGCAGTGTGTCCAAGGAGTACCATTTAACTGAAAATGAAAGTCTCCTATCTTATCTGGGATTAGACTAAGGAATTTACATATCCCCAGGCTAAAGAGTACATTCCCATCCTGTATCTTGCTCTGCTACTGGTGTTATAAATGGAGACTCAAGTTTCATTGTGCTGGCATTCAGACATGGAGGGCTTTCTGTGGGAACACAAGCCACAAGAGGTAGATATTTTGCAGCAGTGGTTTGAGTGTGCTGGTCTAGCTTGTTCTGAGTGCAGCCTAAAAACTGCAGAGTCTCCCTGAGCAGGGTGGGAGTTAGGTTTGTGCATGACCTGAAAGATCTGGTAGGGAAAGGTTGAGCTGAATCCTGGAGCCAGGGTCCACGGGAGTCCCTAGCCTTCCTACAGGTCCTGTCCTTCCCAAGCATCTCACTGCTCCACACAGCTGGGCAATGTCTCGCTGGGTAGTGTCAGTGGGGTAAAGGATGGGTGGGGAAGGGGCACACTGAAAATGAAGCAGCTGTACACTTTTTGGATATAGTGTCCCACTGTCAAAACTGGGTGGTCAGGGTGAGCATCTAAACCTCCTTATCCTTGGTTCTTCTTGCACTTTCCCATTCCCTTTCTCCTGGAGGAGGCAAAGAATAAAGTAGAGATCTCTCCTGTGTTAGGAGCTTTAGTACACCTGGGGCATGGAGCAGGGATCTCAGTGTCAGGGGTGTCCTGGGATCTTACCCCTTTTATTTCCTTTCTTGAGGGACAATCAACATACAAAAAGTGCAAATGCTGCCAGGCTGGGGACAGTTTCTTTTTGGGCTTTCCTTCCCCTGAGGGTTTGACCTAGCTAGGTAGGAAAGAACTGTGTGGGTAAAGAGGTGTTAATTAGAGGAGGCAGGCAGGCAGTGACAAAGCTGAATGGATGGATGCATTTGCAGGATGCAGAAGGCAAACAAAACATTAGGGAATTGCAGCTTCACAAGATCAAAAATATGCTGATAGAAAAGTTGGTTAGTACTTCTAAAAAGCCATGGTTAGGAAATTAATGAATTACTGGAGTTTTAACTGGGTCAGTGAGGGAAGTAGGCCTGATAAGGAACTCCTCATACAGGAGTGTTTTGATGTTTGGATACATCTGTTTATTTTCATCAGCAATATAGATAAGATAACTTCAGGCTGTATTGTAAAGCAGGTTAAAACAGTTTAGTAAACATAGTTATTTATATGCATGAACATACTTGCACAGAAACATACATATGGTAACACATATATTAGCATATACTTCAGGAGATTTTTCAATCATGATTAGAGTCTTTCTCATTAGAAAGGTCTTTCATCACTGAAAGCCAAATTTTCCAGACAAATCACTGTAATTATACCTGTGAGATAAAATAGCAGTTTTTGGCCAAAGCAGGTCCCTCATCCTCTGCCTCACTGCTTTGGGGGAGTCCAGCCAACCTGCTGAGGCAGCAAGAAAGCTAAAAAGGAGTTGGATGGGAAACCGAATTAATGATCTCTGAAGGCTGGTCAGACCCCGTTCAGGTAGAAAATCCCGGGACCAGAAGAGATACAGCTCTGTGCTGCAGCTCTGTGCAGGAAGGAGAAAGACTATGAGGATGATGAGGAGACTGGAGCATCTCTCATATGAGGAAAGGCTGAGAGACATGGGTCTGTTTACCCTGGAGAACAGAAGACTGAGAGGGGATCTGATCAATACTTATAAATATCTAAAGAGCAGGTGATCAAGCAGATAGGGCCAGACTCTTCTCAGTGGTGCCCAGTGACAGGACAAGGGGAAACGAGCACAAACTGGACCACAGGAAGTTCCATCTCAACATGAGGAAAAACTTCACTCTGAGGGTGACGCAGCCCTGGAACAGGCTGCCCAGAGAGGGTGTGGGATCTTCTCTGGAGATATTCAAACCCCTTCTGGATGCAATTCTGTGCAACCTGCTCTAGGTGATCCTGCTTGAGTAGGGAGTTGGACTAAATGATCTGCAGAGGTGTCTTCCAACTCCTACCATTCTGTGATTCTGTGAGCCAAAGCTGCAGGGAGGATGTCCTGTGCAGAGACAGCAAGTGGAGTGGAGAGATCACACAAGCCACTCAGGAACACACTGCGATCACCTGCAGTTGTATCGAGGCAGGATGTGAATATAAGATAAAGGCTGAATATGGAGAAACAGAGAAATGGATGTTCATGTGGTCAAGACTCTTCAATCCATAGGGAGAATGAGGGAGGGAAAGATCTTCTGTATGGGAACCACTCACAGTGACAGAGCCACATGGAAATTGGAGACTAAATCCCGTGGACCAAGTGCAAGCAGCACTTTTTCCATCATTAGCACTTATGAGTCCTGCTCAGATAGCATGTACATGTGGGAGGATCCCACCTCCCTGCCCTGCAAGGGTCCCGGTGGACCTTCCAGCTAGATTAGTCCTAGTGCCTACCACCTCCATCACAATCTCTTGTCTCCTGTTGGATCACTTTTGGCCATTACCCTCAAGGGCAAAGGATCATGAGAAAAAACAGAGATATATAGAGGGGCTTGGATAGAGGAGTTCTGGGCAGGAGATGTGGAAACATGGAGTAGGGAAATTGCCTGCTCCCATTCACTTCCCCGAGTGAAGCAAGCAAGGGCAACCAGGTCCCCAAGCAAGATTCCCCTGATCTAAGTCAGTGGTTCGCAGTGAAGAAATCAGGATCCGAGCAAGTCTTCCAGGAGCTCAAGCCATGAAAGAGAAAACTTTCTCCAGGCCCCTTTCCTCTCCTTCCCCCAAGCTCTGGCCCAACTCTAGGTCTTGCAGGATCACATAAGGTCCAATCTCCAGGGCTGGAGAAAGACTTTTTGTCCCTCAGCATACCCAGCAGACCCATGACCCAGATACCCCTTCCTTATGGCCAGGGTGGTGGGGGCTCCGCACCATCCCCAGGAACAGCCCTATCTGTGCCTCAATGCAGGCAGCCCTCCCCCTCTGCTCTGGGGTGCAGCCTCCTGGCACCCCAGGGTCCCCTTCCCCCATGGGACGAGCACCCCAGAAGGGGTGGCTGCCGTGACCCTTGCATGAGGAACCTGATGGGACTCCTTTCAGCTTCCCCACACATCCCCTCCTGCTGCCAACAGCTTTTGGGTTTCTGTTTTGGTGTCACAGCCTTGTTGCACGCAGGGGTCTCTGGGAATCCCAGTCAGCCCCGGAGGACCCAGGCCATGAGTCTAAGTGCTTCTCTGTGCACAGGGTGTTGGACTAAGTACCAGTGATAATTTCCATCTCCAGAGGTTTTGCTCTGGGCTCTGTGGATCCTTGCACTTCACTGTTTGGATTGCCTTCCCAGGGCAGGACTATGCAGGACAAACACACGGCAGGGGCTGGTGCAGCAGAGAGCATGACTGCCACTCGTTCCTCCAGCAACACAGCGACGGGGCCAGTGCCTGGGAAGCTGCTTTCTAGCAGAAGTCTGGAGTGCAGGGCCTGGCCAGGTAGGTGACTGCAATTACAGCCAGGGGAGGATGTTGGGACAAAGACAGGAGCCTTTGCAGGATAAGAAAGTAGAAGCTAAATAAGAATGAAAGCAGACAGAGGTGCAATCAGTCTACTGAAATCTTGTTGGAAATATGGCGACACTGTTGTGCAAGCAGCCAAGTGCTCTAGCACGTCCCTATCTCTCAGCCTTGGCAGAGCATTGGATGGAGAAGGGATGGGAGTTTTCTAGATGGCAGTGGTGCCCAGGGGTACGAACCCACATCCAGAACAGGGAAATCTTACAGACATTAAGCTTATGGAGCTTAGGGAGAAGGCAAGGAGAAATCCACATGGATCCAAACAGAGGATCAGGGTCGCAGCTGAAATGTGAAGAGGATTCAGGGTGCAAATATGACTGCAGGATGTGGCCTTGGTCTGGCCTGCAGAAGGAGGGAGAGGTGTTCCCATAGTGACAGACTAACTTCCCAGACAAAGGCAACAGACTGCAATAACTAAATGAACAAATTTATGATCTGTGAGACTCTCCCCCATGGTAAAACCTTTCTTTATTCTTTGGTATCCAAGAACCAAGTGAAAAGGTCAGTGTGCTGTGCCAAGGAGCACTTCAGCCCTTTATCATGGATCATCTGAAGCTCTGTGGCTGCAGGAGAGACAATACTCCTGAGCATGGGATTTTTGACCAGCTGTTTCAAACCGATGGTGCCTCCACCCTGCTGCAGCCAGTGCACACATCCTACATTGGATGCCCTGCCCCAGCCACAGGCATAGAGTGGTGCCTCATCCAGGGGATGCTTCATTGCCTGCTACAGCTCTTCTCCTTCCTTGCCTGGCTGTTTCCCCAGCTGAGTCACCACTGAGACACCTTCGCTGTCAAAGAAATATCAGGAGGGATGTTGATCTCCAGGTCAGCTACAGCCATGCTCCTCATCAAGGACCATGTAGAAGCCAATCTTGTTCTGCAGGCTGACTTTCAGGCTTGACCTGGGACCTCCATCATCACCAGGATCTTCTCAAGTGACCTGGACTCTTGTTTGAACCTGGCTGTGATCTCTGGTTCTCTGAAGCTTCTGACAGCATGTCCTGGCAGAACCAACCAAAGCTGAGGAGCTATATTATTGATTTTGGGGCAGATGTGGGGTGATGATACAAATACCTAGACTCTTGGAGTTTGTAGGGCAGTTGAATGCCCCAGAGAGAGCCAAAGAACTTCAGCAAAAGAGACTGACCCACTTCATTAGTAAAGATGGGGCAGAGGAAATGGCCGTCTGAGGCTGGGGAGAGGAAAGGGACTCAGGGAGAGAGTCTGGAATTCAGGTCTGACCATTCTGAAGGCACAGTGTCTGCAGAGCCAAGCTCTGCTTCTCTGCACGTGCTCGGATTCCCCAGAGCAATGTGTTTGCTTGGTGCCTGTTAGAGCAGAGGAAAATGGCAGATTTACATGTGAACTGAGCAAAACCAGAAGCTAAAGTTCCCTGTACCACCAGTCATTGGGGGAACGGTAGGTGAGTCCAAGGGTATTCATAGCATTAAATATCTACAAAACCAGCAAGTAGTTGGTGTGAATACCCTGGATACCCCACTCAGAAAAATCAGAGGAGTTTGTACCTGCATCACTCGTTCACTCCAGACATTACCCCCATGTTTATCTAAGCTTGCAAGTGTAGCAGCTCCACCCTACAACCATACCTCTGCTCCATGCCAATGCATTGCTGGAACTAGGGGAGATTCCAGACTCTGTAGAGACAGACATTAGTATGTACAAACACAGGCAATTCCCCTAGTTTTTCTGCAGGCTGAGGACTTGTCACACTCTGGAATCTTTCTGACTGCACTTCTCAGGATTTACAGATTCAGATTCACAGATTGGTAGGGGTTGGAAGGGACCTCTAGAGAACATCTAGTCTACTCTCCCTGCTAGAGCAGGATCACCTACAGCAGTCTGCACAGAACTGCATCCAGAAGGGTTCGAATCTCTCCAGAGAAGGAGACTCTGCAACCTCTCTGGGCAGCCTGTCCCAGGGCTCCGTCACCCTCAGCGTAATAAAGGTTCTCCTCATATTGACATGGAACTTCCTGTGTTCCAGTTTGTGCCCATTGCTCCTTGTCCTGACCCTGGGCACCACTGAGAAGAGTCTGGCCCCTTCCTCTAGACACCCAAAATTTCCCTCTCAGTCTTCTCTTCTCATGGGCCTTCTCTTCTCCAGGGTAAACAGACCCATCTGTCTCAGCCTTTCCTCATACGATACACCTGGATCTCTTTTTTTCCCTGTGTTAGATAATCAAGAATAAATCACCTGTGGTTTTTGAAGAGTTCTTCCTGAAATCTGGAGTGAGATTGGAATTGAGATCAACAGCAAAGTGAGGAATCATAGAATCATTTTGGTTGGAAAAGGCCTTTAAGATCATCAAGTCCAACCATTAACCCAATACTGCCAAGTCCACTAAACCGTGTCCCTAAGCACCACATCTACACATCTTTTAAATACCTCCAGGGATGGTGACTCCACCAATTCCCTGGGAAGACTGTTTGGATACTTGACAAACAGTTCCATGAAGAATTTTTTTCCAGAATTTTGTGGATTTAACTCCATTCACCCCAACAATTTGGGCCTGTCCGTCCAGCCAGTTTTTTACCCAGCAAAGAGTGCATCTGTCTAGGCCATGGGCAGCCTGTTCCTCCAGGAGAATGCTGTGGGGAAACAGTGTTGAAGACTTGACTAAAGACAATATCCACCAGGGAGAGGATTTTGAGGAGGAGGTGAATCTACATTGATAGAAGTTGTGTGCACTGTCTTGAGTGTGTCATTTTTTAATGTAGGCGGAGAACCAATGAGCTCCTACCTGCTTTCCAAGGAGGTTGCATGGCTGGTTGTAAGCTTATGTGAAGTTCTGCATGTTTATGTCTTTATGTACTAATTGACTTTAGCACTGATGGTTTAATATCAGCCCTTTTTTTCCCTGTATACATTTCACTGACACCTTTTCTGGGAAATCTTTTCCATCTAATTTCCCCTGAAAGAAGGGAATCAACTATCACAGAGCCCTTGATTTTTCAGGCATTCTTAAGAGTAGGAGAGATAGGTACTTGCTAGTATATCCCAGCCTGACAGCAGGTCATGAGCTAGGGGATCTTAAAGAAGGACACACAACATTTGCCCCCACCCTTCAGGTTATACAGTCAGCACTGTGTCCCCAGTGTAAAAGGGAGCTGTATGAGTAGGTCATCATGTACAGGCAGAAAGCCAAAAGTCACTCCAAGCGTGGAAGAGTGCACGCGATGGGGGTGTAGGTTGGGAACGGGACACGTAAGCACCTGCGTACACCAACAGGCAGCACAGCTCCTCCGGATCACGCCAGCTCTTACGGAGGTGGGGACCGATGGCCGCACTGCCCTGCACTCCCTGACCCTTTGCGTTTCTCTGCTGGCTCGCAGCAGCCAGGTACATTACATGTGTTTGGGTGAGTTTTCTAGATCAGTGCTTCACAGTCCACGCTTCGCTGCAGACATTGTAGGTCTGTTTGCATGTTGCCCTAATAGCTCCTTCCCAGGGCCTGGGCTGGGGTGTGGGAGAACTGTCCTGTGCTCGCTTACCAGTGTGTGCTGTGGGTTGCCGAGTGCATTTCAAGGTGTACAGGGCTGGGTGTTTTTTTTTCCCCCAGATCGCTTTCCTTGCAAAGCAAACTTCATCTTTGAGCATCATTAGCCTTGTCTCTTAGAGCAAAAGGAAAATGACAGCTATCACCAAAAGACAGAGCACGCTCCTTGGCAGAGCGTGAAGGCCAACAACATCATCAGTACCAGGAAGTTTTAGGAACACACGTATTTCCCTGGACTTGGAATTCAGGTACTGGGGGGGAAAGAGGGAGCATGTTCCTGCCCGTTCCACACAAACAGAACATCTCATTCCTCCTCCAATTTACACAAAAGTAAGTTCAGGATTGAGAAGTTTTTCCCAGTGTCACCCCTCTGCCATGCTAGAGATGGGCTGAGGACCTTTCTTTCCTGAGCGCTGTGCCCTGGACTGTAATAGTTAATCCTCTGTGGTGCTTTCAAAGGTTTCCTTTATTTCCTGCCTGACAGACAGTGGGGGAGGAACTTGGTCTGCCAGTGAAGGAGAAAGATGTTTTCCTACACTGCTTAAATCCAGCTCCATCCACACCCTCTGCTCAGAAGGACAATTGTTTCCAAGAGCAGTACAAAAACACACCATTCACATGAAAATAAGGAAAGTAAGGAAAATTGTTTTTCCGTCTCTCTCCACCAGCAGAAGTCAGGGAAGAAACTGCTGCATGGCGCTCCAGAAGAAAAACTTGCAGCTAGGCTTGGCGCCAGGAGAGATTTCCACTGGAGGGGTCATTTTTTAATCGCTGCAGGGTGTGACGGTCAGCACAGCATGCCCATTGCCACAGCGCTGAGCTCAGGAGAACTCTCCCTTGAGGGCTTAGTTCTCCCTTGCTTTCCCCCAGCATCTCCGGAAGAAGGTTGGAGTAGATGGGTCTCCTGGCTGTGTGTCTGTCACCTTCAGCTTCCCCAGAGCCAAGACAACAGGAGGTCATGTACCCACACTCACAGTGCTCAGTCAAAACTATCATGCAGCCCCCCTCTCTCCTGCTGCCTCCAAAGTGCAGGCTCTGAAGCAGATGCCGCGTTTCTGTCCATAGCTCACCAACCTATTATGATTTTCCTCAGGGCAGAGGGCAGCCACTCCACTGTGCATTTCTTCTTTCTAAGGGTTTCATTCACATCTCTTCTGTCCTGCAGTTCCTAGGAATGGATAAGAGCTAAAAGTCTTCTGTGGACAAAATTCTAGAAGGAGAGACAGTTCTAAAGGGTGTTGGTCCTTAGGAGTCCTGGGCTGTGGCAGAGAGTGATGGATGGTAAAACATTCAGATGCTAACCAGTTTTCCTCACTTAGCTATTTTCCCTCCAGTGTCTGTTACCCTCTCTGCTAACTAAGACTTGTTATCTTTAAGAGCTCATCCAGACTCTTCGCTTGTCATTCCCTGGGAACAAAACCAGATGTGAATATCAGATTCATGTTGGAGTCAAGGATGGCTCACCTTCCATCACCTCATACAGGCTGAGAGTCACGGAGAGGGTGCAGAGCTGCCCTCTCCAGGCAGGAGCTTTGCCACCATCATGATGCCCAAGGGTTTACGGTACAGCCAGCCCAGCTAACTCTCACTAGCAGCTAGCACTCATCAGATCCCAGGTACCACCAGGCCTGTTCAAGCCCTTCTGCAGTGGTCAGTCCCTGTGGTGAATGAGGACAGCCAGAAGGATGTGTAGGCAACTTCTGTATCAGCACCTTTCTGATGACAAGTGGGAAAGGAAGGCTCCAGGGACTTTCACAGAAACAGAATCATAGAATGGCTAAGGTTGGAAAAGACCTCAAAGATCAACTAGTTTCAACCGCCTGCCATGGGCAGGGACACCCTCCATTAGACTAGGTTGCTCAAAGCCTCATCTAATCTGGCCTTAAACACTTCCAGAGATGAGACCTCCCACTTAGGACTTTCCAATTTTGCAAGCTTGCCTGGAATCTGCTTCTTAAAGTTCATTAATTCAGATGTGTGATAATGCCTAGGGGCAGACACTGCAAATTCCTGAGATCAGGGCTTTGGGAATCAGTGGTGTAATGCAACCAGATGCTGCATGCCACGGTCCTCTTGGCCAGCTGCCTCGGACACTGCGGCAAGCAACATGTCCACCCCTGCCAGAGAACGTAAGCCCTGTGTGCTCGTGCTTTGTACACATGACCCAGGAGCAACATTCACACTGTCAGAGTATCAATCAGGAGCCCTTCTTTAAAAAAGAAAAATAAAACAATAGCCTTGTGTTTTCTTTGGAGTTTCTAACTACGCAGTACAGTTAGCAGCACAAGCCATGGCTGGCAGCAAGTGCTGCCTGCTCACCCTCCTCTCCCTCCCCAGCAACAGCCTGAGTCATGGCTGTGCTCACAGACAGTGACACAATGCCATTGTCATCCAAAGAATGCAGTGTTTTCCTGCTCTGCAAAAATATTTTGTACAGTGCATTCTCCATGCTCTCCAGAGGAGACACTGTCCGGATTCCTGCAGTAAGCACCCCCAGGAGCGCTGCTGACTAATACTCCCATTTCTCTCCTCGTGTTCCCCCAAGGTCCCAGACTTATTTATACTCTGCACAAAGAGCTCGTGGTCAAGGTTGGTGAAGTGGATTTCCTCAAAACAGCGCAGGCACTGAAGTGTGCGGAAACTGTGAACTTAATCTCTCGAGGGACGATTCATTGAAATCACGTCACTGGAGCTGGTTCATGGTTGAGGGCCTGGCCAGAGGAGCTGGCTTGGACATATATAGGCAATTTGGCCCCCCTACTCCAGAAATGGCCACGGGGTGGCTCAGCCTCTGGAGATGCCTCTCCTGTTGCCTCCTGAAGTAACAAGACACACAGGTCAGACAAGAGCCATGCTGGTGACACACTAACCCCTTCAAAAGCCTCCCTGGATCACCAGCCATGCTCCTGCCCTCTGTGCACCCTCAGGGGACTGCAGCCTCCTAACCTCTACAGACCTGCTCGCTCTGCTTAGCTTGGAAATGAAATTATAATTACATGCTAACACTACAGTCCTCCTGCCTTCCTCATGTTCACAGCGAAGGACAGGGCCAGCATTTTCTATTTCTATTTCTGCCAGGTGATTTAAAACCAAATTGCTTGGGAATATAAAGAACAAATACATTCAAATGTAAATCTCAGGATGTGGAAAAGACCCCATTCCCCCAAATGCCTTTGTTTTATGTAACTAAAGGACATATGACGAGGCTGCAACAAGGCTACTCACTGTGGTGGTCTCTTCCACTCCTTAATTAGCACTGAGGGCTGATGAGGTGCTGCTGAACCCTACACACCCCGTAGGTGAAAAGCATGTCTTCAATGTGACAGCACACAGGGCCTTGCTGGGGTAGGGTTTTGTGATGGGGTGTAGCATAGTCATGGTGCTTTAACGCATTTTGGGATGCAGTGAAGTTTTGGAGGGCAGAATGTGCAGAGTGGGATCTGCCAGATAAGCTCTGAAACGTGGCCATTTCCTCTGTTTCTGTACATGTAAGACAGATGACCATGGCCAGGACGCAGTAGTTGCAGTGGTTGATCCCCATTAAGTAGCTGTAAACTTATCCTGTGTCTGTGGGAGGTGTGCTTGTGAGAGGAATTCTTTTGAAAACCGGGGTGATTGATTTTGCAGAAGTGCGTTGGCTGGTTTTGTGTTTCCTCAACCACGCTTACACTGGGATGAAAGGAAGAGCCAACATTATTCACACCAGAATAATCTGCACAAAGCGTATTTCCTCCCCAAACAGAACATTTGTTTGTATCACTGACAGCGTGGTAAGGGAAGCTGGGCTGGATCTGACCAAGCAACCTGATAAAAGCAGCTGGTGGACGCTGCTGAACCTGAGCCTTCAGAGGAGGGTGAAAATCCTGCACGTTGCACACAACCAGTTGTGAAATAGCGGATGTTTTGGAGCAGATAGGTGATACAGAAGACTTCCTTCCTCAACTCAGAAGGCAAATAATTTGTATCCTGATTACAAATTATGAGGGTTTGTAGATTGCAGGGTCAGAAGGGACCATTGTAATTATGTCATCTGACCTTCCAAATAGTGCAGTCTTGGAATGATACTCGGTGATTCCCACACAGAGGCCAACAGTTCGTGGCTAACTGCAGTCGGTCTTGCCTTAAAGACTCAGGCAGAGAGTTGTCTGTCACTGACTCCATGGCCTGTGAGGTTATTCCAATACATCACCTCTTTTTCTGCTCAGAATACACAGCTCGTTTCCAGTTTGCATTTTGCCTGCAAGACCTCTGTCTACAGAGGTCATGCTGGATTTATAATCACCTGCTCTACCTACCAAGTAAGCAGCAATGGGAGTGTGCCATGTCCCCATTCCCACAGCACCTCTTCCCACCTCATTTCTAACAACCTGGCATGAAGAAAAGAGAAAACTGCTTAGGAAACCCAGGAAGATGTGTGGACACTTGCCCTCCCACCAGTACTGCGCAGGTGTCACAGGGGAAGACCTTTTATGAACTGAAAACCAAGACTTTGACCTCTGTGGGATGTAAACATGTTTGAAACTTGTATTGCTTTTTTTTTCACTGTTTAAATACTGAAACTCTCTGGAGGCTGCAGACCACAGAGATCTGTATCAGTGCGGAGTACACCAACCCCTAATACAACGGCAGCGCATCCTGCTCCGTGACTGCACCGGTCTGGCTTTGGCAGCCACATTTCCTATGTTACAAATAACACAGAATGGTTTTTGTAAGCATTAATAAAGCCACTCGCCACCCCAGGAGACAAGTGTGTATCATTATTAATCAGGCTGTTTATCATTTATACTGTGGTAGGACCCAGACGCCCCCGGTAAGGGAGGTGGGTCTCACTGCACAGTAACACATAGCTCAAACGCAGTTGCTAGCCAGAGCTCCTGCAGGCCAAGATGAGCAGTGATACTAGCTGCATGCAGAGACAAAAGAGGCGCCTTGCAGGGTAACAGCAGGACAAATGCTTGTTGATTTACTCTTCTGGAAACCAAAGCACATAGGGTAGCAAGTTTGTGGTCAGAAGTTAGCGTAGAATACAGCCGTGGGTCCCTGCCCTTCAGCCTGCCTTGTAGGCAAGAGTGGTGGCTCTTCATCCTTGTCTCTGTCTCTTTGCTGCTTCGTACCAGAGGACTGGAGATGTGGTTTCTATTCCCAGTTTAAGACTTTTGAGGCTGTTCTCTCTGTCTGTAAAGCAGGAAGCTAATGCAGTTTCCTGTCTCGCAGGTGTGCAGCATGTTTTACCCCACACGGTGGGACTTGTAAGTTAGGAACTCAACTGGAAGGAGCTGGAGACCTTCCAGCACCTTTATTACACATTCATAAAGCAGCCTGTATTCCATACCTGGCTGAGAGTGGGGCTAAAGGGCTCTTCCAACCTCGCACAACAGACCTGTGGCAGGGCCAGGAACAGGCCATCGACAGCCTGTGGAGTTGACTCACACCTACTACTGTTCAGACTGCAACAGGAGTGTGGGGCTTTGCTGCAAGAGATGCACAGGCAGTACAGGGAAAAGTCTACTAAGCATACGGATCTACAGCATGTCCAGAGATCTTGAGGCATGACAGGGTTTGCCTTGTCTGAGGAGGATGTACGTTGCCCTGGGGAGGGCAGAGCACAGTGTCAGCCCCTTCCCCACCACTGTTTCCCTCACACCAGCACTGCACTAGGACAGGTCCCAAATGCATTGCAGCCTGCGGTGCTTTTCCAGGCCCGTGTACAGCCTGGGGATGCCGTCTGTGTTTTGCATGACCACGTTTATGCAGCTTCTGGGCTCTGCACAAGCTGGCAGCGTTAACCCTGCTGACTCGGGCAATATTTCAACGTGAGGACAGTCCTGGGTGGAGAGAAGAAAACAAAGCAAGCCAGCCATTCCATGGGGCTGAGCTAGCAAAGGGTGGTGAGGAGATAGCGATAGGACAAGGCCAAGTGAGTCAGGCTGCAGCGGCCAGCAGGGATAAGCACGCACGAGGAGCTGCTCCCTCCCTCCGCGTGGCTCCTGGCTCGCTGTGCTGCTGACAGCCCTCTTACATCACCCTGCGCCCGTGGCTGTATGGTCACCGGGCTCCTCGGGTGAATCTACCCCAGCACATGCCATTACGTTTGCATGCATCCTCCTTATCCCTACGCACAGGCGCTGCCTCATAGACTCAGCCTGGTGGGCCATTCCTGGGCTGGCACGGCTTGGGGGGACGTGGGCTGGTGAGAAGGACCTCTGGCACCTCTTCAACGCGGGACACAATGAGGATTAATCACAGCCTGTCAGGGAGGCTGCAGTATTTTTCCTCCATTCTTATTTGCGTGCTAGCGCCTGGAAAACAGGATGGCGATGTTTTCCTGCTGCGCATTCACTGAGACTAAACAAAGGAGGTTGTATTTCCAGCCCCCCTGTTCTCCGATAACTCCGGGGCTTTCAGAAATTGCTTGAGGAGAGTAATAGTGGGGGGGTTCAAAACATCTGTCCCTTGGGCTGGCCACAGATCTGAGCAGAAATCGTCTGACATCTCTGATGAAGGTGAAGGTTTTTCGTCTCACTTTTGGGGAAAAATGCATTGCTCAAAGGAAGGTCTTGTGTGCACAGCCTGCCTGGCTTGCAACAGTCATACTGGTTTGGTCTCATTAAGATTTATTAATCATAGTTTGTCAAGGCCTCATTAGTTGTAAGTCTGACCGTGCTAGGTGCTTTACACTGTAGTGCAAAAGAGAAACTAGGCCATTACAGTCTAAAGAGGAAGGAAATGTTTAATAGTGCAACCATCAGCATCACCCAGGCATGAGTGGGATGCTGATCCCTTCTGCCAACATCTAAAATGGGAGCTGAGCTCAACTGGGAATGAAAGTCTGCCCTCGCATGCTTTGAAAGCCCAGGACTTTTCTCCACCCATGGCAATGCCTTTCCCCCATCCCAGTTTCAATAGGATGCACTGGGTTTCTACTTTTTACCTGAAGTTTCATGGTTTAAATAGTTGCTTTCTCCAACCTCAGATGACTTTCGCGCAGTAAGCAATAGTTGGTGCTTATGCAGGTTGTGTGGAACATTTGGAAGGTCTTAAAATGTTCCCTGAATTGGGAAAACGAATGGTGGAAATCCTAGTTCTGGACCAATTTTGAGAACTTGACCCCATGTAGAATTTCTGCATGAGCGGTGTTGCCAGGCATAGATTTGGGAGCAACAAAACCAGCCAGAGGTAGCTTCTGGGAGAGCAGGGACCAGGGAAAAAGGAGAAGATCTGAAGAGAGAAAAGATATGTTAAATGTCTTGAAGAGAGGCTCTGAATAGCTGTGGAGTTTTTCACAGTGAAAATATCTCAATTTCAACTCAGACTTCACAGGGAAGCATTTTCCACCTACAGATTATCCTTCTAACCCATTCCTGTAAATGAGGAATATTTTTTTTGCCAGGCACTTTTGCTGATTTGGAGGACCAACGTTCAACCTCCTTCCTGACATTAAACTGGGAATGCCACCCAGACTTTTCTAATGCCAGGGAAGCAGTCACAGTATGGGGCTGATTCCTGTTTTTCAGCTGTGCTTTCTCTGGTCAAAAATCCCATCCCCAGAGCTGAGATGCCTTAATGAATGCAGGCTGTTCACAGAAAGGTTTCAGCCAACTAGTATAAGGAAATGTCTCTTTTTTTTTTTTTTGAAAAAAAAAATCTTTCTGTGAAAACTCTGTTTCCTGAAGTGGAATTATGTTATACATATTTTTAAAAGCCCTGCTTGGGGAAAACACTTTCCCCTGTGCATGGCTTGGGAAAAACATTGGGAATAGCGATAGGACAAGGGGCAACGGGTGCAAGCTGGAGCATAGGAGGTTCCGAGTTAATGTAAGGAAAAACTTTTTCACTGTGAGGGTGACAGAGCACTGGAACAGGCTGCCCAGAGAGGTTGTGGAGTCTCCTTCTCTGGAGACATTCAAAATCCGACTGGACACGTTCCTGAGTGATGTGCTCTAGGTGGCCCTGCCTTGGCAGGGGAGGTTGGACTAGATGATCTTTCGAGGTCCCTTCCAACCCTTGTGATTCTGTGATTCTGTGAAATTGCATTGCAGGTCTGACTTTTGATGTCCTCGAACGTATGATACGGGAGCTGCGCTTGCTTCTCTGAGAGTGCATGTCAGAGCAGAGCCAGGACGAAGAACAGTGCTCAGCTCCAGCTGAGCTGCGGGTTGTGGGAGGGCAGGTTAACCACAAGCAAGTGGATTCAGTCAGCTCTGCACTACGGTTCAGTTTTCATCTCTTTATTACATCTCTGGGTTTGGCCCTGGATGTTCTGTCCCTGGGGTAGTAAGATGCTGAAGAAATCCCCTCCCCCACAACATAATCTCACTGGTTTAAATCTTGAAACCTTATTATAGTTTACAAGATAAAAGATTATTTAAACAGCATGAAAGTAACCTTGAAAAAGGGCATTTCAAAATCTGCTGCGCGAGGTCCTGAGATTTGAATGCTGAGAAATCTGGCTGGGTTACTTCGTATTCCTTGATGATGCTTATCTCTATTATCCCCATTAATTGTCGTATGGGAACCTCACTGCATCAGGGACCTGATGTTACCAGGAAAAATGGGAAGGGCTGAGAGGAAATAGTTTGCATATATATTTTTCTGTGTGGATGACTCAAGCAAGGAATAAACTGTACTGTCTATAAAAATATCTGCAAGATCTTGAGGAGGGATGGTATCTCAGGAGCACTCTTCAAGTCCAAAAAAAACCCCAAAAAACATGCATCCTACTGAACGCTGGCACACCACAAACCACAGGTTTAGCCAGCAGCAAAGCCGCAGAGCACCTGTGCTGCAACCAAGCAGAAGCATCTGGGAAAGTTAGAAAGGAGCTGGAAAGGGAGAAAGCTCACCTGGAAAAGGCAACGACAAAAAAAATTCCAAACTTTCTCCCTTCTTCTAACCCCTCCCCCCATTTCTCAACAAAACTTGTAAGTTACAGATTTTAAATATGTTACGAATGAATAAAACTTGCAATACCGCCTGAGGTATGGCAAGAAAGCACGTGCTGTCATGATTAGAGTACTCAGATAGCATGCTAATTACATAACACCCTAGGAATTTGGCAGCGCTGATCTAGAAATAGGGCAAATAATCATGTTTCCCCCACCACCTCCTTTCCCTGTTCCCTCTGCTTCAGTTTTCCTTTATCGAAAATTTAATTTTCAAACCCTTCCAGACAGCTTTGTAACCTGGCAAAAGTGAGAAACAACTTTTCGAAAAGCTTTGTCATACCTCAAGCAGCTCTTTTTTAAACAAGAAAAATCCGCAGTGAACATTCAGTAGTATTCTGCTCTAGTGCTTGAGAAGTGCTTCCAAACTGCAGCATAAACTGGTATTAGGGTTGTTTGGCTGCCCTTTGCCTCTCGGCAAAGACTGGGTTCAGAATAATTCAGCATTCCTATCATTATAATAATTCAGCACTGCATAAAACACGAGGACATTTGTTCTGTGTCACTCACGTTTAGCAGGGAAGTAATTTTCCCATTTGATGGAGGAAGAATGGAGTCAGAAGCACCTCCACTGCTTTCCAAGCTGGCATAAGCAGATGTCAAGTCCTTCAGGCATGCTCCAGTCCACTTCCATACTATAAACCTTGACAGCTCTATGTTTTTGCATTCCCAGGTCTGGACAAAGGAAAAATGAATGACCTTCAGATGCTGCCAACGCAGAGCAGTGGTGGGAGTGGGCCCAGTGCCTCCAGAGCTCTCTGACTGTAGGTGGTCATCTGATCACCAGCTTCGTCCTTTCCTTTTGGGGTGGAAGTAAGACTCCTGAGTCTTAAAGTCAGTAGCCCCAGACACTGGGGAGGATAATACCATAGTCATCAGCCTCCGAGTCCTGTTTTGAGAGGAATTTGATGTTCATGTTGATGATTTCTTCTTTTTCTCTCTCCAGGATCCATTCGGAGATGTTTTTATATGTTCACTAACATGCTAACAGCTCACGTTTCCGTGTTAGCTCCTGAGCTGAAATGTAACGTTGTTTACACATAAATTCAATGTATACGGTGTCCTTCACATACATTAGATGTACCTCCTTGTTCTCTTTGTTATCCTTAAAACCATTTTTCTCCAGCTTCAGATCTGCATTTTTTTAACTGACCATTGGTGAGCGGCTCATAGCTGTGGGGTCTCCTGTGCCAGCCGGTGCCTCACGTCTTATCACCTCGCACCTTGTCACCCCACCTCTATGCTGCCTCCCGTGCCTCCACTTCTCAGGGACCTCCGCTGTTGTACCTGGCTTGTATTTCTCTACTTTAACTCATTGTCTGAGAGCCATAAACATCTCATCATGCCTAGAGTAAGCACTTGTTAATGCTCTCTGTTAAAAAACTCTGATTGTAGCATACAAGGGCCACAAAAATAAAACACAGTAGCTGTAGACACCCAGCCAATTAGCTAAATTATCCTTCACAGAAAACCTGGTGAAATAAAGGTCCAAATAGGTCAGGAAAAGTTCAGACAGAGCAGTACAGACCAGCCTCAGCCCTGAGGTCCTGTGGACTCCGTACAAAGCTCACGTCCCACTGCTAGCAACCGCAATGTCGTGTTACAGGGCTATGCTGTTACGATGGGCAGCATCTCAGCGCAGGAGTATTGAGCAGAGGCAAAGGGGTTACAACAACCCAGCATTTGTGACTGCTGCTTTGGTTCCGCTGATGGTGGTTCAAGAAGACTGAGAACATCTCAGCGAGGACTCAGACCAGAGCCCACACATGGTGACTGACGAGACAGAAGGCTCTTTGTGGTTATCCTCCAAGAGGTGTGATCTCCTTTAATATGTACAGCACAAATGCCATATGCCTTCACTTGCCAGTGAAGGTGGCATGAAAGTGGAGGATGAGCTTTACATGAGCAAGAAGGAAAGAACTGAGCACCAGGAGGGAAGGCTGGCTTGCAAAAGTTGTGCAAAGGTGTCCAGATTCTCCACCAGTGGCATTTTCAAAATCAAGATGACTTTTTTTTTACAAAATAGTCTCTGCCTCAGTTAAGTATTAATTCCCTACAGTCTTTGGGTCTTTATTACTCAGGAAGACAGATAAGATGCAACATCAACAACTCTTCCACAATCTATGAATCTCTAGGCAGAATCCAGTCCTTCAAATCAGTGTAAGGGGTGCTACAGAGAGGGAACTGGTAGCTTCTTTGGTGCTCAGCAAGCCCTCAGTCCTACTTATTGGCACAGCACATACACATTCTCCACCACATAGCAAAATACACCTCTTGCAGTGCTCATCACAAGCCTTGGGCTGGGATGTGTGTGGGGGAAGGGGATGCTCGCAGGACAGACTGGCACTCGTCAATGTAAGGTCAAATAAACCACCACAGTAAGCTGTAAAATTGCAGCAACTCCCCAGTCACTGTCCATTTGCCCAACAGAGAAGTGGTTCACCACGCAGCCTGGATACCTGGTGCTGTGGGGCTCCATAGTCCTTACTCTGATTCATTGGAGCTCCAGGTAAACCACAACCTGCAACTGTTAATTAAACCTGAGCAGCAGATGTGTGCAGACCTTTAGATAGGCGGACTTCTTTGTGGTGAAGCGTTCCTGGAATGCTCTCTGTCAGCTTGGCAGAATTTGTCTACAAGGAAGGACAAACCTTGACATCAGGATATATTAGAAAACCAAACCAAACCAAACCAACATTTTATTTTTTTTGGGGTGGGAGGGAGGGAATAGGATTTTTATTGTGAAAATGTCAGATTTCTTTCTCTCAATCTCTCTAGTAAAAATAAAATAATAATAATAATTGGCCTGACATGTCCTGACTTCACTTGGTTTTCCAGAAACCTGTGGCAATTTATACTAGGAGCTGAGGTGTGACTCTTCTTGGAGCTGCCATTACAATTGTTATTCCTGTGTAAATGCACAGGCTTAGAACAGGCTTCCCGAGAGATGATTCAAACTCCCTGTGAAACAGGGCTCTGCACATCACAGTTTGCTCTCTGCCTCTGAGTGGCATCAAGCACAGGGAGCAAGGAGGCTGAGGATGATGCCTTATAATGAAACTCAGACAAAAGGATTACTCACCATATCCCAGCTTCATGACTCCTACGGATGACTTAGTGTCACCTGAACCTCAGTCTGCTGAGGTGTGAGACAACTGTTCAAACACAGGAAACTGCTCAGTTTATCTCCAAGACAGGTATGATGAAGCCGCTCCTCGTGTTTCTGTGGATTTGGACCCATGGATTATTTTCTCCAGCAGTGGAGGTCACAATACTTTTGAAGTATTCAGAAGTGCACCTCCAAACTTCAGGAGTGAGGAGTCAATCTTGTAGTATAGGAAGGTTTGGAAAGGTTTTCTCCCAAGCAGACAGCACAGGGTACATGGAGAGCACAGGGGCCCATGGAATTACTGGTAATTAAAGGAATGCCTTCTCCAACACAACCTCTTCTTCAGTGGGCTTTGGTTCAAGCTTCTCCATCACCTTTCTATCATCTCTGAATGAGAGCCAAGAAAAGCAAAC
The DNA here is from genome assembly GCA_013399095.1 of Psophia crepitans. Lineage (NCBI taxonomy): Eukaryota > Metazoa > Chordata > Aves > Gruiformes > Psophiidae > Psophia > Psophia crepitans. Next base: position 549,345 of record VWZZ01004017.1, read on the forward strand.
AAGGCCCATGTTGCTCTTTGCAGAAGTCAGTCATGTAACTGGCAGCTGTTTGTATCTACATGAGAAGTTTAACCTGCCCTCAGACTCCAAAAAAGCATCTTGACATGCTTGGCATCAGCATGTAAAAATATCTAGTGTTCTTAAAGCTTGGGTTCAGACTGGCCCCCAGGAGTATTGAGCTCATGACAAGACTTCTGGCATCCTTAGTTGGGCCATGTATGCCTAAAAAGCAGTCAGCAGTCAAGTCTTGTACAAAATCATCTCTCAGCCACACTGTGCTCATGCCACTCCCAGAAACAAATGTATGCAGATAAGCTATATCCCTAAATCTAGTTACTTAATCCGTGCATTAACTCCACTGTATTTCCAAGTGATTTTCATCAGGCTACTATTTCGCTTCTGTCCGCCCATCGCTAACATCACATCTACGGGCAACTACCACACCTGCCTGCTCAGTAAAAAACTGCAAGAAGTAAAAATATCACCTCCCATACTGACAGACAGCAGCTCATTTTCCATTCACATCGCTGTCATGTAAGACAGACCTGTATTTTTCCATGGCCCTAGAACATTGATCATTAGCTTTGCTGGTTTGCATACAAAAAGAAGGTCTCAGACCAATGCCACAGCCTCCTGGCTGTGTTCAGGTTATTGCTGGGGAGACAAACATGGTCGCTGCTATTCTGAGTTCACTTCATTGCAGTTTGACTGAGTCAATATTCAGCTGCATGCAGGAAAAATGGCTTTCCAAACACTGGGTCACTCAGTTCAGTTCATGCTGTCTGTCCCCTGGTACCTGCTTGGTACGGTAGTCACCAGTAATCCTCCTTCTCTCCTCCATCACCCAACTTCTTCCATCCATCCACTGTAAACTGCATGTCAATATTTAACAAAACCTGTAATACTCTGGGATTTTGCTTGGCATCCGCTGGCCCAGCCTGCGCAGCCAGGGAGCGCAGCTGCTCTGGGAAGGAGATGCCCAGTGCAGCAGCCTGGGTAAGGACCGGCTTTGCACCCCGCTGCTCTGGAAATGATGCCCCTCATACTTGCAGACTCAGAAGTAACTACAGGGATTTACCCTGAACATTCACCTCGGGGATGGAGCCAAGCACAGCTCCAGCAGAGCCGGCAGTGATGGCAAGGAGTGCCTAATGCTGTTATAAGGAAGCGCTTTGTTGCCTTCACCCAGTGTCACAAACACTGTTCCTTACCCTTTAGAGGGCATTGTAACTAAACACAGTGCCCCAAAACCCAACTAGAAACATGACCCTCCCCTGAAGAGCCAACAGTCTGTCACACACTTTATTAAGTAGTGTATTAATATAAAACCAGCTCGTGAGTGGTTGCTGAGAGGTGCTAACAGTCAACACATCTCAAGGACTTCCAGGTAGGACCTGGCTGGGGACACTGAAAAAGGGTATGCTGGTGCTTGGCTGTGCAGGGTGAAAGTCCCTCATATATCAAACATCAGCCAAGGAGAGGAGGGGTAGAAGTCCCCCTTTGCCAGCAGCATCCAAGGACCCCTCCTGTCTGGAATGGGGTGGGAAGGACTGGGATGCAGAGGGACCAGTGTGAGCTGGGGTCATGGATGTTCATGCAGAAAGAGCTGAAGTTCAGCAAGGAGAGAGGATGCCAGCCGTGCTGGATCCTGAGTGCCCAGTCTCTTTCCTGTGTGGTCCAGGAGTGACCTGTGTGATTCATGCTATGGTGACAGCTAGCTCTCCAGAGGTCTCTTCCAACCCCTACTGTTTTGTGAAATTTATAATATTAAAAAAAAAACCAAAACCAAAACCAACAAAAAACTAACCAAACAAACAAAAACAAACAAACCCCAAAAAATTATGAAAAAGATAATATGGGGCTCTTTACTGCTCACTTACTGGTGGTACCAAAACACTGTCTGCCTGGGAAGGCCAGAGATTTCACCACCCATCTTCAGTTATCCAGTTGACAAGGCACCTAGACAGATGTTGGGCAGGAATTTAGTTCTCTAACACGGAGGGGTAGGAACACCCTTGTGGGTTAAGAAAATAGTATTGCAAAGAACGAGAAGTTTTTGTATATAGAGGTGGAGAAACTGAGACAAAAGAAAAGAGCAACAACTGTCAGTAGTACCTGCACAAGGTACTAATCATAGTCCAGATCCCAAAAGTCCTCTCTGCCACTCGTAACTTTGCTTCTGCTGGCTGTGCCTGGTGAGGAGGAAGGCTGAGCTGGTTCTGCAGCCAAGGCCCTTTGCACTACTTCCCCAGATGGCAAGAGAGAGCAAAACTCGCAGCATTCATCAAAACTGCCCATTTAAATACATGGGAGAGGTTGTGATTGCTATCTGGGCACGCTCATCAGGTGAAGGCGTCTCAAGACAGATACCGCAAGAGACTTCCTGGTAAATTGCAGCATCGCAGAGGAGTCTGCAGCTACTTGTACCCAGTCATCATCGGAGCAAAGAACACTCCAATTCCTGGCTGGTACCTGAGCTGATAATTGCTCAGAAAAATTAAGGGTTGGGTAATTCCTCCTGAAATTAATTACCTCACTAAGATGCCGCAGGGTAGTTATCACAAGAGGGTTTGAAGCAGATGATATAACCATTTCCCTCTTCGGGATTAAAACCAGGAAACAGGTCGCAAAAGTCCAACTTTGTCACAAAGGGCTTTTAGCTTTCTTGATTTCTCTTCTCTGGAAAATTTTTGGGCTTTTCAGGTATTCCCGAAACAGATGCGAGGGTCCTGGCAAGCATTTATGGACACTCCTGTTGCCTGCCTCATCTGACATTGACAATTCGGGTCTCTTCAGCAGCTTGCTTTTCCCTTTTTAACTTTTCCTTGCAAAATGTTTATAAGCAGAGACAGTAAATTAGAAAAGGCTCAGAATATTCATGGAGATCTTCAGTTTTCAATTAATTTAAAGGCAGTCCTTCATTCCCCTCCCATGGTCTACTTCCAGTTACCTTCTCTCAGACTGTGCAGCTGACTTTGGGCAAAATCCTTTATTTCCCCTGCATCTGTCTTCCCTTTTATAAAAATTTCTCAACCTTCCTTTTTGTGTCTTGGCTCCCTAGAGAAAGATTTCTCTGAGGCAATGGGTGGCTTTGCCTGTGCATGTGGGTTACCTCCTTCCTTCACCTCCTTTATATAAAGAATATCCTTTTTCGGTAAAAGAAACCATAAAACCATTCATTCACAAAGAAATGGAGCTGGAACTCCCTGCCCAAGACAGATCAACCATATTGGTGTCTCTGACCCTCTTAAATGCCTCCAGTGAAGTTTTCACCACCCTTCCAGGCAAAATATTCCAATATGCCACTTTTTCACACATGGAAATTTTCCCTTAGCTTTCTCTTTTTTAGCAGCCAAATTATATGGTCTTTCCATACAGTTCATGTCTTCCAGACCTCTTCCTACTTCTGTTGCTCCCTGTGGATGATTTCCAACTGGTCCACAGCTCTCCTGAAACGTCATGTCCTTATGGGCACGGGATCCATCCTGAGACCTTGCCAGGGCCCAACAGGGTTCTGCACATCCTTTCATCTCTATTACCATTGCATGTCAGTGCAAAGAGCGCATTTGCCTTTACCATAACTGTCTGACACTGATCTACTGCAGCCTCCAGAGTCTATTCAATATTACTGAAGCTGTTTACTCCAGAGTATGATACCTAGACATCCAGATTTAGATTAGATGTTAAGAAGAAATTCTTCCCTGTGAGAGTGATGAGACCCTGGCACAGGGTGCCCCGAGAAGCTGTGGCTGCCCCTGGATCCCTGGCAGTGCCCAAGGCCAGGTTGGATGGGGCTTTGGGCACCCTGGGCTGGTGGGGGGTGTCCCTGCACATGGAAGGGAGTTGGAACCAGATGAACTTTGAGGTCCCTTCCAACCAAAACTGTTCTATGGTTCTATGAAATCTCCCACTGGAGGCATTTTCCACTGTATAAGAGCATCCAGGGTGGTTCCGGTTCTTCTTGGTTGTTTGGTTTGTGGGGTTTTCCCCAATCATTTCTCCACCATTCTGAATTTTGATTTAATCTTCCAACACATTTTCAATCCCCTCTCAACTTCATTTCATTTTCAGGTTTGGATGTTCGTTTTCTCTACTGAGGACCCTTGTGAAAATTCTGAACTGAGACCTGGCAACCACTGCTCAGCAAATCCTGTCATTTTGATAGTCAGTCTTTGGTACGTTAACGACAGCAAAATGATCTGCTAGTGCAAATCTGTGTCATGCTTCCCTGGCTGGTTTATAAGGAAGAGCTGTCAGACAGTGTGAAATCCTCACTAAAGACAAGAAGTAACATCTTATAACCATATAATAGACAATCTCACCTCAAACCCTCTAGCCAGTGTGTTGAATCTCTGCCACATGTGATTTCTCCTGTGCTCAGCAATGGAGAAAAATCCACAGAAAATCTGTTTCCACAAAGTTTCACATCTGCTGTAACCTCCCTAGGTAGTGTCATAGTAGGAAATAGTTTCCTCACACAAACTTTATAAACTTTCTTGAAGGAAGCTGCCCATGACATTCCCTATACCTCCTTCTCCCTCTCCCTTCACTCACACAGAGTGGAGGATGTATCTGAAGCAGTCAGCTCCTAGACTCTGAGCCCACACCGCCAGCAGAAGAGTGAGCGAAGATCGTTTGTCTGATCTTTGAATGTTTTCTAGAGGGTCTGGAATTTGGGTCAGTTTGGACTCCAGTTGGACCTTTGGGGGGAACATGAAGGACCTTACGCTTCAAAGAGGGCAGGTGAGACACATGGAGGACATCAGGGGAACCTCTATCACCCACCTGTCTGTGTATGCATGTGTGAGTGACTCCTCTTCCTCAGCGCTTTGAATTAGGACTGAGTCTCTTGTATTTCAGGAAAAATTAAGAATTCATAAGCCTAAGCAAATAATGCTTACGGTCAAATGCTGAGCTCACCAAGAACAGACGCTAGCTCCAATTGCTGTGATTCATTGCAGGTACCTGGTCCTTTCTTCAGCAAACTTTAGTTCCCTCTGGTCCTCTAGCATCCTGGCTCACAGATGCACTTCAGAGGGCACAGGAAGCCTAACACCACCAAATAAACACAGCCGAGGGATGAACGCCAACTCTTCTCCTGGGTTGTCCTTGTTTTTCTTGCTCCTGTTTTTGGCTTAACCCAGGGTTAATCACCAACGGTTCCGAATTCCGCCCGTGAAGAGGGGAAAGGGAAATGAGCAGGAGGGCTTTGATTCAGCACCAGGGCACTGCACGCTGCCGTGAACTCTTTGCTGCTTCATTAGCTGCTTTTCCATGTTGGGAGATGAGAGACATGAGAGCTGCCAAGGGCAAAAACCAGTGCCCTTATTCAGAGCAGACAAATGCACTTTGCATTGTTCTCATTTCACCTCATATGAATAATAAAAGCTGTTTAACAGTTTGATGACTAAACTATTTTCTGCCATAGCTAAATCTCCATAATTTGTCCCATTTAAGCTCTTAAATCCATTTAACCCTCCTCTGGCCATCTAACTACAAAGAGAATACAGGTAGACCAGAGGTGGTGGACATGGCATCAGCTCCCAAGAGAGCTTAGATGGGTGAGAGCATATTGCAGGCATTTGTGGTGTTGCACGTGCATGCTTATAAGCTGTCTGGAAAACTGAAAAGGACAGTATGTAGAGTCAGGTGGCTGAGCAGAGCCACATTTTTTTCACTATTCTCTGGATTTATTTTTGAAAGTAGAAAATGTTCCCTTGAAGAACGATCTGTTTGTACAAGAAAGTTTTTAATGTCTCCATTACAAAGTGGTGCACTTTAATGTAAAAATGAAAGCACTGGCACCAAAGTTGGGTGTTTCCCATGTGTCTACTCAATATTAGGTGGAGGAGAAAAGCAGAGAAGATTTGAGCAAACACTGTTCCAAAGAATGCAGAATCCCTTAAGGAATCTTGGAAGCAGAAAAATAATATTTTCAAAGGCCAATGAGTGATAAAGGCACCAGAATCTCATTTTCTACAACGATTCAGGATCTATGGTCCAGATTCTCAGAAGCGTGTCATTGTCCAGCTCCTGTGGATTTAGGGGCCCAGCTACTTTGAAGTACCTATATCATGAAGCTTCATCTTGCTGAAGGTCAGAAAGACTTTGGCTTATCATCTTAGTGAATTTTGTAATTGGATGTAGCTTCCTCAGTCACTACTGCTGTTCAGAAGACCGTTGGTACTGTCTTCCTGTTGTGAAGACAGTTTTTTTAGAAAAATTGTTGGGTTCTTTCCAGGCAATCGCAGTACCAAACCACTGCAAAGATATTTTCAAATTAAACATCAAACCACCCCTGTTCAGGATACTACACGACTCATTTTTTGAATACCAAAAAGCAAACTTTCATGAGAGAGGACAAGAGGTGGGTAACAGCATGCAGCATGATTGTGACACAGGTTGGGAAAAGGAAAGAAATATCATTGTTATGGGGCTTACTTAAAGTAGGATGCTTGTAGCTAGGAAACAAACTGTCTGGAGTAGAGTCTGCTGCCTCTGCTGTTGGGAAATGCAACATCTTTGGTGAACATATGTGAATCGTGGTGGCTTGTTGGTTTCACAGCTGATCTGCAGAAAAACAGTTCTGTACTGTGTCTCCTGGAAATACACCTCATCTGTTGGGTCTGATGGTACTGACGGCTCCAGTGTTTGTAGCAAAGGTGTGACTGTGGCTCAGAGGCCCACACATGCTCACATGAAGCGTAGTTTCCTTAGTCTGAAGCAGCACAAGTTTTAGATTTGAGGGTCAGTCAACCGTGTCTGTTATCTCAGAGGCAGTGGGAGGGAAAAAAGAAATGAAGATCAAAGAAGATGGAGCTACAGAACAAAACTAGTTCAGACTGGAGGCAATTAAAACAGAAGAACAAGCATTTTTTGCAGTGGAAAGGGCTTGACCTGTCCAACAGGAGAGCCAAAGGGTCAGGTTTTGAGTGGGTTTAGGTGCTCAAGTTGCCATGAAAATTGTCAGTTAGCTGTGAAGTGAGGCGTAGGAGTCAGATGCCTAAGTACCTTTTTGACTTGGTTTAACACTAGGTCATGTTTTCATGTGTGAACTAGAAAGGCATTGAGTTGCAAGAAAAATGAGTCCTGTTAAAAACATGCTGGTGGTGGTTTGTGAACAGCTTCACTATGCCATTCCTCCAGCCCAGGATGCTGCTCATTAACCTGTATGTCCTGCTGAGCAGTCCCAAGGCCATGCAGGAGCATGTTGTGGCTATTCCACGCTCCTGATGTTTCCATGAAACTTGTACTTCAAAGCTCTTGCCCGTTTGGGCTGAAATCAGTGGAACGGCCTAGGGTATTCAGATCTGTAGCTCCAACTAATCCAATGACACCTGGATGTCTAATTGGCTTTCTCAGGTCTAAACATCAGCTTTTGCATATCGAGGAATCTTTTTACCCATCAAAGAAAATGGACCACATATTGCTAGGACTCATGACAGCAGGAAAGGGGATGCTACACTGTCTATATTCAGCTGGAGAAGTCAGGAATGAAATCTGCAGTTTGTCAGACTTCTCCAGGCATACTGAGGCTAGTTGCTGTCAACAGAACTGGAGTCCATCAGGAGACCCTGGTCATCCACTTTTTCTAGAGAAACAGCTCTCCTGCCAGCGTGGGGCCTCTGGTACCACACTGTGGCTCAGGCCCAGTATTGTCTTGCAGGGAGAGCATCAGCATTTGAAGCCTGAGCCAACATTCCTGCAGAACAAGGCCTGCTTACTTTCTCTGAGCATCCCTTCAGGGCTCATGCTTGGCTCCAACCTGCTGATCCTCAGAGGACCGATGCAAGATGAACCCTACCTGCTGTGGCTGCTCTCCCTCACACTGGCTCTCAAACAGAGCATACAACGTGGCACCTACAAAATTTTACAGGGAGGTTTGATGGTATGGGCATTGCCATGCTCCAAAGCTCAGCCTCTTTGCACTGACACCTTTGGCTGCAGCAGCGTTGAATTTGCTTGTGGAGAAGACTAGAAGGGGCAAGTAACTGGTTTCACTGGTGTAATGTGGAATCTTCAACCAGACCTTGAGAGGATATTTTTGTCTTCTCATTGCTGGGCTGGTATGGAGCCACTGAGCCTCTCCCCTGCTGTCCTGATGGTCGTGCTATGCACCTCTTTTCATCAGAATGGGATGAGGGAGAAAACACCCCAGGTGCTGGAGCTTCTTTACTGGTTCCCCTCCCAGCCTTACTGAGCCTGTTCTAAAGCCAGGCTCAAATAGGAAACCTGACTTGTCAGACACTCTGCATCTTCCTACAGCTCTTCTCTCCCATCCCCACTCCTCTGGTGCCCGAAGGTATGTGAGAAGGGCAGGCATGCCCAGTGACAGTGACACTAACATGGCTGGCCCCCGTGACAGATCACCCCATCTTTGAGGTGCTTCAAATAATTTTGGGGTGGAATAATCCTTCTCTAATAGGAAAAAGTCCCAAAAATCAGAGAGGTTCTGATGGTTATGGAGAGTCAAGGTTTTTTTCTTCTTCTACCACTTTTGTGACTTCAACTAACCCAATTTTGATTGCTGCAGGGTGATTTTGACCTAAGATTCAAGATTTTGATGTCAGATTGGGTATCCAATCTCTGGGAGATGGAAGCCTTTGGGTATGAGCAGCAAGTCAGGGTCAACAAAGAAGTTCATTGTGGTGCATTCACTGGCAAAAACCCCAAACAAACCAACAAAAAACCAGGAGTTGCTGAGATGCAATAGGGGACAAGACCATATTAAGTTCTTATGGACACAGTATTCACAAGGGAAATACAGACTCTCGGTCAATGAAGTGCCATATCTCCCTCTTCAGGTTCCTGTTCTTACCTCTGAAAAGTCACGGTCTATCAGACAAATGTCATTCACACTGCGAATAATATCCTCAGGAAGGAGAGAAATATTATTTTTTATAAAAAAGCATTAACTGAGTTAAGTTGCTCCAGGACTTATGAAGTCTGCCTGGGAGAAGGCTTGCAGGACAAAGTGCAGAAAAAAAATGGGAGATAAATGCACTTTATCACCTAGGAATCATGTAATAAATAGATGCATTGCTACCTTTGCCTCCCTTGCACCCTGCCCTTCTGTCTCTTTCTATAGGATTTACACCTTCCCACAGCTTTAACAACTCCAAAAAGCAGCCAGTTTTGCAAAACAACTCAAATTCCATGTATTTCCCTATCTTCCTACAGAATTTCTTTATATTGTGCAGTAGTCCAGGCAGGCAGGTGTGCAGTATAATGCATTGATCTGGCCAGCAAGGCTGAATGTTTTGCTATGCAGGGCCCAGGAGCTGTGCAGTTATCCTCTATGCCGTGTGGTCAGTGTGTCTCTTCTCTCTCTTTTGTGCTTTTCAGAAATGCTTCTTTCTGACAGAAGGTAGGTAAGCTTGGGCTGGGATAACCCCTGAGAGCTGTGACAGCTCAGTGAATCACCCTGTAGGAGGTACTACACCTTGCGGTGGTAATTGCGTTTGTGCAAGAACTACCCCAACCTTGAAGAGCAGAAGGATATTTAAAGCCAACGGCGATAGCCTGCTTCATGCCTCATAACATGCCCTGTTGTTGTATATGAATATATAAACCTGGAATGTTTCGGGATGACACCCAGCAAAGATGAGAGTGGGTGGAAAAAAGAGGTCTGGAACTCCCTGCCTGAATGCATGCTCTGCTGAGAAAGGCTGGTGTCCAGATGTTCCCAAGCCACCAGAGGTGGTGCCTGCAGAGAGCTACACTGGTGCCAGATGATGTCTGAAGGAGAGAGCTTTGGCTCACTTCTCAATTTTTATCTGAAACCAGCAATTTGAAAGATGGAAATTGCATAAGGTCATCAGAAATGGTGCTTCATGCCAGGATCATTGTGGACACAAGAGGTCTGACTCTGCTGAAGACTTGCTAGGTTCATGCAAGCTGTAGTTTTACGAGGGAGACTTTATGGGTGTAAGGGAGACACTCACGCAGCAGCCGCACAGACACGAATGGGAGAGGTTTTTCTGCTGCAGCTAGCTGTGTGTCAGCTCCCACAGGCTAGCCAGGGCTACGTGGGAGACCACCGAGGGAAGCTGTGATGCTGCAGGGCGAGATGCTGTGTTCCGGCATGTTGGTCTGTGAGTCAGAACTAAGTCAATGTATTTTGGATCTGGAAAGACTGTGACCGGTTATGGTCTCTGAAGACCCCGGCTATATTTTTTATATAAGGGTACCAAATCAACGCTATCCTGAATTCCAGCAGAGGTTACTATATCTGTCTGACAATTCTGCCTCAAGGCTCCACTGGGAGCCAGGGCCAGGCTGCACGTTTGAAATGACAGCATGAAGTAGTAGAGCAGGAAAAGATTTTCTGCCTTTTGATATCAGTGGGGGATCTGGCTCCAAACTTATTTGTCTTTTCCCAAACTGCATAGATTATCTGTGCCCTGTTCAGTAGCAGCTGTATTCTGGCCCAGAAGCCATCTCAATCCACAATGAGATAAACCAGTGACTTATGCACTGGAAACCTTGAAAATTATTCTAGAAACATTTTATTGTCATTATTGGATAATTGTTGGAAATAGTTGGTTTCCCTCATCATCTTGGCTGGGTGTCATGTTGTTTGTTGTGATCATTCAGGGAAACGCTCTGTCACCAAGGTTGAAACTGCATCTTCTGATGTAGCTGAGATATAGGTACGTGTGTAGCTTGGGTAGTTTGCAGCCAGGGCTGCTCCTGCTCCAGCTGTTTGAAGCTCTGCTGATGCTTCTATGAGAGCTCCTGTAGCCACGGTGCCACCAGGTCTTACCCACACCTTTCAATTTCAGCCAACCGGAGGAGGCATTTCAAGTATCTTGGATCAGCAAGGACTTGAAGTCTAAGGGGGCTGAAGACATTGACAAAAATAGTGCAGAAGAGATTGGTTAATGGAAGAAACCGAAGGATCCCCCCTGTGATATTGACTCCTTCCATCATTTGTCTTGTTCGGGGCACTAAGAGTAGAGTCTGGGCCCTTTTTTTTTACCCTGGGAGCTCTATTTCTCACAGCAGTTTGGAAAAGCAACAAATTAACTGTAATCATGTGTTGCGTGCCAAAGGGGAGTGAACTGCACTCGGTAGAGAAACAGCTTAATTAGGGTGCCCTTGGCAGAGGCAGGACTCAGTTCTGGGTATATTCTGAAAAGTAATTATAAGTAACAGTTGACTTTTAAGGGTGGGAGAATTAGAGGGTCAGTCTAGGCCTTGAGTTCACTGCATCCAAGAGAGCAAAAAGAGTTTATATGAGATAAGGGAAAAATTGACGAAGGCAGATGCTTCCATGTCTGGGAACCAGACAGATGGGGAAGGAGACTCTGGTGATGACACGGGAAATACATAATCATGATACCACTCTCCAGGGACTCACTCGTGCTTGTGCAGGAACCCACAAGATATCACGAATGTTTTGAGTTTGCAGTCTTGATGTTCCTCTAATTTGCTTTAACAATCTGGAAGTCCAGCCCCGGGAGTATGTTAACTCTCCATCCAGCATTGCAAGGCTGAGCTCTCTGATCTGCGCAGGGTGAAGGATGAGAGTAGAAGAAACGGTCCAGTTGTCCAGGGCTACGTGCAACAGTTTAGGAATCACAGATGTTTGTTGAGTGAGGGGAGATGGGTTGTGAAGAGCCTCAAATGAATTGTCCTTCATTTCTCTTTGGTTCCCACAACCGACAGAGAGCGTGACTGTTCCAGTGCAGCTTCACCAGAAACAGCTCAAGAGACAGCAAGAGCTGGGAGATGTAATTTCAGTGCAGTTCAAGGGTGAAAGCAAAAGCGTTCTTGTGAACTGAATTTCAGACCTTTGACAACAGAGAGGTTGTCAATTAGAAATTCCTTTCAGTGTGGATCTTTTACTGCCAAACTCTGTGTTCAGAGCTTTCCAAGTTTTATCGCAAGCCCCTTCAACGGACTCTGCAGTCCCTACTTCAGAAGTTAAGGGTGGGAAAACTAAGAAATGTGATTAAAGATTGAAGTGGGGGCAACAACGCCACACTCATGACATAATTTTGAAAATGCCAGCACTGCTGTCCAGGAGAAGAGTATTCAGATTTGTTTATCACGCTGTCATAAAAATTAGATGGAGAGAGAAATGAGCGAAGGAGGAAGATAGAAATGGGAAAAGTAGGACTGCAGAAAGGTTAATGGTTTTGATAGTACGAGAGTGGAAGTAACTAGAGGTTTCTTAGAGGACTAGAGAGAAAATAAAGCTTTGTTATGAAACATGATGAGAAATTAAATATTTTAATTCTGTCAAGCTTCTGCAGCACTGGAGAGGGCTTAATATGTTGCCCTCTGCCATTAAGATGCCACAACGCCTAAGGAGATGGGGACCAGCACAGCAGACCATGCACCGAGGCACAGATGTGTACTGCGTTTTAAGGACCGTACACTGGCAGAGGCATTGAAGTCACTATCAATGGCGTGGGGAGTGCTCAGAGGCAACAGCGAGAAGGAGCAGTGGGGTTGCTGTCAGACGCCTAATGAGACCAGTCCAACAGGAGGAAGAAATGGAGGAGATGGATGTGAGAGCTTTAGAGAAAGATGGCACATTAGAGAGCAGCATCTGGGAGAGAGAACATCCAGTCCCATGAAGCGTGAGACCAGTTCCGTCAGCAGCAGATCACTGAATCACTGAATTTCAAAGGGCTGGACAACTGCAGAGCTGCAGCCATGAAATAGCTGCAGACAGAAGAGCTGAGATAATGGTAAAGGTGATTGCCCGGGGGAAAGTCACCTTCTTTTCTGGGGAATAACTCATCGGTGCAGGATTAAGACAGAAAGATCCTTTTCAATGGTACCTCTGACCACTGCCCATGAAAGATCGTGGCGTCTTGCTGTAGCCCTGGCCTGTGCCAAGGAATAAGGTGCTGGACCACAGAGAGTAATGAGCAATCTTTAGCTCAAAGATGCAGCCTGGAGTACGGCACTCAGGGCAAAACAGGCAGCTTGCCTCCGAGACCCAGACACACACAGACAGTGCTTTAATGAGCAGATGTTAGAAATCCATCTGGGGCACCTCATGAGAGTGCTCTGTCAGCTTGCAAGGCTGGAGAAGTTTAAATGGAGCTATAAAATGAGGTCAGTCTTGATAGACACCACTGCCAGGCAAACTCACGTGGAAGAGGAGAAAAAAGAGACCTCCCGCTTTCTTGTTCCAACCTGCGGGGACCTAAATATAGACAGCTCTGGCAAGCCTGCCGCCACTCCCTGCTCTGTCAGCTGTACTTCGCAATCCCCACCGCACCCTCCCAGCACTCAAGGAGAGCAACTTGCAGGGCAGGCACTGGGAATTGCTCACCTTCACTTTTCAGCATTTGAAGCTACACGTCCTGGACCTACCTTTGGTCCTCAGCGCAATTTCCAGCAGCAGGACTGGTGTGATGCTGCAGTGGGAGGCAGGAATACCTCTGAAACAGGGATAGTAGCTCTTTGAAGGGCACGGTGGGGCAATACTCCTACAGGGCAGGAAGAGATCTTAAAGATGTAGTGCAGGGAACAGAAGGGTCTTCAGCAAAGACCCAAGGCAAGATATTTTCTTGCCTTGACTGATTCTTCAAGTGAATTTGGTGGTGGTACTGCATGGCCAAAATGAGTCTATCCACAGGATACAGGAGTAGCTGAGTGACTTCCTATTCCCATGAAGGAAGACGCTCATTGAACCCTACTTGCACTTACAACAGGAGAAACCACTCTAATGTTGCAGTTGACTGGAGAGGTTGAAAGAGCGTGAATTTCAGCATAACGCTATCTAGAGCTCTTCCTACTCTGGCCCATATGTGCTTTTTTTTCTTTTTTATGTAATATATATTGGTCTGTTCTAGCAGTGTGGCTTTTGGTAAAACAGCAGCAAATTCACTCCAAAATGTTGCATGCATTTTCTGTAGAGTCTGCAGGAGCCCACAAGTCCCTATATCCTTCAATGTTGCAAAGCTCTAATGCACACTGTGCTGGAAGGCACACATATTAAAGTTCACTTGGGGAAGACAAAGTTATCTTTTCCATGCTGTCTGCAGTTCACATCCTGAATCTTTACAAAGACAGGAGTCTCTCTTCCCGGCCATATGCTTTTTTTCCCCCATGCTTTGTAGAAACAAATAAAATCTGCAGATATTCGATTACGTTTAAGTCCCCTGTGATGCCCACAGTGATGAATGCAAACCTGTAGCAGACTTCACAGCTACCATGATGGACATCAAGAGGGTTATGAACCATCTTGGTCTCTGATAATGCATTTTAAAGGTTGAGGACCTCTGAGAAGCACAGACTGTATCTTGGCTTGGTGGCATGACAAATGTTGGTCACAATCGCCTTTCTTACTGTTCTTCTTACCCAGTATGTGAAGACTGGACCTCATCCTGATACTGTTCTTGGGGTGAAGAAACAAGGCAAAGGAGCTGTTTGCTAAGTCGGAAAGTTTACTAGGAACATTTGCTATTTTAGCTGCTCTGTCTGGTTCTGTCAGCCATTTGTACTGAGAAAGTCCTTGACTCTCATGTGGCCCTTTAGTGGGAGCTAGGTGCCAAGCAGAGATGAACGTACTATTTTGCTCCTGAACAATCATTCAGGTGTAAGCTGAATGGAGAAGGGGCCGCTCTGCAGAGCTTGAACCTGTCTCCCCTGGTTTTAGATGTCTACAGATGTGTCAGAAATCTGTGTCTGCATCAGTCACTACAAACCGTCATTGCACTTGCAGAAGAGAAATTGGGTCTCTCAAGCCTTGATCCACCTGACCTATTTTGGGTCTCTTCGGCAGGATGTATCATGCCCTCAGTGCTCTTGTTTCTCTCTATTGACAGTATTGAGACTTGAGACTTAATTCAGCTGAATCTCATGCTATAGCACACATATTCTCCATGACGTTATTCTACAATTCCATTTGGAAATACCAAGATGACATAGGTGACTTGTCCCGGCTATCCTTGAGAAGATTATTGAGGTCTCATTACACTGCTTCCTGATACACCAGAGGAACGCAGAGTAGAGTCTGCCTGACAAGAACATCCCCTAGGTAAGGATGATCTGATGTATCTGATTATATCTCCTAAGCTCATTACCCTTGGGGAGCACAAATGCATGCTGCACAGGCAGCTGTTCTCATAGCTTCCTTTCTTTGCATTCTGTGGATGCTTCTGTCAAATTGTCAAATTAATCCCTACTTCTTTTACGGCTAGAGCTGCTCCATAGCTCTTGAAAGCAGTCCCTGAACAATGCTTTCACTCATTCAACTCTATCACACCCAGTCTCCATTAGCTGATTTTTCTCAGTACCTTCTGGCCAGTTGCATGATTTGCTCTTATCTGAAACTCCCTGTTTGTCTGAAATTCAATCAAACTTCTGCTCTACTTTAGCTCTGCCTGAATATCTGCAGCTCCGCACAGTTCAGGTGGTTCCTCTGAAAGCTGCTGTCCCACAAGGACATTAAGGCATGGAGACCTACTTTTGCCCACCTATTGTGAGCCACCACAAGGAATGATTCTCTTCAGCGACCATGTAGGCAAACTAGCGACACCACCAAATCATTGCTTAGGGTGGACATGTGTGGCTTGAAGATTTGGTTGACCACTTCAGCTGGCCCACAGGTGGGTATCAAATCTAGATCTAGCTTCCCTTCATTACCACGACTGCAAGTCCCTGGCTCAGCTAACTCTGACCTTTCTGAACTTTTCACATTTCCTGGTGACTTTGGGGTTAAAATTTACCTTGTCTCAATCACCTAAGCTTTACCTTCGGAAGTGACATCAATACTTAGGAACCCAGAACTGTGGAGAACTAGTAGGGCTTATCACATTCCAGCCTCTGAACAAATTAGAGCACGCCAGCGGATGATAGTAGCTGTCTGTGGAAATGCTCCTAGTCCGTGGCAAATGCAAGGAATGCACCTTCTTTCATGGCGGGTTAAGCTAAGTCACATTGCCTCAGATTTGCTGTGGGCTAAGCGCATACGTGAACACTTTTCACAGCTCAGTGCGTGCACTGCGTCTTGTTAAGCCACGGGAACTTGATCACACTTGCACAACCCCCAGGCACCATAAAATCACTCTTTTCATGCAGTGCAGATGCTGTCTGCCTGCTGTGGGCTCTATGGTCCTGTGCGTTAGCCACAGATAAATCACTTCGTCTCATGCTCAATAAGGAAGGAAAAGGAATGAAATGTGTTTTGCATAGTGAACCCAGGCTTTGGGAAGTAACGAATGGAGTCCCGGAGAGAGATGAATGTGGAAGAGTAAAGTCGTTTCTGCATCTGTCCTGAAACTGATTAACTTAGGATTCCTGCTGAAGATGAGGTATGCTGTGTCTGGAGGAAGAAGGTGAGTGAGATGATATCACTCTTAGTCCAAGGGATGCACTCTTCCAATTGCTGAATTTTCCACCACATACCTACAAGAAGACTGTTGGCAGTGTGTGGATGGCAGCTCCTGTTTCAGCTGCTTCTGCAGAGCAGGCACCTTCTCACTGCTGCTCTGATGCCTTGCGTAGCACAGGATTCGGGCAGACAGCCCTCTCTGATTGCATCCCTGAAGGCACCAGAAAGCCACCTCCCATTCCTGGAATAAGATGGTCTTAGTCCTAGGCCAAATTCTGAGCTTCCTATTAATACTTTACTTTTTTTTTTTTACTGGAGCAAGACCTGGCTACCTCCACACGAAGGGAGAAACCCACTTCTCTCCTATCCCTATACCAGCACAGCCCGCCTGAACGACCCAGAAGTCAGAGACTGCCTTGGTAATAAATCATAAAGGGTTAAACATAGGTGATTTGAGGTTTCTCCTTTTTTGAATTTTTGTGTAATGCTTCAGGTCTTCTTTGAACTGCTGAAATGTTCAAGAGATGACAAGAGATCCAAAGGGGATTTGGAAAGACTTTGTGTACCCCAAACCTTTAGACCTTCCTCACTCAGGGAGCAACAGAGAGAAGATTCAGAAGAAGTCCTCTGAGATATGTTCCCCCGACTCCCTGGGCAGGTTGTTCTTGTGGCCAAATTCATATTCAGACACCCAATGGGCTGCAGGTAAGGTCCCAGGTGTGCCCATAAAGGATCCATGTGCCTGGGAATGTAGTGTGGCTTAACACACGGCCAGGGGCCTGGCCAGCAAGTTGGTGGCTGTTCCTGGAAAGATGAAGCAGAAAAGAAAGCACAGCCAATGTAAGGTTACTCTTTCAAAAAACTTTACTCCGTTTTTTTTTCCCCAAGGCTGATGTTGGTTAAAATATTCTTTGGGTCAAACCTAAGTTAAATTAACATACTCTGACTCACCTCTTGGATGCTCGCAGATGAATGCATGAGATGCTGTTATTCAAACCAGGTTCACAGCTGTAAAATTCACATTATCACTGCAACCAATACAGCCGGATGGAATAACTAAAGCTGCACTGAGCTATCACTAGAGGGGCTTGAACCTTGAGAGAGTGTTGCCAGCTTTCCTGAATGTCCTCAACTTCATTTGTCTAGTGTTTTACGTCTTGTTCTGATGGTATTGAACTTCTGCTTTTAGAAATCCTGCTCCTGAAGTTCATCTTCACACAGATATTGCCATGTCCTGCTATCTCTGAAACGCACAGTTTGCTGTGGAGACCTCCTGATGTACAGAGATACAGGTTGACCACAACATCTTTTGATTAACATCTTTTGAGAAAATGGCTAAACAAGTCAGGTCTCACTGGTTTCCCCATTAAGGATGTTTCATCTAAGTCAGCTGAGAATTAATTTCAGAGGAAATAAGACACAGCTATTCTTGAGTAGAAAAGCCACACAAACATAAAGAAATTATGCATGGACACAGAGACACCCCATGTAACTGGAGGAACATATTTGGGGAGTGGACCCTTAACAGGGCTCTCAACACAAGGCTATTGTTTCATTTTTATGAAGAAAATTCCTGATTTTCTAAACTTTGATCTGGGGTAAACATGCTACTTGTCCCTCTTCTCTAGGAGGCCTTGTCATCCTGATGGGGATGGGGGAAGGACAGTAGAGAGACTTAATGGGTACATACAGATATTGCTGGTTAATACTTTTGGTTTCCCATGAGCCTACTCAGTGTCTCTTTCCCCTCTCCTTCTCCCTGCCCTGAAGTGCCCTTGTTTGAACAATGGACTTGGTGGGGGAGAGTATCTCCTGCCAAGTGCACCCAGTGGACACCTACCTTTCATAGGTCTCTGAGGGGAAGCTCGAGATGCATTGTCCTGCTCTAAAGAAGAAACTTCATGAACTGGATTGAGCTTTGGGCTGTCAGCAGCCCCTAAGAGAAATGTCTGAAGTCAGATTTCATCTTCCATCCAAATACTGCCCTACCACTGCTTCCAGCAATTGGTGGCACATCTGTACACCCAACCCTCTTCACATGCCTATTGCAATACTGTTCTTTACGCGCCAGATGTGAGGCAAGTAAGGGATAAACAGAGCTGAACTTCTTATTGCATAAGGGTCATGGGAGGCCTAAGTGAAGCTGGCTTAGCTGTCTCAAGGCACAGTTTCTACTGCTTGGTTCTATAAAAGTTAAGTTAAGCAAAGCCTCTGCAGATTTTGCAAATCTTTCTCTCCTGAAAATGCAGCTGCTTGCATAGAGTCCTTACCCATGATCTGCATCTCTTTCTGGGTTACTGACACAGGCAGGACTTGGTCCAAATATTCCTGCTGATGCCTCTCAAAGGTTTTAAGTGATGGGACTGGGGCTGTCCTGTTAGGGTTGGGGCAAAATGAATCCTTCTACCATCCCCATATTAGGAATCAGATTTTTCCATTTTACAGTTTTTCAGCAGCAGGAGGTGGAAAGAAAAGGTATCAAGGGTTGGAAGTCACAGTCCTGGGCCCCTCCACAGCTGCAAGGCAGTGTATGCAGCCTGACTGCTTTTTAGGTCCTGGTCTATTCGCAAAATTAGTCTTAAGCACTAAACGGATCCCAACCCATATTTCCACCTCAGAGGCTCTGTTCTGTACAATGCTTTTCTTACAAATTCCTGCTCTGCATCCAAATTCTGGCACCACCCTTTGCTTCCCCCACCGTTTTTCGACCCTGGCACAGCCCATCAAGAGCTAAGTAACTCAGAGCTAAGTGCCGTGTTCACTTTATGGGGAGTCAGGATAACTGACCTCTAAAAAATTATTCCCAAGGGTGAATTGCCACTAACAGAACTGAAGGAAAGACATGAAAATAGCTACTTCTTATTGCACTCTGATAACTACATGGGTTGCTTCTCAGAAGCGTATGTCCCACTTCTTTCCAGGTATGTATCAAGTGGGTGTTGCAAGGAGCTAAAAGCTTCTCTCAGCACCCTTCCCTGTTCAGGGCACAGGCAAAGATGTTGTCCCAGATGACAGGGCATACAGAAGCAAGTCTCAGCAGGCAGCATCATGGTGTTTCCCACCCCAAAGTTTCTCAGGCAAGTTTGCTTATTGGCTAATACACATTTTGCTCCAGTGAGACCTTTTTTTCTCCTTAAAGGGAATTCCTTTAACTAAACTCAGTGCAAGACCTTAGTGAAAAGGAAGATGATATTTATTTTAAGCAAAACTTGATTTCACTGGCTCCCACTCTGAACCCTACTCACCAGCACCAAGACCCCTGTCCACGTGGTCTGGTCAGGGTCACCTGCTTGTGGTATAAAGGATGAGGGCTATTGGCTATCAAGTCTTCAGTGTTTCTTCATTTCTTCTAGATTGATGACAACAAACTGGCTTTTGGTCACGTCTTTTATACTACCTAGGAGCCAACAGTTCTTACTATATAATCTTTGTTTCTGAACCTTGTGTACTTCACCCTTCTTAAATCTCAGGCAGGCTTGCTGCCCTTTGCATTTCCTTGTTTCAGGTATGTTCATGGCTAACGAGTGTCATCTGTTGGGATAACAGGCAGAAGAATGTCACACGCAATATGCTGCACCTTGTTGCCATCCTGCAGTTATCGACCTGATACCATCCTTCCATCCTGCACCTGGTGACTCAGCAGCAATGTGGTCTTTATGCAAATCACACATTCCTGAGTGTTTACCACTCTTATTGCCATTAATCATGCCCTTGTTTATCAATAAATGCCATTCTTCTAACCCTTGCTCCAATGTTTCTTCTGGTGCTTTGTCACATTTACTTTCGTTTATGCTCCCTTCAGAACAGTTGAAACTCTTCTGTTACAAATTGTGGCATAATCATGAAATCTTGTGGGACTTTTGATGCAAATGCAGAATGACAAACCCTGTTCCATGGCTTCATCCCAGCAGCAGGTGAATGATTTATTCGTCTCCTTTCTGAGACCCAAAGCCATGCCTCCTTTTTTGTCACCAAGTCTGCAAGAGAGGAAGGTCAGAGCCACAGAGTTTCTCATGGGAGCTGGCTTGCCCACTGTTCAGTCACAGAATATGTGGCAGCTGCACCATCACCTTCTCCAGAAAGCAACCTGAGCAGCCTCTGCTTGAATGGCACTAAGACTGGAAGAGAGAAGGAAGTTGTTAGTCTGACATGCCTGTCTGCAGAGGGAAGACTCAGGCTTGTGGGGATCAAGATGCACTGGCAAAGCTGAAAAGTGGGCATTTGTAGGGTACTAGAATGTGCTCCTAGACTATCAGGTCCATTGCTTTAACTATCACTAAATAAATACCTTCGTATCAACAGATAGCGTGTGGCTGGGCTTGTTCTCGCATCAGAGTGCCCTACTTTGCTTGGCCCGACCTACACTGTGTGCAGGCTTGGCACACCAGTGCTTGCTGGAATGGGAATGTGTTTTACTTCATCCTTATCTGTCTATCAGATCACTGTAGTTTTGCATAGGCATTAACAAGGGTGCTGTCGGAGGGCCTCACCTTGAGATAACAAGGCATTAAAAGGGCTGAGCAGGGATGGAGAGCAAATACTGTGCGGGGTGAACATTTGCAGAGTTGGGAGCAACGGTGCTGTGGGCAAACTTTGCCCTAGCAAAACTGACCTTGTCAAGCAGATCCCAGGACCAACCCTGACTTGCGTGTGTCGTTTACCATCAGATCTGGACTTGGTGCAGACAGAGACCGACAACTGCAGGCGGAACTTCAGGTGCGAGTTCAGAAAGTTTCTTCTTGAGGCTGCCAGCTGGGTGATCACCACTTCATGGAGCCCAACGCCAAGCCTGCGTGCGACACGCCGTGCCAGATACTCCTGAGGGGAGACATTGTTATGCAGAGCGCGCCAGGTTTCTGAGTGCTAAACACCTGACATCTCCTTCTGCAAAAATGCCAAGAGCCAGTAAGATTTCTCCCTTGACAGGTGCTGAAGTGTCTGACTGTCTCCCTGTCTTGAACATACCACGGAGCCAAGCTGGTTTTGGAGCCTGTCTGTAGGTTCAGGTGCTGATTTCTCCAGGCATCCAGGTGAAACAGAAATAAAGGTATATTACGGAATGCATAATTTCTAAAGTTACTCTAAGGATGCAGGGCATAGGAAAAGAAGACTGAAGCTGAATATGTTAATCAAAATAAACCTCTGGAAGATTTGTCTGAGCCCACAGTACCGCAGTGTATCCGATGTTTTGGTGCATGGGTTGGGGGGAAATTCAGAAGGAAGACTAAGAAGCAGGTATTGCCTCTGGAGATAGAGACAGGGTGCCCAGTGTGACTGCTCTGGTGGATACTCATCACCAGCTCTTAAATAAGAGTAGGAAATACCCATCTGTAAGAGTCCTCCAGCCCAGAAATGCGTGAGAGAGACTTTGGACACTCTTACAGGAGTTGTTAAGGAAATTCCTAAATTTTATGCATAAACATAATAATGTGTTTTATTGTTTTATATTTCTGTAACTTTGTTCCGTTATTGCAAATTGATGCTTTCAGGTAAACACATTCTTCAGCCTTTAAATCTCTGCTAGTGATAAAGCTGACAAGCACTGCACTTCTGAGGGTGTGGTGGCTCTTAAACCTCATACTAGAGGACTTCTGTGATTACCAGGCTCTCAGCTATTTTCTCATGGAAAGCTGAAGAGCAACAGGGATCCCCTGCTTATGTTTCTTGGACCACCTTGGAGCTGGACTGATGGAAGGAGTGTCTGGTACCACTGTGAGCCAGGAAAGCTCCTTGCCAGGGGCCAGGAGAGAACTCTTGGTTCCAGCAGAGTTCCATAGTTCCTGCAGCAGCTTCTGGTATTTATCTCACTGCTCCTGGCCTATGTGGAGACACACAGTTGTGTTGTCAAAGTCACGACATCATCGTCTAAGAGTGAAAGGCCCACTTGAAGATGATCTCTCCCCCCAATCCATTATTATTTGTCTGCATTTTTTTCAGCATCTTTCCTTAATTTCAAGAAAATGGTATGCAAGTGCACACAGAAGGTACACTGTAGATCTGGAAATAATTGTATGTTCCTACATTCACTGAGATGGTGCCACCTCTTCTCCAGGTCAGGACTAGCTGCAGTTAAAAGTAGCAATTAAAATACTTAAGAATGTTAGAAAAGAGATCTGCAGATTTGATGCTCCATCATTTCAGTGGGATTGAGAGCTGACTTCTTTGCAGCGGTGCAGTAGGAAGTTTGTTCCTTTTCATGGGTGAGCTGCAGGAACCCAAACTCAACACTGACCACCGTGTCAGTTTGTATGAGATACACAGGAAAGTCATTTTATCAGGGACATCAGAATCATATAATGCCCCAGATACTGTAACAGGTCAGGAAATTTTTTAGACTAAAGTATCAAAAATACACTATGAAATTTTCCCTGGTCTTGTTGGCTGGATTTTTGTCATGACTTGGAGCAAGATGTCTACGGTAACATATCAAACGTGTATGTTAAAATCCTGGTTATGTCGTACCACAAGTGAACAAGAAAGACTATGGAACAGATAAGATTTGATTAATTAGTGTGTGCAAATCATATCATTTATGAGATACAGAACAACAGCTTAGACTCAGAAGCTCTATTACTGCTATCACCGAGAAGAGCCTGGCCTTCCCAAGGTTAAAACTCACGTACATGTTGCAGCACCATGTTTTTAATGAGGACTGAAGCAGATTGCAGTTGTAGCTGAGGGCAGGAGGAGCTCTGTCGCTGGGAGGAGTGCATCTTTCCTTGTCACATCACTGGTGTTAAACTATCTCAGACAAGACAAGCAGATATACCTAATTTGTTATCTGCAGTTAGGGTTAATTTTCTGTCTGCACTTTTGGAAAGTCTTTACTTATTTTTCTCTTCTGACATGTCTGACATTTTTCCTGCTATTCTGTTTCCTGTTCATGTTACTTAGCCTAATTTAAGTCAAGATGCAGCCTACGCTATTGGCAGACATAACACTTCTACGTTTATGAGCATCTGTCCTATATATTTAACTTACATTTAACTTACCCCACTGTAAGGCTTCAAGTGTAAAGGTCACAGCCATTACCTACAGCAAGCCAATTTATAGGTGGTGTGAACAATTGGGGAGTTTATGCCTCAGGCTGCTATCACAGTACAGGTACAGTCCTGCCGTGTGCCTCTGTCCATGTAACAGAGAAAACAACTCTATGCAGTGAAGAGGGTCAGATACATTCCCCAGCATCACCGCTGGGCCAAGTGGAAGAGTCCCAATAGTAGAGTGAAATCAAATATCTTCACTGTTAAATCCAACTCAGGTTTTAACTCATGTTTCTAATGCTGGGTGAATTTGCATGAGGGTAAATAAGGAGTATTTAGGTGGAAATTCTTTGGTGTGGATTGTGCAATGAAAGTCTTATGACTAGTAATGGTAAGTGTGTGGTTTGCTGAGGGATGGGCACTTTCTAAAGGGTACCGCAGCCGCCAGAGGGGCCATGGCCATTTCTGGGGCAAGAGTAAGTCCAGTCTTGCTTGGTGTGAGTCTATGTACATGCATGTCACTGCTCTTCCCGGGGTCTGCTACCTTTGAAAGGACAGCTGAGCACACAGATGAGAGCAGCACATATGTCACAGCAATGATGCACCATTATGCATTGAGGCATGACCTCATGCAGTGAGGCACGACTCGCTTCCAACTGTATATTGAACTGCAGCCCTGGGGTGCTCACTCACACGGGTCTGGCTCTGCAGGCATCAGTGCAGCTGCTGCGTGTTCTCACCGGTGTGAAAGTGAAGTGATGCCCGGGTGGTGTCCACACAAGGACAGTTCTCCGCAGCTCTTGAAAGAGAAGAGTTGCTTGACAAAGGAGGCTGCTTCTGGTGTTAGAAATCTCACCTCAGTTTGCCCTGCCAAGATGCAGCTGGTTCATGGCTTGGAGATAGTGCACCAGCCTCCACCTAGTCCTCCAGCCTCCCGTATCCGTGTCAGATGTGGTGACTCCAACCCCAACACGCTGGGCAGGGGTGGAGGACAAAGGCAGACAAACAAGTTGGGAAAAAAATTGGTCCTTGGCAGAACTGTGTCTTTACTCTTCTGGTTTTATATCTTCGCGGAGCAGCAGGGGTTTTAAGTCTCTCCTCTGGGGCAGGAAAAGGATAGTCATGGTGGTAGCCTGAAGGTGTCTGCCAACACCACAAGATTTCTCAGGTTTGAAAGGAGAAAGGCTGCTTCTAAGGAAGCAGAAACAAGGAAAAAAAATCTATCAGGAACCTGGATCTGTGAATCATTTTGTATGGACTGAGAGGGAGGGAGGGATGTGCCAAAGCCTGGGAAATTAAGCTGGGATACTGAAGGAGAGGCAGTTCTGCACCAAGAGCACATTTCAGGGTGCAGGGCCAGCTGGGATGTCTCAGCCACCAAGGATCATAATTTCAAATACCTTAGCAGCAGGTTTTTCAAGGGCTTGGCACCTGAAATGCCTTTGACAATCCATGCAGTTCCAGTGGGTGCACTTAATCAGTGGGTGCAGCCCATGATGCTGAGGGCTAGCTGCTCGGGGCCAGTCTTGCTGCTCCCCACCAGATGCTGAAGAAAAAGCCAAGCCATTGCCAAGCTGCAGATTTGGCTTCAGTGTCTTCATGAAATCTGAGTTCCTGCTTTATTGTGCTCCGGAAGAAAATGGTCCTGCTAAGCTTAAGAGCTCTTCTGCTGAACGATGACTCAGAGGGACCAGGAAGGATGGATTCAGGGGCAGAATTCAGATAAAGCTCCTGGCTCTGTTCATTCCATTCTCATTCTTTGACAGTGACTCGTTTTCAGGATTTGACACAGTGACATACACGACTGTTGGTAACTACACTGGAAATTCTTTTCGGTCCTCCCTGCTGGTTTTTACAGACACCCTCCTTTGTAGGAAGAGTACTACTCTGCAAGGGAAATGGATCAGGGAGCACATGCAGGCAGAGTTCAGTTGCACGCCCTAATTCACACAGTGTGGGCTGCAAGGCTGGGTTCCTACGTTTTAAAAATACACGGGGCTTAACAGGCCACAGGTTTTAGAGCTGGACGCTTTCACATCAAGCACTGGAATCCAAACGGCTCTGATCCCAGAGGAACCTCATGTTACCCCTCGATGCTGATGGGATTTGGCATTTGAGCAATTCACAAAACAGAACTAATTGCAATTGCCTAAATATGGGCATGGGAAAATAGTTGTGGCCACTTAGGGAGGTACTCATCTCACCTGCTTTGAGACATCTGGAAATAAGATGATTTAATCATAATTAATCACCCCTAGATTCCTCTACTGAAAGTCAATGTCCCATCCCACTTGGTGGGTGTAAGGGAGAGAGAACTTCTGAATGCTCTGTGGGCTAATGAGTCGGTGAGTTATGGGGGTCTTGAGGGTCTCACTGTCCACCCCACCCCCCCACCCCCCACCTTGTGGCAGAGTGAGTTGTGGCCCATCACAAGCACGCACAGGAGGCAGATGGGCTTTGTCAACATGTTTCAGGAAGAGGGGAAGGGGCTCACGAGATGGTATCCTGCTTCCACAGGTTCTGTCCTTGGTCAAGACAGATGTTTGCCACATTCATTTGTTATCAGAGCCTTATAGTCAGGTACATTGGGGACATAATCAATGGTTTAGAGAAGCCGTTTGGATGGGTACACCTACTGGAGGAGATTATTTCCCTCCAAGTGAACCAGAAGGGACCAGGGCAGAGCAGCATCAAACTCTGAGGTGCCATGTCTGAGTGGAGGAACCCTGACCCTCATGTTTCATCTCATGTGAAACACAGGTGGCAATAAAGCAGAAGGATCCTGTCCTTGCAAAGCCGAAATAGCTATTCATGAAGTACCCATTCATCAGAGCTGTGGGGGCAGCAGTGGGTGGTCCAGTCATCTGCATCTTCACAGAAACTGCATGTCAGGAACAGGGGGTCATCCAGCACCGGCTGCTGGGCCAGAATAGGAATTCTAGCCTAAAGAAATGGTAGTATGCTCTAGTGAAATTTTGGGGTGCAAGACAAATTTCTAGACATAACCCAAACTCCAGCTATTCATTGATTTTAAGGTCAGAAGAGACTAAAAACACCTAGAATGTCACCAGATGATTCGAGTTGATAAACCTGATGATGCTGCAGAAAGCTGCTTAGTCTTGTACTCAAAATCTCCAAGTGCTGGAGAATCCACCACACTCTGAAGCTGCGTCAATGATTCATTAACCTTGCCCCAGCTTCCAGCAGCTGTTGGGTTAGTTGGCCTGCTATAATCAGAGATCTGCTTTTCCTCTGGCTAATTATAGACTGTAATCAAGTCACTTCTTAGCTAGTCAGTCCCCTTTGTGAGCGCATGCTGTATGCCTAAATTCCCCTTCTACCTTCAAATTACTCACAAACTCATGGAATAAGATAGGTTTGAAAAGATGTTTAAGATCATCAAGTCCAACCATAAACCTAACACTGCCAAATCTACCACTAAACCATGTCGTTAAGCACCATGTCTACACGTCTTTTAAATACCTCCAGGGATGGTGACTCCACCAGTTTGCTGGGCAGCCTGTTCCAATGCTTCAGGGAAGAATTTTTTCCTAAAATCCAACCTAAACCTGCCCTGGCACAACTTGAGGCTGTTTCCTCTTGTCCTATCACTTGTTACTTGGGAGAAGAGACCAACACCCACCTCACCACAACCTCCTTTCAGGTAGTTGTAGAGAGCGATCAGATCTCCCCTCACCCTCCTTTTCTCCAGACTAAACACCCTCAGTTCCCCCAGTCACTCCCATCAGACTTGTGCTCCAGACCTTTCAGCAGCTTTCTTGCCTTTCTCTGGACACGCTCCAGCACCTCAACATCCTTCTTGTACTGAGGGGCCAAAACTGAACGCAGCACTCAAGGTGCGACCTCACCAGAGCCGAGTACAGGGGGATGCTCACTGCCCTGGTCCTGCTGGCCACCCCATTCCTGATACTAGCCTGTGGGCCTTCTTGGCCACCTGGGCACACCGCTGGCTCATATTCAGCTGGCTGTGGATCAACACTCCTAGGTCCTTTTCTACTCGACAGCTTTCCAGCTACTCTTCCCCAAACCTTTAATGTTGCCTGTGGTTGTTGTGACCCGAGAGCAGGACCTGAAACTTGGCTGTGTTGAGCCTTGGCCCATTGATCCAGCCTGTCCAGAGCCCTCTGCAGAGCCTTCGTAACCTCAAGCAGACCAACTCTCCTACCCAATTTGGTGTCATCTGCAAACTTACTGAGGGTGCACTCGATCTCCTCATCCAGATCATTGATAAAGATATTAAAGAGAACTGGCCCCAGTATTGAGCCCTGGGGAACACCGCTTGTGACCAGCCACCAACTGGATTTAACTCTGTTTACCAGAACTCTCTGGGCTCAGCCATCCGGCCAGTTTTTTACCCTGTGAAGGTATGCCATGGGCAGCCAGTTTCTAGAGGGGAATGTTATGGGAAACCGTGTCAAAGTCTTTACTAAAATGCATGTAGACAACATCCACAGCCTTTCCCTCATCCACTAGGTGGGTCACCTTGTCACAGAATGACATCAGGTTAGTCAAGCAAGACCTGCCTTTTATAAATGCATGCTGACTGGGTTTGATCACCTGGTTGTCTTGTACATGCCATGTGATAGCACTCAAGATGATCTGCTCCATAACCTCCCTGGCACTGAGGTCAGACTGATAGGCCTGTGGTTCCCCGATACTCCTTCCAGCCCTTCTTGTAGATGGTCATCACATTGTCTAACCACCAGTCAACTGGGACCTCCCCTGCTAGCCAGGACTGCTGATAAGTGATGGAACATGGACTGTCATCAGCTCCCTCAGTACCCTTGGGTGAATCCCATCCAGCTCCATAGACTTGGTGTGTCTACATGGTGTAGCAAGTGACTAACCATCACCCCTTGGATAGTTATTTCATGTTTTCTGGAGTGCTATTGCCCAGAAGAGGCGGGTTTTTACTGGTAGGTACAGTATTTTTGGATTAGTTAGTGTTTTGCTGTAGTCAGATGAAGGAACTACCTGCCAGTGTCCAGACATTGCTGCTATTTATTATTTTAGTAGTATTTTAGTATATTTTAGTATTCCTGAAAATAAGTGATGGAGAAGAAGGAAATGTTGTTGTTGCCCCATGGGCAGTAACTTTCTCCAGAAGACTTCCTGAGAACTTCTTCCATGTGGCACAGCTCCTTTGGCTACAGACATATGGCAAACAGAGAGGATAATCGATTTCTTTTGGAGCTGCATCTGAGAGCAGAATGTCACTTCCTTCTGGCATATTTGTGGTGTTTTGACACCTCTGTTCTCTCCTCCATTGAGCAATGGAGACGATGAGTCACAGACTGGTAAGTACTTTAGGGTCCTAGCTGGGATCAGGGTACAACCAGCTGGATGCTATATATGCACAAGGGGAATGCAAATCTTTGCACCTAATTAGTTCATAAGCTGAATGCACAAGGGAAAGATGTTGACAGAGAGGGAAAACAACTTGTTTAATGTTATGTAGTGACTGAGGTTTATAACTTGAAGCATCACCACAATGCCCAGATATTAAAAGTAGAGTCTAGTGCCTTTATCTTCTCACAGAAGGATTTTGCAACCCGTCTGGTGACAAACTTCCATGGACCAGCTCCATGCTTCTGAACAGCATCATTTTCACACTTGCTTCTGTGCATTTACTGGCTGGGATTTTCTCTTGATCAGCAAAAAGGAAATTAAAACACTCTCAAGTCTGCAAGAGTCATTGGTAATGGTCTTCTACTGGGCTTGTCTTGCTCTATACCAGACCTAGCTGTTTGTCCAGAGATGGCATTGTGGCCTGCAAAAAATACTTAATTCCTGCTAAATCTCTCTGCCTAACAAGTCTTATGGCAGGAGAGAGACAGCATGCCCCATGATGAGGGCAAAGCCTGTAAGAGTAGCTTCCAGGCTGCAGTGTAGCTGAAGCTCTCAAACTCCTGGCTTCATCTACTAACACATAATTAAAAAATTAAAAGCATAAAAATGGGAACTTTGGCACACTGCTAATCTTAGATACAGTTTTCCCAATTCTGCAAAACCCACAGTGGTGGGGTGGGGGGATTCCCATTTCATGTGTGCTATCTATCCATGTAAGTAGCAGTCTTTCATAATGGGTGACATTAGATGTTACAAAAAACATTTAGAGAAAAACATGCAACTAAACTATGACTTTTCTTCCTAAACTGAACCACAGAGTGCATAGTGTGAGCCTAGCTGGGTGCTAGGGCCCAGCACTGATGGTGGAGTGTAGCAGAGAGGGGAATTATTTAAAGAGATTTCTAAATCTCCTTGCGATTTTACATCTCTGGCAACGTGGATGAGCCAGAAATTCATCTTCTGTGAATTAGTATTGCTTCACTGGTTTTTGGCCCAAAAACTAGCTCTTATGCTTCAATTTTTAAGAGAGCTTTATCTTAGCTGCAACTATTAGCTACATAGCACGTGTCAGCCTTGTTAAGTCTGGGTTACTGAACACAGAAACTAACTGCAGGCTTGGCAAGAGCTGCCCTTTGCTGCAAGCATAAAGTGCATGGAATGTAAATGAGCCAACAGCTCTAAAGAGACTTAGAGAAGGTAAGAAAAATAAAAGTGTAATTAGACGAGACCACAACTATGATGACATGTTTCAAACTGCAAGTGAAGAGACAAATCACTCAGAAAGCAGTAACCAAAGCGTCTGTGTTGCTGACTAACATGTCTTCTAGGCAATATACTGAGCAGTGTCAATCATAGAATCGTAGAATCATAGAATGGTTTGGCTGCCCATGGATTAACAAGTGGTGAGGACAGGTCCATTGTCAAGGCTCTAGCATGTCCCAAGTCTCTTCTTCCAGAAGAACTGTGAACTCTAGAAAGACATTAGGGAGAAGACCTCTGCAGTGTAGTAAAAAGTCCAAAAATGAAGAAATCAAATCCAGTGGACATCCACTCCGAACGCATACTCAGAGGCAAGGATGAAGGCAGATGTTGGCACGCCTGCAATGGTTTTGAAAGAGGTGTTGGGCAGGGCAGATCACAGTCTGAGTGGATCAGAAGGCCAAGCAGTTCATTGTCATGAAAGCAAGGGCTGAAACTGCAGAGTTGGGAAACATGAGTCTCCATAGAATGCTGTTTTTTCTAAATTTCCAGAAAACACAGTAAGACCATGAATTTGATAAAAAAGCACAAGAATGAGATACTTGTCATTTTTTGCAAAATACTTCTTGTTCACAAGAGAAAAAATGTTTTGTTGAGAGATTTCAAACAGTTTTAGTCAATACCTAACCTTCACACATCCTACTCATCAGGCGTTGTTTTTGTCATCATGAGAAGTTGCTGGGTGAATCAATCCTTTCCTCCTAGAGGGCAGTTGTTCTTCCTACCTCTATTTCCCATGCAGGATGATGGATCCTTTGATAAAATACTTCATTCTTCTCCCATGGCTAAGTGGAAATTCCTTGGCAAAGCTGGTCCAGTGATTTTTTGCTATTGTCTTTCCTGGTTACCTACCAGGTCAAGCCTGACTCATTTACACATATGTGGGTTCATTACCACTGTATGGGCTTGGCACTCACCAGCTCACACACAAAACTCTTCTCTGAGGGGTCAGACCAGGGCCAGGAGGACTCAGGAGCCAGGCTCTGTTTGTCATGGGAGCCTGATGCAATGAAAGGCCTTTGATCTTCCTCAGCTCTCCTTATTTCTTCTCTAAGATTTTCTACCCAAGCATTTTCTGCTCAAGCTATCACCATGGATGTTAAAACACAAAGACAATAAATCCAGACCTCTGTACTATTCAAACTCTACAAAAAACCCAGTGTTTTGTCACTGACACTGGTGCAAGGAGCATCAATAACATTATTTTGTGGATATCCAGCACAGTAGGGGATGGAAGGATGTGTGATGTAGTCCCTTGCAGGTGCTAGCATTAAGATCAAAATATTTCAGCAAGTGTTGGCAAGTAAAGAAACTACCATGCCAAGCCTTTTGTTTCTTCTTGAAGCCAGCAGAACCTATGATCTCAAAGCTGCAGCCTTCAGACTGCTGCGTGGAACCAACATGGAGTTGCACGGTTTGGTTCCAGAAACCAAGCTGGATATTAATTGGTCATAGCAGTAAGCTCTGGACTCTGGCACAAGGTCCCCTGTTCAGTGACAACTTAGCCCAAGGTACATGATAAATGCCAGTGGGATCCATGGCATCGATAGGTCCAGCCTGAGTTGGGCAAGCTGACCTGGTCATACTTGACCCCTTGCAAGCTTACTTGGTCATGGTTAATGTGGACATAGCCTTCCCCAAGGGAAGCTGGCTGTGGTAGACGCTGCCTTGCCTCTGGAGTGATGGAGGTGGGATGCTGTCCTAGAAAACTGGAACTACTCATCTCTGTCTCCAAGGTCAGGCCCTGGGATTCTGCATTCAAAGGAAATGTTAGAAGATTTCTCACACAGACACAAAAAAATGATCTAAACCCAGAGAAACCACAGATCATCTCCGTTCCCAGGAGAGGGAGATCTCATTCCAGGAGAATGTCTGGAGCAATCCTTCCTCTATGCCACACCAGTTTCTTACCCTTCCCATAGGAACTAGAATTAGAGTTTCATCCTCTGAACACCATTTAGCCTTTGTAATCTTTGATATTGTCCTGGTTTCAGCTAAGATACAGTTAATTTTCTTCCTAGTAGCTGGTACAGTGCTGTGTTCTGGATCTAGGATCAGCTAACACACTGATGGTTTAGTTGTTGCTGGACAATGTTTACACCAAGTCAAGGACTTTTTGGCTTCTCGTGCTGCCCCACCAGTGAGGAGGCTGGGGGTGCACAAGAAACTGGGAGGGGACATGGCCAGGACAGCTGACCCAAACTGGCCAAAGCAATATTCCATACTGTATGACATCATGCTCAGTATATAAACTGGGTGCAAGCTGCTGGGGGGCCTGGCTGGGCATTCATGATCTGCGGGTGGTGAGCGACTGTGCTGTGCATCACTTGTTTTGTTTATTATTATTGTAATATCTTCCATTTCTGTCCTATTAAACTGTCTTTGTCTCAACTCACAAGTTTTACTTTTTTTTCCAGTTTTTTCCCCCATCTCACTGCAGGGGATATTGAGCAACTGGCTGTGTGGTGTTTAGCCCCTACTGGGTTAAACCACAATATATGGTTACTAAACTTGTCCATTTCTGCCCCTTTTGGTGTGAGTCTTGGTTGCTAAACTGTGGGACACAGATTGATCTTTGACTTTGATGTGGCTTAGAATCATGGAATGGTTTGGTTTGGAAGGGACCTCAAAGATCATCTAGTTACAACCCCTGCCATGGGCAGGGACATCCCCCACCAGCACAGGCTGCCCAAAGCCCCATCCAGCCTGGCCTTGGGCACTGCCAGGGATCCAGGGGCAGCCACAGCTTCTCTGGTACCTTGTGCC
This sequence comes from Psophia crepitans, assembly GCA_013399095.1. NCBI lineage: Eukaryota > Metazoa > Chordata > Aves > Gruiformes > Psophiidae > Psophia > Psophia crepitans. The sequence continues at coordinate 582,024 of VWZZ01004017.1, forward strand.
AGGGCCTCAGCACCCTCCCAGGGAAGGATTTCTTCCTAATTTCTAATCTAAATCTCCCCTCTTTTAGTTTAAACCCATGCCCCTTGTCCTGTCCCTCCCTGCCCTGGAATCAGCCCCTCTCCAGCTTTCCTGGAGCCCTTCAGGGACTGGAAGGCCATAATTAGGTCTCCCCGGAGCCTTCTCTTCTCCAGGCTGAACAAGACCAACTCCCTCAGCTTGTCCTCGTAGCAGAGGTGCTCCAGCCCTCAGATCAACTTCATGGCCTCCTCTGTATTCACTCTAATAGCTCGATGTCTCTCTTATACTGGGGACCCCAGAGCTGGATGCAGTACTGCAGAGGGGTCCTCACAAGGGCTGAGTAGAGTTGCTTATAACACAGCAACACATTTTAGGTGAACGGTGAGAAATATTTTTGGGGAAGGTTAAATTACTTTATTCTTTATGTATAATTGAAAATGGAATCTGGAAAACGCACAGAATCTGACAAAATCTGGATTCTGAAAGTCTATTTTAGTTTCAAAAATCTGTAAATAATGGTGACCCAAGATTTTTTCCAATAGAAATACAGAGTTTTGGAAAAAAAAAACTTTATTAAACTTTCCATGTTGAGGTAACAGAGTCAAACCTGGCATTTTATAATAAACGTTTTTCTCTAACTGCAAGATTCTCCATTTAAACTATGTTTTGAAGGAAAAATTGGAGTGAGCTCATGGGCTTCTTTTGGTGGTAGTATAACAGCAGTTCCCTTGTGGCCTGGGGACTTCTTGACTGCATCTGTAACATCACTTGACTCATTTATTTCAACAGGCTGGATGTCAAACTGGTTCTGATGTGCTGTTTGTTCCTTCTCCTCTTCTGCCACACACCCCTTGGGAGTCCACCATCTCCTAATTTTTAATGGCATATTTTATTTCCTGTTTTTGAAGGCTGTAGACATGGGACTCCACAGTGACCTAACCTTGTTCTCTGGTGTGCTGAAGCCCTTAATCTCCTCCTGAAGATCATGCAACCCCTGATAATGGTGTGCACCCACCTAATTCTCCATAACTACTTAGAAATTATTAGCGGATGTTTGCAAAGTTTGTTCCTTAGTTCTTACAATAACCTCAAATGGAGGTTGTCCAGATACATTTGGGTTTGTTGCACAAAGTGCTCAGTCGTTCCTGTGGTGAGGCTGGGCTTTACTTCCTGATCTGCAAATCTCACTTTCCAATGATGAAACTTCTGGGCATGAGTTATTTGGGTTTTAGCCATAAGGGAGAAAACAGGATTTGGCATATTCATCTCATTTGGTCCAGTTTCCTGCCATTACCTGGACAGCCATAGTCCATCCGTGTAAAAAACTGTGTTATATGCAAACACAAATCTTCAGCTGTAAGGAAACCTGGCTGCTCAAACACTTCTCTGCATGTGCAGGGTGCTCTGCCATGCCTTGGAGCACTCCTGGATAGACAGATGCATCACAGGTACAAGAAAAAAGGGTTCTCACTAGCAGCACAGCTCGTGGTACTGCTCACACATTGCAGGATTGGACCCTTTGCTGCTGCTCCTTTGATAAAGGTGAGACTTGACCTCCTCAGGGTGAAAAGCAAATCTGGGGTCAGGATCTTGACTGGAGTAAAATAAAGCACCCCGTTCAATTCCCGCTCACAAGCATGAGCCATCGCCAGGGAAAGGTCTGGAGATGAGGTGAACAATCATCTCCTGCAGGGAAGTGGAATAGAATAGAATAGAATAGAATAGAATAGAATAGAATAGAATAGAATAGAATCAAATCATTAGTGTGGAGGCTGCTGTTGGGGATTTGTTGGTGTAATGAATGAAAAAGCAATTGCTTTGTAACCGAAAAGCATTTACATCGCCGTGTTCTCCACTACTCTGCACTTTTCTCCTATTTGAGACCGTGTCCCAGACACCAGCTTGGAGTGTGCTAGGAGTGAGTGACCAAGTGACCGTGCTGTGATATCTAGCTGTCCTCAGTAGAGTGAAAATAGGAAAGAAAAGTGACTTTAATCCTCTTCATCTGTCCCTGGGGCTGCTGGAACCCAAACAGGCCTGTGGCACAGGCTGGAAGGTGTCTGCAGTCACTTTGGTGGCCCAGCCTCTTGATCTGCTTTTTCCACTTCTGTCATCTTTTCACCTTTGTTTTAAAACAACATGCCTCCAGGCATGCAGAGATGAAATGACAGAGGTTTTTTCCCCCTGCAGCAACCTCAGCCAACAGCACGAGTTTCTGGGAGCAGCATCCCATGAACAGCACAGGAGTGTCAGTGGCAGAAGGGCAGTGAGCAGCTGATCACTGGCTGGAAATCATTTCTTCCAGCCTGCACGTCCCTGGCTCCTCTCTCCTGCCAGACAGGCTGGCTGGGGAGGGTGACACAGTGACCAGGAGCACTGGAGCTTTCACTTGCCTGTGGCATCTGCCCAAAAGAATTAGAGTCACTGGATGGCTGCCTTGGAGGAGTCACCTCCATGCACCCTGCCAGGATCAGTGGGACTTCAGACAAAGAGGACATTGTTTGGGTAATTTGTTGATGCCAAATATGTTCATTATCTGTCTCTCAGTATCAGATAAGCGTCTGGAAGAATTGGTCTGCAGCCACGGGGATGGTGCTTTCCTGCAGTGTCTGATGTCCTGACAAGGGCAGAGAAAGCCCTGGGGAATTGCTGCACAATGAGAAGAGGACACACATCAAGTGCAAGGCCCAGACTGTGCTGAGGACCATTGTATTGGATTTTCAGGGAAACCAAGCTTTTCTTTCCTCTTGCCTCCTGACAGCAGGAGTCTCAACAGCCCTGAGGGATGTCCCCTGTTCCAAGAGGAGAAACACGCTATCCTCTCCACCTCACCTCCCTGCTCAGAAGCACTGCAAGAAAAGCACCTTTGGAGCAAGAAAAAGCCAGGCCAGAGCAGTGCATGTTCCCAACATGCATCTTTTTATTACGGTTATCTTATCAGCCCTGGAGCTCCCAGATAACCTGTATCCAGCAGCCTGCAGCCACGGCAGAGTGGCTGGGTTACAGGCAATGGTGTTCTGTGAGTTACGGATTCAACAAAGGCAGAAAAATATAAGAATTGTCCCAAAGCCTAAGGACTCACTGCATATCGTTAGAAAGGAGGATGTTTAGACATCTCATGAATGTTCAGTATCAGCAGTTGTTCTTTGAAGACTACCGATGCTCTGCATGAATGGTTGCCCTGTGGCCGAGCATCTGGAGCCCAGGATTCCCACTTCTGCTCTGTCCATGTCTAGTTGTCCTCTGTCAAATGAGATGGAATTTCCTTTGTCTGTCCAGTTATTTGGGTGTGGGCTAGAACTGAATGGGATTCTTCAGAGGAGAATGCTGTTGAAAAGTGTTTGCTTGTCAAAAAAGATCCAGGATGGTGTCTATGGTAGGATGTGGAGGGTATTAGTCACGCCAAAATAAATCAGAGGTTAGGGCATTTGCAAAGGCTGAGACACATTAGGTTCAAGTCACAGCTGAGCTTCATTTAAAGCAGGAACTGGAATTTAATCTCCCACATGCCTGATGCACATCCTAACCACAGGGCTGTTCTGGAAAGAACTTGTGTTTGTCCAGAAAACATTTCCAGAGGTCTCAGTTATACTAAATACATATTAAAAACCAATTCCCAATTGTTTCAGGATTTCTTCTTTTCCCCAAATAAAACTCTTGCTTGCTGTCCCTTTCCTGTGTGGAAGCTCCTTTGCCATATGTACACGCAGCTCCAGGTGCAATGGTGACCCTTCAGCTAAGCGATGCCCCAGTGCCAGATGGTGTGTGATGTGCAGGTCAGATGAGGTGCTCTCTTCAGGTACAAGGCTGGCCTGGATGCTCTCTGGCTTAAGTACCAAAGACCTATCCAATTCTTCTGACAGTGAAAGAGTGCAGGAGCTGAACTGGCAAAAAGTTGTTATTCCTGGAAAGTGGAATTGATGCTGATATTAAGTTCTTTATGGAACGAATTCCCAGTTTCACATGCAAAGTGTGGCTCATCTGGAGCAGAATATTCAAGAGTTTTTCTGGTCGCCCTGTACTTGCCATGTTTTTCCATCTTTGATAGCATTTTGTATCATAATTACATTCCATTTTTTTGCCCATGCTACACCATGGTTCCCATCTCTGGGATTCATCCATTCATCAACCATACTGGCTAGATCTTGCTTCTCAGACACTTGGGTAGCTGTGGTATTGACACTGCCCTTCATTTCAGAAGAACTGTTGCCTCCATGCAGGCAGCTCTGTCTGTAGGTGAGCAGGGGAAAACAAAGAGCTTTGGCAAGTCCACCATCGCCTGTCTAACCTCAGGTATCTATCATGGGAGTTAGGTGACTGCAGACAGCGAACCACAGTGTGGCCCAGGCATAGCTCTGATCATAGTGACAGGACACCAGCTGGGTAAATAGCCCAAGGTCTGCAAATTTCCAGGACAAGTTGGACCGCCTGAGACTACTGAGAGAAGTCAGCAGTAGCTGTCTGTACCTCTACTTTTTTCACCATTTTGTTTTTTTCAGGGGTCCCTTATTTTCTGAGTTTTCTGTTGTTCACCACTAAGCTGCCCCCTTTGAACCAGTCTCACTGGCTACAAGGGAACTCCTGATAGATCCAACCATTTAAAATTGTGATGTCTCTGGGATAGCACTGCTGATCTTCATAAACAGTTCAGGAGTTTCACCATCGGTCTCCTGAAATCTTTAGGTTGAGGTGCTCATGCCCATTGAACAATGATGCGTCATTAACTCAGTCACTGTGCCCAAACCACGCCTGGAGCAAAAATCTGAATGAACAGATAGGTTTGTAATGTGTCCTTAAAGCCAGCACATTCCTGTCTGAATTTCATGTCTGCTCCACCATCTGATGGAGGAAGTGAATTCCACAGCTGCTGCCCCTGCTGAAAATGCTCTGCTCCAGCCACCCACATCTACAGCCAAGTTTTTCAGACATTAAGGGCTTGAGATGCCTTATTTCTGGGAAGTGCAGTTCACTTGTCCATGGGAAACTTGTTTTCCCTGAAAAATCTCAGGTTTGAAAAATGGACCTTCTAGTCATGCCAGTAAACAGTCATGCCAACACCCAGCATTTCCCAGATGCTATCAGCTGATGGTGTGGTGCATAAGCGAGGTCTCCAAATCAGCTCGGCTCATATCAGAGAAGAAGTTTTGTTCAAATTCCTTTGAGACAATGTACTTCCAAAGCAAAACGTCTTCCAGCCTTGTACAGAATATAAATCCCCACGTGCCCTTTAACTACCGACAAATACAGTGCAGCAGACACACTTGGTATTCACTCATAGTGAAGTTTCTTTAGTGAGAACAACATTCTCTGGGACTGTAAAAGGAATCACTCGTCTGATGTTAATAAACTGACAGATTAGAAATTGAAGGAAATAAGAGGCTGAGGCACTGCTGCTGAAAATGCTCACAAGGCTGGAATAGCTTTGCACATTGTGTCAATCTAGTCAGTTAACTGGAAGGAAGAATCCAATTTATTCTGAGGCCCAACATGATGAATAAGTCATTTCCCTGGATGGGAGCAAGAAGAACTCCTCGAAACACATTGGACAATTCAAAGAGAGCCTTTTGGCATTGAGTAATAAGTGTGGAGAAAATAAGAAGAAGGAAAAAAAAAAAGGTTCGGTTTTGAGAGTGATTTTCTCCTCTCTGTTGAGGAATTTCATTTTATCTTTACACTTAGAAGCCTGTAAGTCAGGATCTTTTTCTTATTTTTTTCCCCATCAAGAAAGGTATCTGTGCTAAAAGGAAATGGGCCTGAATTACTTTGTTCAGCGTGGGACTTTTGTGTTTTGCATCAAGAGACACTTATGACGATATTGTGTGAACAGTGCCTGCCAACACTCATGAGGTGGATCTGAGATAGAGAATTTCTTTTGTGAATCCTCAGAAGCTGGCCATTTGCTTGATAAAATTTACTAGAAAGAAGCAGCTTTTAACCCTTAGTTCTTGTTCCCATCAAATAGAAGAGAAAATAGGACTGCTGGCTTTAAACACCGCTGCTGCAGATAAGGAGTTTGATACCATGGGACTGCAGATGAGAATAAAGCATGAACCTGCCTTTTCAGGGCTGTGAGAAATGTTGACCTGTTCAAAGACCCATGTCAAATACTAGGTGTTGGCCCAGAGTATGAGTAAGGATTTCACCATCCCTCTAAGCATTACATGAAGTTTGTCACCCATCATGTTCCTCCGAAGAGGCTGACAGTCTTTATATGCCCTCTACATCTTGGTTTGCATCCTGCAGACAAAGGGAAGTGGGATGTCCCCAAACACCCTTGAACATTAGGAAGTCTTAGCCTTGGGATCCAGATGGATCATACACCTGAGGGTCCAGGCACTTTATTTTTAACAGTGAAGAAAGCCCAGTAACTCCTGGGGCCAAAGCCTGGGAGCAGAGGTACATTTGCTAAAAGAATAACTTACTGAAGAGAGGAATATTACTAACCCTGATCCGTTAGAGAAAAACATGTCAGAAAGAACAAGGATTCCCTTGAATCCGGCTAAAGCAAGTCCTGCCTTCCCCACAGCGCAAACCTGCAGAGCATGAGCTCCTGCACAATGTGACCGTGTTGGCTCAGCACTTCAACCTGGTTAGTCCTTTTCTGTCTAGCTCCTTGTTCAGGGTAGAGCACCGTGTTAACCCAACAGAGCCAGCCGCACATGCACAATATGCGTCATAAATTATTTTAATTACTTAATCTTTTTCATGTCACAGGAATTATGCAGACTAGCTTCTTAATGTGATTACTGTTGCTTCTGTTTCCCATCATGCCTGGAAATATCTCAGCAACCAGAAACGCAGTGAGGACCCGAGTTTGCATGAATTAGGGTAGAGTCTGTTTGTTAAAGCAGAGAAAGGTTCCTCTCCACGGGGAAGGAGGGTGAGTTCCAATTGCAGCTCATCTGCAGCTTTACCCTGCTTCACTCACACGAAAAAAACCACTGTGAAATTCCGAGGGCCAAACCTCCTACAGCATCCACGCATGGTTCCTGATGTAAAGCTCCTGCACACCTTGGAGTTCGAGCTTGCTTGCAAATGAACACCCAACTATACGCACCAGCATGGAGTCCTGGCAACTTCAGGGGTGCACAGACATGTTCACTCATGCACACTCAAGGGCATTTTCATCATACCTATGCAACGCTTAAAACTGCATCTTCCCTAAAATGACTGGGCCAGGTTTCTGTGTGCAAAACAAGCTTTAGCTCTTCTCTCAGAGGTACCTCTCACTCATGGTCATACAAATGGGAAGCAGAGCTGTTTTTATATGCATAGTTTATCTCCTTCTCCACTTTATTGTCCTTCAGATACACTAGTATTCAATTTATTGATGTATTATATAATGTAATCTTAGCTTCAGGCATTATCTGTCCTCATTTTATTTTTAACAGCCAACCTGATCTTTATAGGCTATTTCCTGAACTAAAGGGTCAAGCCTCTTTGCTGTCATATTTGTGAGTATTTTGCAATCTGCACTTGAAAGATAAAGCCATTAACCCAAGTCCGGATGATTTCATGATTAACATTGAAGAATTATGGGCAATGCATCACACTGCATCTCACGTTATAGATATGGGAATGTTTTTCCCCATACCAGAGTTAAACACTCATATTCAGTACACCAGCCCTGATGGCAGCTCTCAGCAGTACCAGAGGATTCAATCTAGGCATGAATATTTTTAAGTGTTAGTGTTAGCAATCTTTTTGGGTGAGACATGGAGTTTTTTGCACAAATGTAGTATGCTACAGGCACTTGCTACATGGAGCAGATTAGACTCCAAAGCAATGACTGATGTTGGAGGTCTCATGTAACTGGTTGCGAAATAGCATTAGTTTTTAAAATAATGTAAGATAATGTACTAATACAAAATAGATTGTTGTCAATAACAGCCCTGGATGGCTGTCAGATGGATAAAGAAGAATTAATCACCAGTTTGCAGTTGACTAGGGTGCAGTAACAGTCTATAAACTCACAGTGGAGACAACAGCATTTTTTGTCTTTTTTTTCAATGCCACACACTACAATATGGGTTGGCCCTTTACAGAGGCTAAAGAATGAGTCCGTGACCTAGCGAATGCTCCACCTAAACTGAGGGAAATTGGTTGCAAAGGATAAATAGTTTCAGAAAGCTGAGAATGAAATTAGGAAGCTCTGTAAGCATTCATTAAAACCCCTAAAAGCCACAAATTCTCAATGAAGGAGAAGGCCACTTTTTGCAGAAACACACTGAAATGGAGAAGCCTGCAGCTAGAGATAAAGTAGTGTATTACTGATGCACAAAGGAGAGATAGTGATGAATATCCAGTGCATGATCTACTTATTAAAAAAATACCAAAGGAAGCTAAAGGCAGTGGGACAAGAAGCAGTGCTTGGAACAGAAGACAGAAATATGTTCAAGTTTTGAAAGCATCTTCAGAATCAGAGAATTGAAAAGGCGTTGCATCATTGAAACAGTTTTTAGGAAGAAAGCAACTGGAATTACAATTATTTTTTTTCTCCAGAAAATATGTCAAAGTTTTCAGGTGCAATTTTTGAACTAATAACCCAGAGATGCTCCAGGAGAGATATTTACCTAGGACAAATAAGACCAAGAGAAAAACTCAGAGAAAGACAAGGAACTCCTGAACTTCTTGGTCAGCAGAACTGCTACCTTGGCCTTCCTGATGTTGTTCTCTGGGTACCCAGCCGCCTGAGCTGGGAGACAAGGATGGGGAGCAGAATGAATCCCTCATAATCCAAGGAGAAATGGTTAGTCACCTGCTGCACCACTTACATGTTCATTCTAGGGAGAAGCTTGAGAAAGCTCACTTACTTAGCTTCTAGTAAATTAAGATTGTTTGGTCACAAAGGATGGATACCCTCACTAGCAAGAAGTACTATGGGGAAAACACTTTTCAAGCAAGGGATCGTGTCTGAAAGTTGAAATAAGAGAAATTCAAATGAGGAGGAGGCAGAAATTTTAATGAGTTGTTGTGCACATGAGGTTTAGATGATTCCAGTAAAAGCAATTCCAGTAAAGGCAATGTAAAGCCACAGCAAGTGCAAATAAATCTAATACGGTTACAACGGCACACCACCCAAAGAGAAAAGAATGTGTGTGGGATGGGGGGCAGAGACGATTGAGAAAAGGAAATTCTTTAGGGCAACTGGACAGGCTCATTACTGGAGACACATCACAACGCTATGCGTGTAGTATGATCATGCACAGCATCATCAAACGCTGAAGGTACAGGGAAGTGAGTGACCTTCCTCCTTCACCGGAGAGGGCAGGACAAGGTATATCTTGTGGGTCTGAATCAGTTTTGTTTCATTTAGGCTCCTCTAATTGCACTCCATTTCATTTCCCTTTTATCGACAAACTTAATTGCCAAGTTAGGGGAAGTTATACTCTTTATTTAATTACCATTGTGTTTAAATACTTTTGTCTTGGAGAGCGGAGTATTAAGAGGCATGGGTGTGGGTATGAGTGAAGTGGGGAAGAAAATCTGCCAATCCTAAAACTGGGTGGGGAAATAAACAGATTTATTTTTAATACAGAATCGTGTTTCTCTCTGGCATTGCAGGAATAGGGAAAATTTGTAAGAGAGGTGGCATTTAGACCCCTTGCATAGTGTTCATGCTTACACTGTCGTTCTGCACCAATTTGAAAAAGTCAGAATTCCTCCTGCACTGTCAGAAGCAGGCATCTAACTGGACTTTTGGAAACACCAGCCATATATGTCTCTAGTTGAGTCATGGGAACATTTTTAATCATCTGCATCATCTTATCCCAAGTCTTCCCACTACCCAACAAAATATCCAGGAGAAGCTGAGGAGCAGGACACGCTGCTCCTCAGTCCCTGTGGTCCTACTTTGATGAGGCGCCTGTTAGTGGATTTCTGACTCCCTGACTCACATTCTCAATTGCCCAGCAGCTCAGTAGGAGAGCTGGAAGGAGGCAAAAACCTCCCCTAGTCCAATAATTGCTCTCTAGGCAAACAATGCACTTGTCAGTGAGTCACCACAGGTTTTCAGTATATAATAAGGGAAGGACAACAATTTATTATCAGAACAATTCCTTTTGACTGCATGATGTCATTATTTTCCAGCAATATTTATAGCTTAAGAAGGTGTATATTTGTTTTGTGGTTTTTGTTGTAACATTATGTACATCAAAAATATAGTCTGTGGGATAAAGGAGATATGTATGAGCGCCACAGTGACCGACAAAGAATGTGTTTGAAACTGGTAGAGCCAGTGGAGACAGGCATGACAGTGTCTCATATCCACTAACTGCCTCCCCTCTGCAGCATCCCGATGCATTCAAAGGCGGCTGTCACTCTTGGTGAACAAGTTCCCATTCTCCTTTTCCTGAGAGTAATCATTTTCAGTTATTAAAAACTCCAGACCTTCTAGCCCAGCTTTCTTGATCCTATTGGGGGCCACACTCCCACACTGAATAATCTCTCTTCTCTTCTGAGCAAGCACTGAGCCAGCAGAGCCTGGTCCCAGCTTCTCTTCTTACTGCAGCCATAGAGGGTGGAAGAGCTGGGAAGGAGAGGCTGGAGCAGGATGAACATGAACCCTGGCACTTCCTACCAGGTGAAGAGGCACTTGGAGGCTGCTGTCTGGGGTGGGTTGGACTACTGCCAGACTGGAGCCAGCTTCTTGAGGCACCTTTTGCTGAGCTGCCAAGTAAAATCTTGGTGAGACACAGGAATCTCAGTCCAGGAGGGAGCCTCATCTGCAAAAATAACTCCTTAGGGAGCAGGGTTTGGGATCTCCAGGCCTGCTGCCTATCTGTTAGATAGGGATAACTCCCCCAGAGAGCAAGCAGAGACACCTCCCAGGAGCAGAGGCATGTGGAGCTCCGGGCACATGTGTTACTACAGTAGCACCAAGGGCCCAGCTCAGCATCTTGCTGCAGTCAGATAATTGTGCCCACGAGCCTGGAGGTTGCTGGAAGCGGCATTATTACCCAGGTATGCCGGCTGGTGTAGCCAGGAGGTAAGGCGCAGTAGCATTAGTTCAGTGAGAAGGTATGATTAAGTCACTCAGTTTTATGAGAAATGAACACAGCCATGAGGAGTGAGTCACGACTGCAAATGAAATGCCTCTGAACCGAGTGAGAGATGGCAAGTCACTGTCTCTGGAGCCCAGATCTCTGGCAGAGTACCGAGAGAAAGGTGAACTGAAGCTCAGATACCAAGAGAAAGCATAGCTACAAGAGATCAATAGCTTTGAGAAGACTTCTGAGCTCAGCAATGATGTTAACTTTAACTCCAGATGCACTAATGGCTCTCTTCTTTAGCAGCCACATGGAAAAAAACAAACAGGGTTTCATAGTCCATTCAATAACTGCCAAGGGTGGATCACCAGTGGCTTCAAGCTCCAGGCTGTCCTTTTCCCATGTACTGAAGAGTCATTGCACTGTACTTATAAGCTGCATGATGCTGCCGTACTGCCGCCATTGTTTTTGTGGTTATGGCTATAGGGATTAACTAGTCAGTTGCCTCAGCCAGAGATGTGCCCAGCTTCCATCCTTCAGCATAAGAGTCTCAGCCTTTTCCAGCCCATGGGTTAAAGTACTGATCAAGTAACAGGCTCTATTTGGCTTTTTCTGCCAATCTGGATTTTAAGTGGTGGCCAGTTTGGTGTGTTCATAATTCTGTGGTAAAAGTAGAGGATCTTGTGGGCAACATGCTGGGATCCGATTACTTAACTTCAAACTGAGATTAGGAGATGTTTCTACAGAATAGTCTTGCTCAGTCAGAAGACATGGGATCACCTGTGACAGTCTGTAGTCCTTTGCATTTGATGATCAGCTATTTTTTGTGTAAAGCAGTGTTGGGCCCCTCACCACAAGAAAGACATCGAGGCCCTGGAGTATGTCCAGAGAAAGGCAACAAAACTGGTGAAGGGGTTGGAGCACAGGGCTTATGAGGAGTGGCTGAGGGAACTGGGGGTGTTTGGTCTGGAGAAGAGGAGGCTCAGGGGAGACGTTATTGGCCTCTACAGCTACCTGAAAGGAAGTTGTGGTGAGCTGGGGGTCGGCCTCTTCTCACAGATAATTAGCGACAGGACAAGGAAGAACGGCTGCAAGTTGCACCAGAGGAGGTTCAGGTTGGAGATGAGGAGAAATTTCTTCTCAGAAAGGGTGGTCGGGCATTGGAACGGGTTGCCCAGGGAGGTTGGGGAGTCCCTGTGCCCCGGGATGTTTAAGGAAAGGTGGGATGTGGTACTTAGGGACATGGTTTAGTGGGGAATAGGTGGTAGGGGGACAGTTGGACTAGATGATCCTTGAGGTCTCTTCCAACCTTAATGATTCTATGATTTCTGAGAACAGTCAATCAACCTTACTGTTAATTCATTTCCAATGTTTCCTAGCTTTGATTTTTATCTTCTAGTCACTGAAAATTTGAACTACACAGTCATCTGCTCTAATGTGTCACCAGCCACACCAATCAACATCTTTAAACAACAAAGATCTGGCATTTGCTGGCAGCTGAACCTCCTCACATGGAAGATGTCACTGTAAAGTGCCTCATAGTTACTTAAAAAATAAATCTTGGGAAAGTCTTTTGAAAATCTACCCCAGCAGTGTTGATTTGAAACTGCTGATGTTGACTGCAATTTCAAAGACTCATGACACAACATCTTAATAGCCTTGGGATCCCTCCAGCATTGTTGGGTAACTGATTCAGCATAATCTTATAAAAACTAGCGTATGCTTATGCGTGAGTACCTTGGCACAGGAGTAAAATCCCTGGCCACACTGCGTCCTTGGCCGATATCATCCCTACCAGAGCTCAGGGGCCACATGGCAGTAAAATCACAGCACAGAGGAATGGCCCTATATGAAGGGGACCTGAAGGTGAAGTGAATTTGTAGAGCAGAGTCTGTGTAGGAGCTGAAAGAAATTCCTTTACAGAAGGAAAAGGAAAAGAGGAGAGCAGTCCACTAAAACAAGCTCACTAGCATTGACGAAACTTGAGGTTGTTCCCTGTTTTGTTGATATTACTTTTCCTAGAATGATCTCATTGCAGTTTCACAAATAAAAACCTCTCTGCTGGAGAGATGACCATCTGTCTGCCTCTCCCTGCCCTTCTGCTTGTTCTGTTTTTCCATTAGCACTGGTGCCTTCAGGGCCTCTTAAAAAAGAGAGGCAAATAAGTTACATAACCACACTGGATGGGGCATGGTCAGCAGAAGCCTTCAGAGGCATCTCCAAAGGCATCCCCACAGTATGTCTGCAAGGTGATTAAATGGGAAGCATTCAGTTTGTGAGCACGGTGATAGCACACCCCTTTTGTGTCACTTCCCTCTAGGTCTCAGAGCTTTTTTTAAGGTGTGAGGTGGTAGCAGTGTTCCTTTTTGAGACAGTGAACCTGAGCCAATAACCTCTGTGAAATCACCTAATGAGGCAGATGCCAGCAGGTTGTAGGAGAGCTACGACCGATAATGCGAGCTGCAGCTGCCTGGGGCCACACCACAAAGCAACTCAGAGGAACGGAGATCTCTTTATGTCTTTCTTGTGGCTGTGTATGGTTAAGGAGAGAGTGTTCGTGGTTTGCCCTTTGCTCTGTCATGATGGGGGAGGGAAGAGAAAGTTTCCTTCCTCCCACAGAAGAGCATATCTCTCCTTTCCAGGGAGGCTGCTTGCAGGACAGAGGTGAATCTTTTTTTCTTCCATGTTACAGAGCAAGCATGAAGTCAGTGGAGACAGCCTCCCTTTCTCTCCTACATCTGGGACCATTTCTGAAGGCAGGTACCAAAGTGCCAGTGTCTGGCTTCTTTACCCATGCTGTACATGTCTCATGGCTTCTTGGTGAAGGAGAGAAAACAGAATAACTCAGGATCAGCCCCATTTGTGCTGGAGGACAGCTGCTACTTGAGATGTAATCTCCCTGAGAAGCAAATTCATGACTCGTGACCTATTTATGTAGTGGAAAATGTTCATAGGAAATAGGTGCCTTCAGGACTATGACCTTACTTGTATCATGGACAAGTATTGGGATGTCTTTTATGACTGGAGTGTTGGAATGGAAGGATACAGGCTCTTTAGAAAGGACAGGCAGGGGAGAAGAGGGGGTGTAACCTCTATGTCAGTGACCAGCTGGAGTACATGGAGTTCCACCTGGGGATGGATGAAGAACAGACCATCAGGATTAAAGGAAGGGCGGGGATAAGTGACATTATACTCATGGTCTGCTACAGGCCACCTGAAGAGGAGGACCAAGAGGATGAGGCCCTCTATAGACAGATAGGAGCAGTCTCATGTTCATAAACCTTGTCCTCATGGGGAACTTCAACCACCCTGATATCTGTTGGAGGGACAACACAGCAGGGCATAAGCAATCCGGGAAGTCCCTGGAATGCATTGATGATAACTTCATCCTCCAAGTGACAAAGGAGCCAATGAGGAGAGGTGCCATGCTGGACCTTGATCTCACCAAGAAGGAGTGGCTGCTGAGGAATGTGAAGGTCAAGGGCAGCCTTGACTGCAGTGACCATGAAATAGTGGAGTTCAAGATCTTTAGGGCAGTAAGGAGGGAGCACAGCAAGCTCACTACCCTGGGCTTCAGGAGAGAAGACTTTGGCCTTTTCAGGGATCTGTTTGGCAGAGTACCATAGGACAAAGCCCTGGAGGGAGGAGGGGCCCAAGACAGCTGGTTGGTATTCAAGGATCACCTCCTCTAAGCTCAGGAGCACTGCCTCCCGATAAAAAGGATGTCAGGCAAAAACACCCAGAGGCCTGCGTGGATGAACAAGGAGCTCCTGGACAAACCCAAACACCAAAAGGAAGCCTACAGAGGCTGGAAGCAAGGGCAGGTAACCTGCAAGGAATACAGAGAATCTATACAAGCAGCCAGGGCTCAGGTTGGAAAAGCTAAAGCCCTGATAGAATTAAATCTGGCCTGGGACATCAAGGGCAACAAGAAAAGCTTCTCTTGATAGGTCAGTGGTAAAAGGAAGACCAGGGAAAATGCAGGGCCTCTCTGGAAGGAAGAGGGAGATCTGGTTACCCAGGACATGGAGAAGGCTGAGGTAATGAATTTTTTGCCTCAGTCTTCACCGGCAAGTGCTCTAGCCACACTGTCCAAGTCACAGAAGGCCAAGGCAGGGGCTGGAAGAAAGAATAATGGCCCACTGTAGGAGAGGATCGGTTCTGAAAACATCTAAGGAACCTGAAGGTGTACAAGTCCATGGGGCCTGATGAGCTGCATCTGTGGGTTCTGAAAGAACTGGTGGATGAAGTTGCTAAGTTATCATATTTGAGAAGTCATGACAGACTGGTGAGGTCCCCACTGACTGGAAAAGGGGAAACATGACCTTCATATTTAAAAAGGGAAAAAAGGAAGACCTGGGGAACTACACGCCGGTCAGTGTGACCTCTGTGCTGGGCAAGATCATAGAGCAGACCCTCCTGGAAATGATGCTCAGGCACATGAAAAATAACGAGGTGATTGGTGACAGCCAACATGGTTTCACTAACGGAAAATCATGCCTGACAAATCTGGTGGCCTTCTATGATGGGTTACAGCATTGGTGGATAAGGGAAAAGTAACTGATATCATTTACCTGGACTTGTGCAAAGCATTTAACAGTGTCCCACATGACATCCTTGCCTTTAAATTGGAGAGACATGGATTTGACAGATGGATCTCTTGGTGGATAAGGAATCGGCTGGGTGGTCACACTCAAAAAGTTGTGATCAACAGCTCGATGTCCAAGTGAAGACGAGTGATGAGTGGTGTTCCTCAGGGGTCAGTATTGGACCAGCACTGCTTAACATCTTTGTCGGCGACATGGACAGTGGGATCGAGTGCACCCTCAGCAAGTTTGCTGATGATACCAAGATGTGTTGTGTGGTTGGCATGCTGGAGGGAAGGGATGCCATCCAGAGGGACCTTGACAGGCTGGAGAGGTGGGCCTGTGCGAACAGCGTGAAGTTCAACAAGGCCAAGTGCAAGGTCCTGCATGTGAGTCAGGGCAAACCCAAGTACAGCTACAGGTTGGGCAGAGAATAGATGGAAAGCAGCCCTGAGGAGAAGGATTTGGGTATGTTGGTGGGTGAAAAGCTGGGCACGAACCAGTAGTGTACACTGGCAGCCCAGAAAGCCACCCATGTCCTGAGCTGCATCAAGGGCAGCGTGACCAGCAGGTCGAGGGAGGGGATTCTGCCCCTCTACTCTGCTCTTGTGAGACCCCCCTGCAGTGCTGCCTCCAGCTCGGGGGGCCCCAGGACAAGAAGGACATGGAGCTGCTGGAGCAAGTCCAGAGGAGGCCATGGAAATGACCATATGACTGGAGTACCTCTCCTATGAGGACAGGCTGAGAGAGTTGGACACAAGTTCAGCCCAGAGAAGAGAAGGGTCAGGGGAGACCTTAGAACACACTCTTAAAGGCACCTACAGGAAAGCTGGAGAGGGGAAATTTACAAGGACAAGGAGTCACAGGAGAAGGGAGAATGGGTTTAAACCAAAAGAGGGGAGATTTAGATTAGAAATTAGGAAGAAATCCCTCCTTGTGAGGGTAGTGAGGCCTTGGCACAGGGTGCCCAGAGAAGCTGTGGAGGCCCCATCCCTGGAAGTGTTCAAGGCCAGGTTGGATGGGGCTTTGGGCATCCTGGGCTGGTGAGGGGTGTCCCTGCCCATGGTATGGGGTTGGAACTAGATGATCTTTGAGGTCCCTTCCAACCCAAACCATTCTATGAGTCTATGATATGGAATGGAACATTTGTAGGTGAACTGTTGGGAAGCCAGATGACTCTCCTTGGAGCTCCACACAAAAAGAAGTTAGCCCATTAGAATGTTATTTTCTGTCTCAGTAGTACTTAGGGATTAAATACTGCAATGGTGCTTGGCCTAGATTTTCCTTTGCACCTTCAGCTCCCAGCAGGCAGTGTATTGAGGTCTCTTCTGATGATGTGATGATATACCAGGGACCTCGGGGAGCTTTTGTGAAATGAGCAGTGTCCTCTCTTATTCAACACCAGTAGTACAAAGCTAAGGCAGTTCAGGAAGAGGCAGAGTTTGTAAAGCCAGTCCAGCAGAGTCCTTCAGAACGTCCTCTGGACAAAAGCATCTCCAGAGAATTTAATATATAGTAACCTTCTTGCTTTAATTTTCTTTCTTCACCAGTGTTTCAAAGAGGTTTCTAGCTCCATTCCAGACTTCAAAAAAAACATAGAGAGGATCTTAACTCTGGGGTCTGCAGAGTCTTCAGAAGTTCCCAAGACCATGACTGCCTTCATCCTTATTAAAGTCTCTGGAACGTACTTCCTATCAGTCCTGGCCTCCTTCTGCCCAGACACCCCTACAGTTTTCAGTGAAGGCTTTGCTTCCAGACGACACTGCCCTCTCATGGAACAGCAGAGATTTGTCATTCCTGAATTTCCCTGTGAAACGGTAGTAGCGATGGGGGGGGAGGGGGGGCTATATCCTATAGTGGGATGTGGGAAGGTTGCTTTGGAAATGGAGGGAGTTCTTGCACAGATGCCATCAAGAGAGGCAATTTCTGCCCATTTTTTGTTCAGAGAACAAGGGAGACCAGATAACCAGAATCACAAGGACAGGTGATACAACTGATACGTGCCTAAGGATGACACAAGAGAAGAATCATTTGAAAGACAGAAACTATTGAGAGGAAAGGGCCGAAAGGAAGTTGTAGTGAGGAGGGTGTCGGTCTCTCCTCCCAAGTAGCAAGCGACAGGACGAGAGGGAATGGCCTCAAATTGCATCAGGGGAGGATTAGGTTGGATATTAGGAAAAACTTCTTCACGGAAAGAGTAGTGAGGTATTGGAACGGACTGCCCAGAGAGGTGGTTGAATTGCCGTCCCTGGAGACATTAAAAAAACGTGTAGATGTGGCACTGCAGGACATGATCTAGTAGGCATGGTGGTGTTAGGTTGATGGTTGGACTTGATGATCTTGGAGGTCCTTTCCAACCTTAGTGATTCTATGATTCTATGATTCTATATCCTGGAAAACAGAGGTGAAGGCTAGCAGGGTTGTTGCTTATCTGCCAGGTTGAAATTTGCTGGGAACTGCAAACATGATGATTCCCCTGTTCCAAGAAAATACTTCCACACCAGGAATCTGGAGATCTTTGACCACTATACAGACAGCCAGAAACAGTAGACCATATGATGGCGTGTAACAAGTGAACAGGAGCTTGATCTATAGATGTCCTTAGGTCCTTTCCCACCTGAATTATCCTACCTCATGAACTGCATCAACTCTCTCTGAACAGCAAACCTGGGATGCGCACTGCAACCGTGGTGGCCTCACATTGCTGGTATTGTAACTATTTTCTGTGGGCAGTGGTTCTCCTGCCTGATGTTGTGAGGCAAGTGTGAGGCTCTGAAGTAATGTGGCAATAAGGACCAGGGCCAGGTGGTATCTGTGATGCTTAAGAGCCAGCAAGAGCAAGTGCTGTGGGAGGGACAATAAGTAAAAGCAATTTGGCTTGTAGGTTCCAGTTAATTGATAGCTTGGTCTTGGGTAGGCTGCTTCATTTTTCTAAGGCAAGATGAAGGAGACCTGGCAGAGGAAAGGAGAGAAGGAAAAAACCTCCTTCCACCCAGGGCATGTTGGCACTTTTCATTTGAATGGAAAGTGTTCAAGAAGCTCAAGTTCCCTAGAAACTCTTGCAGTCGACAGCAAAGGAGCTTCTGCTTTCAAAGTCAAAGGCTCTGATTGCCGCCTTGGCTGTCAGCTTCCCCAGCTTTACGTGTTGCAGGGAGAGGACTATCAGCTGCTCAGAAGACAGGTTTTATTAAGGCTTTCAGGCTAGGCATCCTTGACAGCCTCCTCCCGCTGGGGCTAGTATTTTTTATTGATGTAATGGGAAAGCTTTTTCCCTTCAGAGGTCTTTTTAATGCCTATTGTCTCATTCTATCATGGAGTCAGGGAAATGAGAGACGGAAAACACCTATGAGGTCATGAGACCTCTGCCACTCCTCACCGGTGCTGAATCAAGACAGGCAGATCCATTACATTCCTGTCGCATCTCATGCTTCGGCCACAAGTCCTGTGCTTGCAGTCAAAGAAAATAGTTAATTTAGGCAGAAGCCAAAATATCTTCCCCTTTCATCTTAGTCTTTGTTTCCAGAGAATTACTAAAACTTCTAGCATGATGAGGTGGTTCCCTTTTCCTATTTCAGAGCATCTCACAACAAGGCAGCTGAACCTCTTCCGGGCTGTCAGATGCTGTCCCTGCTTTGGTTCCCATGTACATCATTGTCACATGTATTCACACTTTTGCTCAGCTGTGAACCCAGGTGGTGTTGGAGGAGTCCATCCCTTGGACATATCCTGCCCACACCAGTTCTGCCACTCGTGGACATTTCCCTTTACACCAGCTCTTCTGGCCCACAAACATCTCTCCCTCAGAGAAATTCTTTCTCATGCCCTTTTCTTCAGATGCTTGAATGAGTTTTGCCCTCCTAAATTTGAGACCAGGTGAGGCTGTCTGGCTTGATATCTTGTTAAGGTTCTCCACTACCTGGCACATGAGATTTCTCTCTGCAGCGTATCATATAGCCAGGGAGCAGTGACTTTGTCAGGGAGAGATTGACAAGTGCCCATATGAGAGCATACTCCAGTTTCTATGCCACTGGGAAGGTTTTCTGAAATGTATTTTCATTCCATCCTTGTGGCACAACAGGACAGTAGATAGCTCCTCCATCACCTTCGATGAATTTTTCTTCCCAGAAGATAGTGAAAGTCTTGGGTTTCTCACACACCAGTATACATGAGAGGAAGTGCTCTGAAATTAGTGAAACCTCAGCAGTGTCAGGAGAAAGGAAAACATGAAGGCCACAGCACCAAAGCAGAGGTTGCCACTGCTCTGTGCAAGCAAAATAAGGGGTGCATTTTCTCAGCTGGCTGAAAATACTTTCTGGCTCTATACAGACATTCTGGAAGCATTTCTAGCCCCATTTCACAGAGGGACAGATCAATGGGTAGCATGGTGACAGCTGATCAGTCCAGAAGTGTGACCCAAGATGAGGACAAAGCTCCAGGCTATGCTGAGTCTGGTTGGCTGATGAATAAGGTCATGGTGATATCATTCATCATTTCTGGTCCTGAAGTCCTGTGTAGTGTAGTCATGTGCTTTATAACCACAGGAAGGTCTCATGTCCCTGAAAGTGAAGTGGTTCCAGTGTTTAAGAGTTTGTCATCTGGGAAGTGAGCTCCTATATAGGAGCTTGTCCTTGATAGGACAAGGGGGAATGGGTTTAAACTAAAAAGGAAAGATTTAGATTAGATATTAGAAAGAAATTCTTTACTGAGAGGGTAGTGAGGGCCTGGAAACGGTTACCCAGAGAGGTTGTGGAGGTCCCATCCCTAGCAGTGTTCAAGGCCAGGTTGGATGGGGCTTTGGGCACCCTGGGCTGGTGGGGAGTGTCCCTGCTGCAGGGGTTGGAACTAGATGGGCTTTGAGCTCCCTTCCAACCCTAACCAATCTATGATTCTGTATCAGGTGCTGCTCAGGCTATGCATACTTCTCTCAACATTCAGGGAGAAAGGAAAAAAAACCCCACACAAAACAGCTTAAAAACTGCAAATAACTATAACAAAATTTTCTTGTACTTTTGCCCAATGCGTAGACTAAGACAGATTAATACTGTCAGTCCTGCAACGTGAGTACACAGGGAATGATATAATACTGTGTTTTGCTCTAAGTCTATGATTATAAACATACAGGTACGTACATGATTAGTGCCAGGAGACGTAATTCAAGTCACCTCTCCCACTCTGAGGGGAATAGAGACCTGGAGGGCTCATCTTTAAAGGCAGCCCTCAAAGATTTGTTTCAAACACTGTCTGTTGCTTGGAATTCTGTCTCTGCACCCGGGTTTTGAAGCACCGCTGAAAACTACAAACACAAGTGAAACCTAGTTCAAAACCAAATTATTTCTGTGCATGCTGTCCCAAGCCTCTGGGCTAGTTTCTGTTTTTGTCTTTCATCTGGGATTCTCTCAGGTCTGAAAAAATTTAATTTTCAGCTTTCCATTGGAGAAGGAGGTGCATGGGAAACACCTATCTTCCATGAGCTGCTTGCCCAACTTCTGTCACCCTTGGGCTAGCCTGTTGTTGGGAGTTTGGGGTAGAAACCATGGATGTGGTACAGCAGGCTACAGGGGTTCAGAACTGTGGGAGGACTGCATGAGAAGGTGTCTCTGGGTACAGCATACGGCTGGGAGGCAGTATGTTCGGGTAGTTATTACCAGTTCTTACAAATGCTTTAAAACAACCTCTGCCTGGCCCGAGCACAAGCACCATCTCTGCCCCCTTCCTATCCAGCCGAGTTGTGCCAGTGTCAACACGATTAGTCTTGCACCAGCTTCTTCACTCACTGTGGAGGTTCCGGGTTAACATAAGGGAAAACTTTTTCACTGTGAGGGTGACAGAGCACTGGGACAGGCTGCCCAGAGAGGTTGTGGAGTCTCTTTCTCTGGAGACATTCAAAACCCAACTGGACACGTTCCTGAGTGATGTGCTCTAGGTGGCCCTGCCTTGGCAGGGGGGGTGGACTAGATGATCTTTCGAGGTCCCTTCCAACCTCTATGATTCTGTGATTCTGTGACAAAAATCTGCAAGTCCTATCTAACCTTTCAGGAGTGCTGGACCAACTCTGGGTCTTTGCAGAAATAAATTTCAGCAAAGTGTTCAGCAGGATCCAGCCTTCTGTTCGGTAACAGCTGAATGGTTCAAATCAGGTAATTTTACAGGTGAGCTCAAAGGTGAGGTTGTAAAGGGAACCTTTGGCCAAGACAAGATGAGTACCAAAGAGTCGTATCTTTCAGGACTATGTCTGGACAGTAACATGCTTCACATGCTGTTATAAACTCTTATCTAGAGAGGACATTCAAAGAAAGGATCTGGAAAATCAAAGCCAAAGCCATAAAGGGTAAACTTTAAATGTACACTGTCCCAGGGCTACAGCCTCTGCTCAGTGCAGAGAGAGGGAACAGTTGTGCTGAGAGATGTTAAGGAGAGAATAAATCAATATATTGTCTGTCCTCTCCCCTACCTCCTCAGAGGACCCCTGTTGTCAACTCAGAGGTTGTGTGTGCACACTTTGGACCAACACACAGATGTCCAGTCTAAATCATCTCCCCATGTCCTCCTCCACTTGTGTCTCACTGGGAGCTTTGCCCCCATCCACCCTCTCCCATCCCAACTGGCCAGCTCAGCACTTGCTGCCTTTGCATTCTGTGGGAAAAAGTGGAATTCTTCTGGAGGGTTGTCCAAGACCTGAGCAGGTCTCCCATTCTGCACTGCTTCTGCCCATGCTGGTCTCTTTTCTGATTGCAGCAGCAGACGCAAGACAAGGTGTCTGACTTAGCAGCTTGTGTGATGCAATACCTTGCCAGGCCTGGACTCTGCGCTCAGTGTTCCTTAGATAATTCTCTGAGCAGGTCCCAGCATAATTTTGGATGCCACACATGTAAATGAGTAACTAAAAATACCAATATATTCAAATGTGAGATAATTTCAGATGGCATATCCAACTGGTATTTTAAAATCTGAAGCAAACATTGCTGAAAGATACACATTTGCCATCAGGAGAGAAGGGACTGGAGTCTGCTGCCTGAACTCCCACAGAGCACAGGGAAAGCAAAAAACACTTCAGAATATTTTTCCAAAGAGAGTCCTGCCTGTAGATGAAAGTCCGTATTTTCCAAGGCTTGTCCTGAAGCACAGACATGCTGAATGTTGTTTTCAATGTGCTAATTACATTTAGCTTCCAATTTAATTTAAAACTATATATATTTTGCTGAAGGAAACAGAGACAAAATGTTTAAGGATCTCACCAAATAACCATCCACCACCTGGATGGACAGTTGAACACGTATGGACGTGTACCTTCCACACAAGCAGACACATATGCTACCCTACAGAGCTCACCAACGTAGGCATAGGCGCACAGACATTAACACGGACTCACCATGCTTCTGAGCAGATGCTTGTCATGAACTGATGTGCCAGAGGAGAGAACTTACAAATACACAGGCACTTGTGCATAGATGCATTGTTGTCATCTGCAGCATTTGCTGGGACAAGAGCTTTATTGATGCCAGGCTGCCAGGTTGTCTCGCTTTTGAATACCCAACATCATTAGTGATGGCAAGTGTAGTGCTGGGCATGGTGTTCCATGAGCCAGCTGACGTTGTCATCAGACCTAGCACGGGGTGACATCACAACCTGCACTGTCACAGGGAGAACTGCGGAGTCCAGCACCTCCTTCTGTAGGAATCTCTTGAACAACTGCCAGTGATGGGAAACATGGTCCTGCAGCCCTAAAGCACACTGTTGCAGATGCCTCACTGCCTGTGGATTGCACAGGGCATTTAGATGCTTGAGATGGGTGTTGAGGGGTCTAAGCGGCTTGGTATCTGAAATGAAGATACCCAGAGCCTGCTGTATTTGGGGATCTCCTTTGAGTTGTTCGGAAAGAACATGCCAACATCCCGTGGGGCAGGTAGTGCAGAGAGACTGTGCCATGTATTCGTGCACCCACATTGTGTAAGAGGAGAGGGAATGTGGGGAACACCCCACGGGGACAGCTTTCGCTTCAGCAGGAGAGGCTGAGCTCACATTTCACACTAGATAAGACCGTGCACATTAGCAGCTGCCAGAGTGGCTGGTATGCCCTCTGCTCACACCCCTGCTTACTCCCTGATAAGGAGCCAGTGCCCTTTGTCTCCCTGTTCCCTTCATTTTCACTGGAAAAAGCATGTCATTGTTCTTCCTTCCTCGCCCAACAAGGGTGTTGAAAGATTCTGCTCTCCTCAGCCCCATTGCACCTTCCCTGAAACATTGCTGATGGTCAGGCTCAAATCTGGGTAGCAGATCTCCAGCTCCTGCTGGGCTCTCAGTACCAGGTGCTTCAGATTACTCAACCCTTTTCTCGTACCTTCTGAGAGACACGGAGGTCAGCTCTGTGGCAAAAAAAAAAATAAATAAAAAAAAAAATCTAAAATGAAATATTGAAATATTTCACTGACAAATGCTGGGCAAAGTATTTCAATATTTTAGAGGCCGCTCTACCAAATCGAGTCTCAGAGTCCACCAGCACACAATCCCCATGCACTGTTCTCTGCAGGTCAAAGTGATGCTGTCTCATCCTTCCTGAAGAGAAATATTTTAGCCATTGAAGGACAATGTACAATTTTAAAATCTCAACAGGATTTAGATACCAAACTGAAGACACGAAGCCCTTTGGTGATTTGGGACAGGAAATGCTTTTTAGGTCACTGTGTTTGGTGCCACTAAAGTCTCTCTCAGTTCTGGCCTTGGTATAAGAGCCAGTGGCTCATCTCCATAGTTTGAAATTACTCCTGCAAATGAATTCTACCATGATGGTGGCCAAAACATACTCTGGTTTCTTTTCAGATTGCATAAATCTTTCTATAATTCTCTGAAATATCAGTAAATTGGTAGTAGTCCACTATCTTGTGGGAAGTTGTCATTACGTAGTACCACTGAACCACGTCTCGTATACTGAGCTCTGTCTGTGCCCATCCCAAGGCATGGCTGGAGGTGATATGAATGGACCTATTCCCTACTGACCGTGACTTGCCAGGTGGTGAGCTGTAGTAAGTCTACTTTGTTTCTACTAGGTTCTCAGATAAGTAATCTCTCTTGAGACCTGATAAATATGAGAAAAATGAAGGAAGTAATTTAATATCTTTTCTATTGCTATGGAGTTCAAAGTGTTTACATGGTGCCTAGAAGGTACCGCTCAGTTTGCTTTGCATTCCCATGAACCAAGGATAGAAAATGCCAAAATGATCCCATGTTTAACATCGTGAGGCTTTCTGACTCCATCTACTCTACTGGCTGTGGAGTGGCTGGAGACACCTGAACTAACTTAAAATAAGCAAACTGAGGTAGTAAGAGCAACATTTTGCAAGCATTTGAAGCTCAAGGTCACATTATTCTGCACTGTGGTTAAATGTATTAGCCCACAATAAGTATCAAGTGGGAGACCATAAACCTAACTATTCCCAGAGCTGTAGGTAGCTCACTTTAGTCTAGCCCATCTCTGCCTTACACCGGAGTCTGCCACACGTGTAAAGTCTTTGAGAATGGGAAGACACAGAGCTGACACAGTTTTTAGAACTAAACCCAAGATTTTATAAAAGGTGCTAGTCTAGGAAAAGAAATAACTGCATACTATGGAGACTTTGTTAGCCCTTGTTGGGTTCTGCTGGAGCAAGTTCTCTGGGGACTAGAATCTGCTCCAGTCCCTTGTGCTGCTGTTCAGGGACAGAGATGTGCAAATAACACGCAGGTCTGAGAATTGCTTGGGTGTAACTCAGCATGCTAGACTTTATCTTCAGGTTGCTCAACACTTTTCTCGTCCCTTTAAAGAGACATGGAGGTCAGTTCTGCAGAAAAAAAAACCTCAACAAAACATTCTAAAATGAAACATCAAAATGTATCACTGACAAGAAAAGGGCAAAATATTCTAACATATCAGGAGTGACTTCATCTGAAGTACCTTTGTCTCCACCAGAAATATTTGCAATTCAAGTATAGTTTTGGTGCAGCCCAGATTCCAGGGTTTTTTTGGTGGATTCACTGAGCCATTTTCCCACTCAGGAGATGAGAGTGCCAGGGAACCTGATTTTTGTAGAGCTGTATTTGAAGATTTGATTTCACACCTTACTGGACTGAAAAAAAAAGATAATGCCACTCATTTCACCAACATAAGAGAAGTTCTGCTAGGTCAGAGCAATGGCTCACGTAGCCTAGGGCTCTGTCTCTCAGACTTCAGACTGAAGCAAGGACATTATCCACCTCTCCTCCTAAGGTAGCTTTTCATTCCCTCCAGTATTCCCATTGCCTCTTTCTTTCTCAGGGTCAATCACTCTGTGCTCATCCAAGGAAACTTGCCGCAATTTAGGGCACAGTGCTCTTCCAGGTCAACTGTTACTGTTCTGTCAATATTTCTACTCTTTTAAGGAAATCTAGGGCCTAAAATGTCATCTCTTTACTTCAAATGGGAGATGCTCCAAGATGGAGTGTGTGTCTTCTCTCCAGTGCCTTTTGCGTTGGCAAGCTGACCTTGTTCTATGCGTAGGAGCATTACTCACTTATGCTTGTGTTACCCAGCATTCATACCCAGAGATCATACGTTGCCTTCTGCTGCACATACACAAAAGCATTAAAAGTTAGTAGTACCAGAGATGCCCCATACACTCCCCCAGCCGACATTCAAATGAGACCCGGTCTAGCCTGTCAACATTCCTTGCTTTTCAACACTTTCTGGCAGATGGTGCTGGTCCCAGAAGGCTTCTGATATCCCCAGGGAGCTCATCAGCTCATCACTAGCCAACAAGAGGTGTCAGCAGTGACGACCCGCAGCAAACCAACACCCTAAAAGCCGCTCTCCCCCATGCTGCTGTGAGACACAGGGTGGTACCACGCACTGGCTGATGACAAGGAAGCAAGAAGGACTGTCTGCGAAAGGTGGATGCAGGGAGAATTTAAAGGAAGACTGAACGTTGCGTTGCAAATATAACAGCCCCCATGATCAATGTTTTGTGATTTCCAGCAACCAAATGGTCAGGGTCTTCTTTGGTTGTCAGGGCCCTGAGGACACCAATTGTCCTCAGTGGCCTTGACCAACCTGGGTCCCCACCCATACCCTTGCCCATGGGGTGCAGGGACCCATTTCAGCTCAGCCATGGACCTTCAGTTCTGGTCTCCAGCTCAGCCACAGTCATGGCCCTGCCTGGCCATGTGGGACTCCAGCTGGGGAGGTCCCTTTCAGGGATGCTGTCAGCGCTGGGGGCTCAGCCCTGGCTCTCAGGGAAGTCCTTGGTGCATCTCAGCCAGGGTAGAAAGCCACTGCCTCCTGCCCCAACCCATAAGCAGTTCTGGCAGCTTCTGCTGTGTGCTCTTTTGTTGTCAAATAAGCAAATTTGCTTAAATACCCAACATTGCCCTTTTTTATATATATCCTAAGGAGTCAGAAAAACAGTTTTCTGGCCTTACGTTAGTTTTAATCTAATAAGGTTTACAGATGGATCTTCCTGTGACAGATGAAATTAAAGTGAGTGAGAAACCAAGGCCAAAACACACAAGCAGAAAACGTTGGCAGACATTTCTAAAAATGTGGTCTATGTTTCTGTGGCTACCTGTGATCTTCACTTAGGACAGTGGATGCATGAGATAAAATTTCTTAAGTGCACTTTGACAGTCTCCCCCAACAAACTCTGCTCTGCTCTGAAGATAGGAGACAGTTTTTAAAACTCTCTAGGACGCGTCTGCTGCTCTCCATAGTCCCTACTCCGACTGATGTGTGCAAGGAAAGGGCAGGCTGCAGTATTGTAGAGGAGCTTACCTGGGACAAGGCAACTCGAACCTCTCTGCTCCCAGATCACTGATGGCACAGAAGGACCACGTGTGCTATTTTTCGCTACCTTTGAAAAAGTCTTTGACTTGTGCATCCAAAGAAAGAGGATTGAATGTGGCTTAGACCACAGAGCAGTCATTTCTCTCTGTCAATGACACCTTTAATCTGTCATTCTTGTGTTTAAACTGTTTCATACAGCTACCTGAAGGAATATGAATAATCCTCTGGTATTTCTATAACCTCTTTCTGACCCGCTTGCTATTTTTACCTGCGTGCTTCATCTTCCTTGGATGAATGCGGATTACCAGGGCTATAATCGTCAGGGGCTGGCAACTTGTTCAGCCGGGGGCAGTCCCGTCACGCTGACACAGATGCAAAAGCATGAGATCTTCCTTGTTTGCTTTTCAAGTGGGAAACGCCTCACCACGTCCCTGATGCTGGTTTTGTATGGTGTCCAACTTGGCAGCCCTTCACTCTCCCTGTTCCACCACTGCCTGTCCCGCGCGTGATGGAAATCTGTGCTGCTGTGACTTGAGGTGGGCAGCCTGCAGTGTGTTTAAGGCATGATTTCACTCTCCTTCCCTGCTCCCTCCAGCACTGTCGGTGCAGTGGAGACGTGGGAAAGCTGTTGGTTATCTGCTAAGTGAGCGCTGCTCACTTTTACGCCAAAGAGGCAGAGTCAGAGACCTTCAGGCTACCTGTAGTCCACTGGCATGGAAACAGCGATACTGGCTTTGGGGATGTGACCTCATAGCCCAGTGTTAGGACACTTGTGTAGCTGGAGAGAGAACTGGATATCAACCTGAGCATCGATGAGCATCTGAGTATTTTGCTGAGGAGTTGCCTCAGCAGGAGAGATTGAAAGACACTTCTTGGCACTCCTGAGTTCAGAAATTCAGGCCCCAGCTGGGACATGAGACACTTGGTCCGTGTCCCATTCAGCAGAGGAAAAGTCTGAATCCGGTTAGTCAAGACAAACCCTAACCACTGAGTTGTTCAGGCAGGATGGTGGAGACTTTGTGTGGTGACAGGCACCTAAATTCCTTTGGAACTGTGACTGATACTCTTATTCTCACAAATGCCCGCCATCAGGCTTGGGCAAGCTCAGCGCGACCATGTTTGTGAACCTCACTCTGAGGTGCGTGTCCACCTACATCACCCACTGAAACTGACTGTGGCTGGAGCCTTCATGAGGTGGTGGGATGTTGAAGTTGAATGTGGTATATGTTAAATTCCTACAATTAATCTAAACCAGCCACTTTTTTACATTTTCTAGTGACTAAGCAGCTTCCGAGCAGCTCCACTGGTGCGCCTCTAGTTTCAAAAATCCCAGTCACGAGCTCTGCTAGGGCCCTGTTGTGGCCAATGGAGAAGGGCGTGAGATGTGGAGGATAACTTCACTATGCAAATTCACATGTGCAATTTCAGCCCTGGCAGCTGGACTTAATTTAATGAGCTGCTTATAAGCTTATAAATGCAGCACAAAGCAGCACCCACTCATAACAATAATTTGCTTTGTTATTTTGCTCACTTTCACTTTGTTGCTACCTGTAATCACTTAGCAGATATGATGCTTCAGGACAGCCCACCTGCCACTCTAAAAATGAGTGTGTATCTACTACAATTGCATGATGGTAAAACGTCTTTAGAGTTGAGTAAAACACCAGTTCTGCTGGCAGAGTGGAGATTTGAAAGAACAATCTGTTCCTTCTGCGTCTGTCGTAACGGAGAGGTTTGATCATCTTTTGTAATTATTAGAAACTGGATACAGCCTGACTGTTCCTTATGAGCTCTGTAGCCAAATAATTTAGCCTGTTGGAATATTGACTGACATACTCTACTCAATCCTGATTTCTAGGAAACCATTTGTTACTCATAACTACTTGATGCTTATTGGGAGTAACATGATGATCTCTGGAGAAAGGTGCCAAATTTCAACACTGCCAGAAATGCTACCTTTCCTGTTAGGATTTGGACCTGAACTGTCAAAAGTCCTATTTCACTCCAATATATTAAGGCAAGTCTTACCCAAATGTTCAGGGAACCCTTATCCCGGTAACTGGATCATTCACTAATACCACTCTGGTACAGTGAGATCCAAAGATGAAAGTTGAAATAATTTTAGCACGAGTGATTTGGCTTTGGTATTGATAAAAGCATTGCTATCTCACTCAGAAAACATCGAGCAATTCACACCGTGGACATTTTCACTGTGGAAATAGTCTGCCTTGTTTTTCTTTGACTTAATACACTTTTAATGGGACTTAAACTAAACAAAGCAAGGTTTTTAGGGAGGTGTGCTAGCTTTCCTGTGATAAATGGGCAGAAAAATACTTGCCAGCTATTGGACACATGGGCTTCCTTCACGTCTCCTTCATGCCTGAAAGTTTCTCTGAATTTTCTACTGCTAGTTTTGGTCTAATTGAAGATATTATCTGTTCTGACAAACCTTGCGTATCTTGTACTCTTTAACCTTCTTATCGTGCACTTAAAAAGAAATATGGGCATCCATACCTGGCATTCCTAAGAATAATAATTGCACTTTCTAGACAAATATATTTTTGGATAAAGGACTTTGCTTGGCCAAAGTCTGGTACTCTCTAGACCAGACTAGTAAACCTTCTGCGGTGGCTTTGTGAGAACATTACTAATCAGCAGAGATTAGCAGTCAGCAAATTCTTTCTTCAGATATAAAATCTGGATTGTAAATGTGCCCATTCATGGTATGTAGAAGCTCTGCTCATGGCGTGCTAGCAGGACTGTGCCTAAGCACACTCTTCCTGGAGCTTTCTAGAGATCAGCAGCTGTTTAGAACCATGATTTAAAACTCAATTACAGGCTGTGTAAAATCCCTCTTATTTAATTCAATAACAAGTAATAGGCTCAGCTGAGATTTTTTTTGTTTGTCTGGGATTATTTTTTTTTAATACTATCGTCTTTAAAATCTATTTGACTCCATTTTCAATAAAGACCCTCTGTCTGAGGAGGCAGAGAAGATGCTGGGGGACAGGGAAAGGCTCCATTCACCTGCTGAAGCCACGCAAGGTCTCAGAGCTTGTAAAGGTGAGAGGAATCTCCGGAAGGTTTGGTTTGAAACCATGCTCTGATTCATTTAACATCAGTGTGGAGATGCTCTGCAGAGGGTATGCATCAAAGAAAAGGGTACTTGCTTTTGGTTTAGTCTAGGTTGTCAGGGTAAGACAAAGGAAGCTCTGTCAGACTGAAAACTGGCCTTAGATTTGACTCTCAAAGCTACATGCTCACAGCTGTCTCCAGAAGAGAAGTCCAAAAACTTGACTTCTCTCATCCACCAGAACAAAGACTAAAATCTTATGCAAATTTACCAAGGAATAAAAGATCAGGAAGGTTTGCAAGGTGTTTAAACTTAAGGACCATGGTGACGCAAGAAGATGAGTACAAATACGTCATGAAATTACAAGGTTTCTAGAACTTGGTCAGGAGTTGTGGGATCCACCTCATTATAAGCCAGAGCTCGACTGTTTCCTGAAAAGGATCATGCAATATGACATCCTGGAGTGAAAGAACCCAAGAAGAATGGGGAAGGTCTTTGAAGTCTGGAGATCTCACATTAGAGAGGCTGGTATCTGTGTTGGAGTGCTGATTTGTACCTTCACGTTGAAGCTGTACTAATGTCTCTCTGGAAATCAGGTTTGTGAGGAATGAGGCAAAGCCAAATGACTTGAATATGTCTGCTTTTCTTCTTTTTTTTTTTTTTCCATTCCCCCATCAAGTATTTTTATAACATGGAAACAACGGAGCACTCAGCTCTTTGCACTACAGTAGGTGAGAACTGAAACGCAGAAGACCAGAAGTTGCTTACAAGATATTTATCTCTTTTGCTGCTCATTTTGCACAGCACTGAAACAGGCATTTAACACAACAACGCAACTACAAGTAGCAGAGTACCTGCACTGTAGGTGGAGAAGCCTCCATTGTCTTTTAAAGCTGGCTCAGAGATTTCCTTCTCACACCGGCCAACCCACCCAGCAATGGAAATGTCTCAGGGCCACAGACACATAATAGGAAAGAGGGTTATTTTAGGGAAATTAAATGCTAAATCGATTACATAGGCTTAGCTGATTTCCTAGGGCTAAACATGGAAAGAGAAAAAACAGAGTGGTTTTAATGACTTCACTGAGCAAACATAACAAGAAAGTGATGAAATGTGAGAAAGATAAGACAGAATAAACAGAGAGAACTAACAGGAGCTTGCTATGCAAGAGCAGCATTGCACTAGGGAGTAACCTATTACTCATGCTATCAAAGGTACAGTATGTGATGTGGAAGCTGGTCATGCAACACCAAGGAGTTTGTTCTGCTACACTTTTTATTTTAGAGAAGCAAATTAAAAACTGCACAAACCTGAAAATATATCTAAAGTAAAGAGAACAAAATTGTTTTCTCTTTCTTGAAAAAGAGTTTTGGGTTTTCAACATTAGTTTTTTAACTTCACCCAAAAAAAAAAAAAAAAGAAGAGACTCTTTCAATAATGTTTTCTGAGGTCCACTGGCAGTGGAGCCCTCCATGGAAGCAGGGAGGTTTCTTCTTGAAACCATGGGGCAGTGGGCAGCAGCACATACCACTGGGAATTGCTGATTTCATTTCATTGTCACAGGAGTGTTCCTCCCTCAACTAGGATGGGAAATGCTCCATTTCTGCATGTGACTGCTGGTGACATCTTTATTCTCCATCGCAGCAAGATGGAGAGCCAGGTAGGAGCAAAGGGTTCTGCCTCGGGCTCTGCTCCAGAACCCAGGGGATTCTGAAACCCTTCAAAGTCTTTGTTTTACAGGTGCATAAGGGACTTTCTGTGATGCACAGCTCTCTAACAGAAAATTACTTTCCACTTAGCTTTTGGCAATTCATGCATGGTTGAAAGTATCTAAAGCATAGGCACATTCCAGGAGAAAGTAAATTAACTCTTTTAATAAAATATTCCTGCTTATACGGATGAGACAGACCAGTTAGGACTCTATAGGCGACCATCCATCTATTTCTGAACAGCAATATTGTCTTAACTGTCCTTCGATGTATCGCATTTCTTATTCAAGATAAAACTTATATAAGACTAAGAAAAGCACAGGGCAAAAAAGGAGATCCCTATTTGGAAACTTCATACATAGCAGAGGGTGACACAGCTTCACCAGATTTCTGCTTTCTACATGCCACAGGGAAGAATTTCGACATGACAGGAGTTACGGAGAGGTCAGTGTGCAGATCTACACCCCCAGAAAATGCAGAGTGCAGAAGGCAAACCAGGTGAAATTTGTGTCAATGAAAAGCAGTTATTCTGTTCCTTGAAAAATGGACAGTAGCCAGAGGTTTCCTTTGGGGAAGGGAGATGCTTCTNAAAAGAAAAGACAATCAGAACTGATTTTTTCCTATTTCATCCTTTTAAATCTTTAAATTCTATGATGTCAGCCTGCTTCCTGACAATTTCATTGCTCCCATTCTCTGCACACCAGTCAGTGGTTACTCCCTGGCTTGCCACTGCGTTTCCAGCTCTCATCCTAGACTCTGCATGGCTCCAGAAGGACCTCTTGGTCCATGTCTGCCCTGCTGTCCTAGCCAGGACTCCTGTGGCCCTTCCCATGCTTATGTGGGAGCTCTGTGGGGTCTGGCCATCCTTCTTGGCATACCCTAGGAGCACAGAGCAGGCACCCCCACAAAGAAAGAAAATCTCCCACTAGAGGAAGAAGGGAAAACTCTAAAGCCAAAGAGAAAAGGCTGTGGGGATTGAGGTGAGAAATGAGCAGGGAGAAGGGGATGAGGAAGGAGGCACTGACAAATGAGGGGAACTTTGGGAAGTTTAAAACCATTTTTTTTAAAGGCTTTCACCCATGGAGTGAGGTCAAACAACCCAGGGGCTGTGGCTGATTAAAACAAACTGCTCAGTGGGGGTGCAGACACGTTGTTCCCAAGAGGCCAAGACACAAGAGATCATTGGGGCGGTCAGGAAAGTGGAGGTGGCATTTGCTGTGCACAATCAAGAAGGCTGTTGATACCAAAGGGCCCGATATGACCTGAAGACCTTATCGAGAACCTACTATAGGTAAAACTTCGTAGCCTCAGTTCCTTCTGCCAGACAAGGGAGTCTGGTTTTAAAAAATGCATTTCAAAGATGCTAAACATTTTTGTGTGTGTTTTTACCATGGATTGATGAAGAAATATTTCCCCTGAAGTGACTCCTGATTTCTAAAGCTTCTGCTGTATAGACAGTAGTATTAAAAAAAACCATTGTGTTGCCCCAAGGGCCAAGCAACAGTCAGCAATGAGTAACTCCTTTGAAAGGTGTTAAGAACAATCCCAGGAATTAGAGATGTGCTAACCTTAGTTTAGGATCACTAAAAACAACTGAGGCAATAACTGACCTAAAGAGAGTCCTATGACCGGGAAAAATGAATGCATCTCTAGGCAAATGTTACTTATTTAACCTGTCTGAATTCTTCAAGTACTAACAAACTTCAGCATGGCTTAGAGAGGTGGAGAAAGTGTGATATATTTAGACTTCCTAAAGGTCTTCAGTAGGTGCTTGGCCAGGGGGTCAGAAGTTCTGGATAACCACAAGTTGAAGGAGGAAGCTCCATCATGGATGTAAATTGTTATGAGGCAAAGGAGAGGGAAAAAAAATAATCCTGATTCCCTTACATGTCCAGAAGGTCCGGAGGGACCTCAGAGTTAGGTACTTGGCTCTGCCAGACCCTCAGACTGTCTTAGGAAAGAGTTATTGCTGTGTTGACTTCTGTTTCCATTTCAAGCTCTGGTTCAGGTTGAAGTCCTTGTAGATGTGATCACATCTGCTCCCTTCCTTCCCAGAATTCATAAGGGCAGGGCCATGAAGAATAAGTGATTTAATGAACTTCATTTGATCTTGATTTTTGGAAATATGTCTATGTTTTACTTCAGTACAGTTATTTATATGCACAAAACCGTAAGAAGATAAGAATTGGGTCAGGCTGATGGTCCATCTCGCTCAGAGCTCCGTCTCTGGCAGCAGCAATGGAGTTGTTATTTAAGGAGAGCGCACGAGCACGGCTGTTTTCTGCCGTCTGTTCCCCTTGTATTCACCCAGCATCTATGACTGTTGGACTAGAAATACCTGGCAGGACACTCCTGCCTTGTCCCTTTAAATATGCGTTTATGGACTTACTGCCTATAAATATGTCTAATGCTTTTCTGAGCCTGCTGACGTTGCCTGCCCTCACAGCCTCAAGTGACAGCAGGCTCCAGCAGTTTGATCCCCACCAGCTCAAGAAGTGCTTTCTGTTATGGCGTACACCACTACTTCGCCAGCTCCAGTGGTGCTCCCTACTTTTTGTCCTGTAGGATTTGCTCAACTACCCAAATCAAACATTATTTTTAATCTTCACCGAGCTGAGCCCTGGACTGGAAGTCTTTTGAAACAAAAGATTTGCTCTTCACATGTGTTTATACTGTGACATGAGACAGGATGGTCTGGTTTCTGTGGAGATTGGTAGTGATGCCATATATTTCCCTTGGGAATTTATTTGGAGAACAGTTAGTATTTTTCTATGCATTCATTTGAAATGGCAAAGCAGCCTACCAGCTTTATGTGCTATCGTGAGCCCTCTGCCATGACTGCAATGTGTGTTGTATGGCTAAAATTTAAAATCTGGCTTTCTTTACTAGTATTAATGTTGCATAATGTGCATCTGTACTGGCTGTCAGAAGTACAAGAGAGAGAGATGTCATGAAATGCAGCTTGAGTAAGCTCATTTCTTCTCAAAAAGTGTGTTTTGTCATGAATCAGAGCTGAAGACTGTTGACCTCAGGATACCGTAACTTGAGTCTTCATGACTTACACTACAGAAGCACCAAGGAGCCAGCCAGGGACCAGGAACAACTCTGATCATCCTAGGACTGCCAAGACAGAGCAGGTCCACAGAGCAAAAAGGTCGTCCCAAACATGTGAACCCAAAGGTAGACAACACTTCCCAGGCACGACCTGATCCAGCTCCAGCTCACAGCTCTGAATTCTGTTTCCCTACTTATTGCAAGATTGTTCATGGTTTTCACAAACATCTCTACCCCAGAATTCCTTTGCTCCAGAATGCGATCCCCCATGGGAGAGTATAGCCACATTAGAAACAACTTTCCTGTTTGCAAATTTTCTTTACCATTTGCATAGTGATAAATCCACACTATTACTTGGACAAGAATGGCTTTAGCAGGTTCGATCCACTTCCTATAACCATGCCATAATATCTTCTTTTATTTTTTATATTATTATTATTAT
>VWZZ01004017.1:617699-670279 GCA_013399095.1 Psophia crepitans
TTATTATTATTATTATTATTATTATTATTATTAGGCCCATATAAGTATCCGGTTCGGCTCTTCTCCAAGAGAAAGCTGAAGTAAGTAACCAAGGCAATCAAGCCCAGTAAGTCAACTTCACTCAGCTAAAGTGGGAATCACTGAGAAAAACTGGTGATGCTATAATACAATACATGGTGATAGATAGAAGTATCGGTGCAGGTAGTTAGACAGCTTAGTGTACAGCAGTGAGGAAAAGTCATCAAGGCTGACAGTCTATTAAAAACTGCTGGACCATGAGCCAGAAAACACTGTGCTGCTGTTGTCTGGTGTGTCCTCGTTCTTCCATTCAGCATTAATAATCTCAATTCTAAACCAATGAAAAGGATGTAGAAAATGTCCAGTGAGGGTAAGATTGGCAGAGGCACCACAGCTGGAGGGAGAACAAGGAGAGCCTTCAAAGCCTGGGACCAGTGAATGGGTAGAGTATAACCCAAGTATGTTCGTAGTTATCCATGAAATATCTAGTGCTAGAGAAAAAGAAATCCAGCTGCTCCCTACTTGCCAGGCAGAACAAGGGCGGCAGGACATCAGTTCTGTTAGAAAGAAATTTGTTCAACGGGTATAGAAGGATGACACATTATTTGTGGAGAACTAGTTGAACAGCACATCTGAAAGTCTGAAGTCTGGTGTGCAAAAGGCAGCTGACATTTTGCTGAAAATGTTCAGCTTCTGTCTGGTTATGAACAGTCTCTGGAGCTACGTGAGGATGTAGGATGTTTCAGCAATCTTGAGGAGTGAGGCTGGAAGATGATTGCTAATCCGTCACATTTGTCTGTGGTTTTGCCTTTTTTCCCTAGAGCATCCATCCCCAGATGCTGCTCATGGCAGGCTGTTGGATTACATGTCATCTGTTCAGACAGCATGAACCCCACTGAAGCATTGGTCTGTCCTCATGACAGGCTCCCACACTCAGGAGGCAGAGCAGGCAGATGTCTGCTGGATTTCAAGTTGGTCTCTTCAAGTGCAGCATGATCCCACTCTCCTACCTAAACAATGCCAAGGTGAACATCAGGTCCCAGGTCATCACAACTCTAGCACCTTCTGGTGGGAATGGACACATCCTGGCTTGCGCTACCTATGAACGTCACAAGCAGCCTGGAGCAGAACAGGAGAGACCCTTTGCTTCTGCCATTCTCAGCTGATCTCATCTCAGGTTAGTGATGTCACTCTGGACCAAGCCAACCTTTCCCCATCAGTTCAATGCATGTTGATGCTGTCATTAGGATGAGCTTAATATTTCCCTCCCTCCTGTGCAAAAAAATCAAATCCCTCTTATATTTACACAAGGGGTGTTAAAAGTTACAGTTAAAGGAACTACCCAAGGGAAAGACCAGAAGGTGAAGATTACAAGATGCCTCCTACCATGCAATTAAGTGAGAAGAGTCAGAGCTAGTGTGTGATGTGATTAGCTGTGATTCCTCTCAGGCTGTTTGAGGATGGAGCAGCCAAAAGCAATGGTTGTTTCTCACCTGGCTTGAGAGTCCTAATGAACGTGTGACTCCAAGTAAATCAAAGCCCTTTCCTAAAGAGAAATAACATTCCCATCCCATGTGGCTGGGATCCAGTTAAATCCCACTCCCATTGCAGGAGCTACATTGACACATGGTTGACAGGAGGTTTAAAAAGAGTCAGAGTATTTCTTTAGTATAATTGGGCCCTTACTAAGTCTCCTGCAGGCCATGAGTCATTGCTACCACATTGTTCTTCTTCTTCTTCTTCTTCTTATTATTATTATTATACTATTTTTATCACTGTTAGGAATCCACAAGCAAGTCATAATCTGGATGCTCCTGGTCTGGAGTATGCCTCGTGTTCATGGGGTAAGGCTGTTTGTCAGCTCTGTTTTCCTTTGGTTGTGTGCATTCTCTGAGAGGTGCCTGGCTCCATCTGTGAGGCAAGAATAGACCGCGTCTTCCACCCTGAGTGCTGGTCATGCTATCTACAGGCAGCAAATTGCACAGTAATTCATCTTTGAATTACTCAGTAACATGAAAGATAATTACCAGGTAACGTGCAACTACCTGCCCTAGATACTGCATGGACAGTATTTGTAAGATATTTGCTATGTAATTAAAGAGCAGGTCGCTAGCTAGATGTGCTCCGGGAAATAAAAGGATACCTGAAGTGTGACTAAGAGGAATGCAGAGTTAATGCTTAGTGTAGTTAAGAAAAATATCGTATGTGTCATCTTCCTTGATTTCAGGCCAAATCCAAACCATTTCCAGTCTGCCCTCTGAAGCTGTCTGAGTGAAAACCACAATTCTATCAACTATACCTTCAAGAACAGAAAATTTCTTTAAGAGGCCTGTTGAGGGGAACCATCAAGGGAATCACCTCAGCATTACCTACCCCTCATTAGCGGGGAGTTACCTGCCTCCACCTCTACACACACAAGCTGAATTCATGGAAAATCTCACAGCTCCTGCAGAGTCATTTCTGTGAGTCCTTCAGCTGGAATCCTTGTTCTGTATTTCATAAGCTATGAAAAGCCTATGGTGACTTCCCACCTCACCTTGACCTGCATCTTTGGTTCAGTATTGACCTTCCTGCCTGCTTGTTAGGGTTTCCAGTGCAGAGACCCTTGTAAGGGTCCCCAAATGATTGCCCTTCCAAAACCTCCTTACCTGCAATGCTGATAAATCCTCCTGCATGGATTTGTTGTGGGTGTGCTAAGAAATCAAGGAACAGTGGAACGAGCTGAACTGTCTCCTGGCCTCCCTGTGCTCTTTGCCAGCCCAGATTCATTCGATGTCTCTCATATGTCAGTTGTAAGCAATTGGAGGCAAGGGCCAGCCTGGTGGTCTGTATCTGTACAGCACTCAGCGTGTGGAAATCCTTGCTCATGCTAGAGCTCATCTGTGACAATACTAAATACAATTTAAGAGACAGAATCACATTATCTAAATTTAACAGCTTGAACCAGGAAGACTTCAGGACCTTTTTTTTATGCAAGGGAAACTATAAAAATTGTTTACTATAAATAAACACCAGCAGCCCCTTATCTAGGTGCTGATTCAGGAAAGTATATACGTAGATGCTTTAGTCATGATGACTTTGACAAATTACTTGGATGGGAAAGTTTTCCTGAGTCAGACTCTGATCTGGAACCACACGGAGCAGGACACAGTTGCTCATGTTGACTTTTTAGAGCTGAACTTCTGAAGAAAATCATGTTATTTCAGCTCTCACCAAGTCAGCTGATGTGATACCACCTCTTCTGTAGAAAAGCCCGTGTGTCCTGGCATCCTGTGATGGTTCCCTTAGTCAAAAAGGAGGAGCTGGAGCTGCAGCAGCCGATGTTTCTCACAGGGCGATGTATAAGGCATGAAAATCCTTATTGAATCAATATGCCAGCAAGATGTTTCCCAGACTTTTTGTGAGGAGACATGTGCTCCAAGGAGTTTACAATCCACTTAACAGTGAATTCTTAATCCGCTTAACTGGGCAGGCAAGCAGGCGAGCATCAGTTAGGCACTTGGAGACATGAGCATGGTCGGGGACAGCTGGGTCACATGAGGCAAACCATTGTCTCTGTTTAGCTTCTGTATCTCCAGGAGGGAGAAGGGAGGTGGTGCCTCCCACCAGGACTGAACGAAGTGTCCAGAACAACAAGGTTGTGATCCGAGCTGGGAACTCCAGGCTTGACCATGACAGAAATAATACAGGGTAGGAGCCAGAAAAGGATTGATGAAGGTCATTGGTAGAAGCAAGGTCCCCAGGTCGTCAGTCCTTGCTTTACTCTGTGCATCATGTGCTTGTTTGTGTCTCTGCGCCTTGCTTGGGGATCTTCTGTTTTATTCCAAAAATAGTATAGACTAAAACCTTTTATATTCATAGATAAATTCTTCACAATGTATTGCTGTCATTAGTAGTCACCATGCTTTGTTTCCATGGCCTCCTAACCTCCTGAGGCTGCAAATGATGCAGTGCAAATCCATTCTTCAGCGGCCACATAGTAGTCAAACTCAATATCATTACAGCATGATCTTCTAATAACAAATGTGAAGATTTTTTTGGGCAATCTTTGAGGAAGTTTATAAGCTAAGTATTTCTCTGGAGGTCATTGATCCATTTTCTTTTTTTTTTTTTTTTCCAAAATTTTTAGTGTGTTTTACATTTTCCTCATTCTCAGTAGGAATTTTTCTCTCTTAAGTGCCTTTGATAAAAATGTAGAATACTCTTCAGAAGAGAGGGCTGAAGTGAGGGACAGGCCCTGGCAGAGTGCATCTCCAGTACATTTCCCCCCCATTTTCTGTAGATGACCTCCCTGCTGTCTCACCTACCACCAAGGAACATTTTCATGGAGGGAAAGGATGAGCTGAGCAAGCCCTGGATTTTTTTAAGATGTGTGTTACCTCAGTGCAGGGGAGCAATGATTCCCAAAGCAGAGCTGGCCAGGACTAGGAATTTTCCACCACTTATTTTGAATGAATGATTTTTTCTGTTTTGTTGGAAATCTGTCACGGAATTTCTTTATTCAGTGCCCTGAATTGGATATTTTCCAGTTATTGTCTCTTATCTTAATCCCAGAAGTATAAAAAGAAATAAAAATATCTGAAACAGAGGGGGTTTGATGCTTTACCTTGAAAATGTTTCAGCGACGCATTTCAGCTGGGTCTGTTACAGAGCCATGAGGTTTTCCTGGCAATACCTCTGGCAATACCCCTTGTCAAAGGCACCCTGTTAGGCTCCAAATTGGTAACAGTGGATCCACTGTCTTTGGGTAAAGGCAAGTACATTTGCTCAGGAAAAGGCATCCCCAACACTTCCAGTCTCCCCCTCTCTTCTGCCCTTCACCTTTTCTGTTTTCCCAGTGCACTGGAGTACCCATTTAGTTGTTCTGGAAAGTATTTGCTTTCTGCAAGGTCAGATGCTTTGTACTTCACCCTTTTGCTTTCAAGGAAATTTAGAGAAGACAAAATGCCACTTTGTTGCTGCACCTCCAATCTCCTCTAGAAGGACAAAGCAGAGGCAGCTTTGACAGTACAGGGTCATGGATTTCCCTGCTAAGACTGAGGTCCAGAAGCGGTGCTGCCAGTGCCTTGACACACGCACAGGAACACAGACTGAAATTTGCTGAAATACCTGACCAGAAGAAACCACACATCTCCAGTGTTTGCTTGAGTTTTTTTCTGGAACAAGTGGGAAGGGACTACTGGTCCTTCTGGATATGAGAGGTACTACTGGTATCTGGAAATGAGAGGTTCAGTGAGACACTGCCCATCCTGACAGATGAGCCTTGGGCTTCTCTGGGTCATGGACCTTGTCTTATGTTTACTTACTGCACAGATCTGACTGCTGGTCCAGCTGGAACAGCCACCCACGTGCTAAATACTTTTTTTGTGCTTTTGTCCTCATCTGGG
This sequence comes from Psophia crepitans, assembly GCA_013399095.1. Lineage (NCBI taxonomy): Eukaryota > Metazoa > Chordata > Aves > Gruiformes > Psophiidae > Psophia > Psophia crepitans. The sequence goes on from VWZZ01004017.1 coordinate 623,105, forward strand.
AAGGTGTTACCTCTTCCCAGGGGGTCAGAACCTCTGCACATGTCCTCAGGCTGGAAACATTTATGTTCACCATGGTCTGAAGTGTTTTTTTCAGCTCCATCCAAAGCTGAAGAATGCCCAAGGCAGACATTTCTCTCATCTGTGTTTGCAGATAGTGGGAGACATTTTTCTGCATGTGCACTGATAGTTGGGGTGCCCTGATTCCTTCTCAGGCGTGCCCAGGCACTGAAAAACAAACCCATCCCTGATGCAGCTTTCCTTGCGTTAGGAAGAAGACACCTTTGCAAGGTGTGCAGCAACTGGCAAAAAGCCCATCATAAGACACAAGGGCCTTTGCAGAGCTGTCCTTGTCACCAGGGAGTGTGAATAGCTGTGGGAGATGACTTGTAGAATATTTCACAAAAAAGAAATATCATCCAAGGCATCCTGGCATGGTGCTTATAGTCAGTTTTCTTAATTGCTGGCCAAATCATCATTCAGTTCCTCTCATTTATATGCAGTATTTGATCAAGTAGCTGCTGTTGAAGTTAATGGTACTTTTGCCTTAATTAAAACCTAAATGAGGACTCCAACTGGTCCTGTTTCAACTGATCTGTACACAGCACCACAACTTTGTATGATGCTTTACAGCAAAGCTACAAAATCCCTGCTGGGAGCTTCTGCATCAGTCAAACACAGTGAGTGGAGAGAGCTGTAGGGAGGAGGGGCCACGAGGATGAACGGCTGAAAAATAGAAATTGGGTGAAATTCTTCTAGCTGTTGGGAGCATCTGCATGTTGTCCACTACGGTCAAGGCATGTGTTCCCAACTCAGAGTGTTTTAGATAAATTTTGTCAGACTCTAACAAACTTTGAGATATTTATGTCCTGCCAGAAGTAAGCGTACCGCTGAATAACTATCTGGGTTTCAAGCTTCCAGGTGGGAGGAGTGGCAGGTTCCTGCTGATTACAGGTCTGCCTTGGGGAGTATCCGTTGCTTCTCCTTCTCGGTGGACTTCCTCCCACCCAGTTGGTGTGGGGACCAGGCCTTCAGAGCCCTGTGGCCTCCGTGGGATGCACACATCACCGTGAGAAACAGGGCTGGAAAGCAGAAGGCTTTCCACCTAGCCATGGAGCAAGGCTCCTTTCGAGTCAGTGAGCAGAAACAGGCTCTGTGAAAGTACAGTTCTCGTTATAGAATAGAATAGAGGACCAACCATGCCAGATGTGCCCATGTGGCTCTTGCTGGTTAAAAGACGAAATAAAACCTAATGCAGAAGGAAATGCAAACACTCCAGGTGATCGTTGCTGCTCCCTTTCACAAAGGGGCACTTGAGGATTTCTGGGTGAAGTCACTTGCTTGGCTTCAGGCAGGAGGGAGCCCAGCCAGGAGCAGAAGGCTGTTTGCTTGGCTGCAAGCTCCCCCTTGCACTAGCCAGGGCTTTCACTGCAACAGGAAGAACCAGTGATAACACATCTCAAGCTCAGCAACAAGCAGAGCCCAACAGCTCAAATCTTTGATACATTGCATGTGAAATCCAACGTTTACCAGCGTCTCCATCCCCAGTAGAGCATCAGGTTACACAGACAATGCCAACAGCCCCAGGACACCCCACTTCTCTGCGCGGAGCTGTGCTTCCCCAGGGTCTCAGCCTGCTGGTTCAGCCTACTTCAGGTGGCAAACTTGGAGTAATGAAAGAGAGCAGAAGTGAAGATGCAATTCTGATCTTGACACGCACTCATTGATTTTGTACAGCACAAAGGCTTGTTGGCCCACATTAAATGGCTCCCATGGCAGACGCTGGAAACCTCACGTCTCCACAGGCACCGTCCAACGCTTGCTGATCTAATTCTGGTGTCACTGCTTCTGCTGGCTGATGACCACCCTCCAAATGAGGAAGCCAGCTCAGCAGTCAGGCTTTTGTCTGTGAAGTGCATCAGTTTCCAGGCAGGTTGGGGTGGCAGGAGGCCATAAACGGAGGTGGCATTTGGAAAGGTCAGAAGCAGTTTAGCAAACAAAAGCCATCCCTGGGAGAAATCAGGAAAAGAAAGCAAATATCTCTGTGATTGTCGGTTGCTGTGCGTAATGGTGGCAACGACATCTGAGAGCAGAGGCCAGGGAGAAGCCAGGGTGAAAGTCAGTCATGCTGTGGGGAAACGCTTCATGCTCTTCCTCAGAAGATGTTATCTGAGCCAAGCAGAGACATCCAAAAACGATTAGATTAGGTTTCTGTTTGTTTTCCCGCACAGCTCTGACATGACACATTGGCTTGGGATTAATGCCTTGAGAAACGCTCTGTCAGTGGGGCATTTTTGGGGCATCCCCAAAACTGGCCAAAGTCCAGACACTGCAAGGACTTAATTTCACCAGGGAGCACAAACAGGCTCATATCCCTTCTGACAGTGGCAGCCGGCTCCCACCATGAGCCTCAATTCATTCAGTCTGTGGTGAGGTCCACTCAGCCTGAATTATTTATGCTTTCCTTAATGGGCTTTGCTGGGAAGGTCCTTTCCCTTTCCATGCCTCAGTTTCTCCAGGTGGTAATAGAGATGAGTCCTGCAACTGTGGGTTGCTTCATTTGCAGCAACAATCTCTGAGTTCTCCTTTGGGGCTTTGCTTCATTTTTCCCTCACCACCACAGAAAATTTAAGTCTTTTGGGCTGAATGCAAATAGTTGCTCCATGTGTGTGAACACTCCCCAATTCTTGCTGCAGTCCTGTAGGAACAGTCTGGATTCTTATTTTAATTTTCCCTTTCGGTGTCAAAGAAAGCAGGAAAGATATAAATATGCTGTGAAAGCTAATAAAAAACATTATTTCCTCCTAAGTTTTTGGTGGAAAAAACCTGGCTTGTCTAAATATGGCAGAACCCTGAATCACCCTAATTTTGGGGGACGTGGTGTCTAGGTAAAGACCAAGAGGTGTGCGCAGGGTGCTTGTTCTATGGACTGCAGAGAAAACTCCCTCTTCTCTGGTCGCTCTGAGCACAACCCACCCACCCTCCATCTCTGCTTGTTTGCAAGTCATCCCCAGGCCAAGCTCTGACACAAGGGTTGGTGCTACACTTGGCTGCACTACTGATCCTGCTTAGCAGTCCAAAAATTGGTTATCCTGGTGGCCTTTTATTTTGGTCTCACAAAGTCAAAACCATCTCTGAGTGGCTTTTCCCTGTTCTAAAAATGCCTGGGAAGAAATGGCGCCCACATGAAGACTTAGCAGAGCTCTCTGCAAAGAGCACGCACCATGGATGGGTGCTGACGGTGATGAGCCTTTTGCAAGGACAAATGACAGTTACAGTCTGATCGATGGTTTAGCACACATTTATGCTTGTGCATGTGACGGTATGTGTATGTGCATGTGTATGACCCGGAGGTTTTCTGTCATCTCCTCTATCACAGTATGGTGTTTTAATCCACGTGGTTAAATGAGTTTCAAGATTGCTAAAGGCACGCTTCACCAATCGAAAGGAAAGTAAGGAAATGGATATGAAATCCTGCCCTGGGGTGAGAATTACATCCCTGCTTTTGTACAATGTATAATTAACCAGTGGAACTCATTTCTGTGACATGTTATTGAGGTAAATCACTGTAGTAAGCTTCAAATAATGATCAGACAGTAGTGGGGAAAAAAAAGTTTCCATGGTTCCCGCTGCTTGGAGTAAAACACAGCCCAGCCCCCTTGCATCAGGGCAGCCAGAGGAAAGAAGCTGCAGAGCATCTGTGCCACGAGGCATAGCACAGGCGACTTGCCTGCTGTATGGACCAGTATCTGAGCCTCCTGCTTCTGCAGACATCAGGAGCTGTGCAAGGAAATGGAGAAGATGCTCTGGGCAGAGGACATATGGTAACCAGGTAAATGAGTGTGCAGAGAGGCAGATCCTCAGGCACTCTCAGGCATGTGCCCATCCCATCTTCTGCCAGGCATTGCTGAGGCAGGTGCCTAGAGTCAGTCAAAAAACAAAAGCATGCAGTGAATGCTCCATTCCTGGATCACCCCCCTGGAGATATCTCAGCACCCCAGGGCTTCTCAGATGATGCCACATGCTTCAGCTGAGGTTCACATTGGAGATGAGGAGAAATTTCTTCTCAGAAAGGGTGGTCAGTCATTGGAACGGTTGCCCAGGGAGGTGAGGGAGTCCCTGTCCCTGGGGGTGTTTAAGGAAAGGTTGGATGTGGTACTTAGGGACATGGTTTAGTGGGGAATAGGTGGTAGGGGGACGGTTGGACTAGATGATCCTGGAGGTCTCTTCCAACCTTAATGATTCTATTATTCTATGAATTTGACAATAATGTGTCACACATAGAGACATACACGGAGGTGTTAATTAGGAGTCATCCTCAATGGCAAGATATTTAGGGAGTGGAAAAAGCCCCTAAATGGCCGTCCTCTTGTGCTACAAGAAATAGTTAAGGGCTGCTTCTGTCTCACTTTTTCCATAAATGTTCATAGATAAAATCCTTTCCAGGCTGAGGTATCCTGGCTGTTTGGGGTGTCGTTCACCGAACATTTCAAGATATCTGGAGCCAGCACTACGGATGATAGAAGTAATTAGACCTGTCCTATGTCTCCACCTTCAGAGTAGTCCTCCCCCTTGCCAGCACATGTCTTCATGACATATTCTGAACTGGACTGGGTTGGGGACCCCAACATTTTTTTTGATCAAAACTGATCTGATGCTTTCAGTGAATCAACAATTTCCCAAAGAGACAATGACTCATTAAGCTCTGTTTTGGGGGGTAACAGACAGAGTTCCTCAATTTGTACATATCACCAAGGTTGGGGTTTTCTTCGTCCCGTAGACATTGCTTTGCACTTGCTGATGTTGCATTTCACTTCCCAAACATCTGCGTTCATGTTACCTCAGCACAGGCCCTTGCAGGGTCCTACCAGTAATGTCTCACTGTGAGCATGTTCTATTTCTAGGTTTATTTCTTGCTTTTGAACTTGTTATTAATCATGGAGAACATCTTCCTGCTCACCTCATGATGAGGTGAATTTGAGGTCCTTCAAAACTTTTAGATTAGTATCACGCAGTCCTGGTAAATTGCTTTTGATCATTTAATCCATTCCATTGACAAATTAGGATAACCAGTTCTTTACATTCATCTCTACTAAAGAATGCCAGATTGTGTTCACATCCTCAAGATTCAGAAAATTAAATAAACAACAATGCAAATAATTCATGTATTTTTCTTAGAGGAAAGTGGTTTCCCTGAGTGGTCGTTTTCTACTTCAGTCACGTTTACTTAAACCACCCCACTGACAGACTCCTTGATCCTGATGTGTTGGAAAATTATTTTATTAGTGGGTTTTATGTCTTCAGCAAGTTGTTTTTTCAAGGTATCTTTGTCTTCTTTTACTGGTTTTGCATTTAACTTACAAAAGTTTGTCACCTTTCATGTTTTCATCATGGAGTCATCAATTTCACTATTGAAGGATTATTCTTTCCAATAGCCTCTTTCACTCTGTTCTTCAACTAAGCAGACTGTGTGGTCTATCAGCATCTTTTTTGATAGTTATATTTATTTACTTTAACAGATTTATGATGTCTTTAAGCAGTGTGGCTTGTCTGCAAATATTTTACTCTTTGAGCAGCACCTTTTCTTCCCTCTGAACTGGAATCCTCATCTTTTTGCATTGCTATTTTTGAAAGTTGGATGATACAGTATACCTCATCCTACTACTCTTGTAATAGTTTAAATGAAGCTGGGTAAAAAGTTAAGATCAGGTGGTAAAAACTCTGTGACTCACACGTTAGTGTAAAATTGCTCAGATCTGTACAGTTCTCCCTTCTGGTTCAGACGTGGAGACTAAAGTGATGTAAATCGGATAAACGGATTCAAGGCAGTGCATGTGGCTTCTGCATCGGTGTACTTAAGTGTTTAGCACTGCACGCTTATTTCGGACGGTGTGAACCTGTACATTGACCAGGACATGAAGAGCAAGTGTGACAAGTATTAGAGATTTTAAAAAAGCCTATTTTAATGTCTACCATGATGAGAATTAAAAAGCAATGCATACTTTTGCCCCTTGGTGAAAAGGTAAGCTAAGCCCCGTGAATCTGTCTGTGTACGAGTGCGTGTGTCCGTGCACAACCACTGAAAGCTTATTTACACTCAGCAAACAGCTGGCTAATTGATGGTTAGGCGTATCTGCCTCTGCCCCAGTTGGCAGGCTCGTGGTGCATTCTTTGCTTTCCTTTTTAAAATCATAAATCACATTTCCAAATGAAATCTCTCTTAAGGAAACAATTGAGAATCAAGGCTGTTGTGCCAGAAATCACACAGCACTTGGAGCTGATGCACATGCACATGCAAGAAATACTGTCCACACTTCAGCTATGGCTGTCCTTGTTCTTGAGCATCACCTTCTGGAGAGGATTCAAAGTCCTCGTCGCACAGAGGCCAAAGGCCTTGAGCCAGAGAGTGAAGCAAAGCACGTTAGCAGGGTCAGAAGGTGGGTTGAGAGGAGTTGGCAGAGCAAGGATCCAGCACAACAGTCACAGAAGCTCATCAGATGATGGTGCTGCTGCTAGAGGAAAGGAAGCCAAAAAGAAACAGAGGGGAAAGGCTGAAAAATACAACTGTGCTTACTAGGAGGAAACTGCTTCTAAAGGAGAAATCCAGGTCAGCAAGGCACGTGTCCGGTGGCCTCCATGACTTCAGAACTGCACTGCAGAAACCACTGACTTGGCTAAACACTTCATTCCTGGTGAATTCAAACAACACATGGCTTCTTTGTAAGCAGAGCAGATCTGAGCATAAGCAAAGAGCAGTTGTGGTGCATTCTTTTTTTCAGAAAATAGAAAGGTTATTGCTGTGTTGCTTCCATTTTTATGCAGCATTTTTTGACCTGTGACATAGGAAGGCACAAAATGTCATGGAGAAAATGAAAGACCTGGTAAACCAGTGCTGTTTATTCATTTACTCCCACAGTCCTGCGGTGGCTTATACCAGCTACTGATCTTTGCTTTGAGCTGGTTTTTCCCTGCTCTGGGTCATCATCTGTGCCAGCACAAAGTGAGAGAAGCTGGCTCTTCTAGCTGAGGGATTATATTCTTTTCTTTGACCCTTTCTGGGATTTTCACTGCCAGAAGATGAAGACAAACTTCCTTGAAACATCTTTGCTTCCTCCACCAACAAAAGCCCTGTGCTCTCAAGGCTGTTCTACCCCGGGTGGCATATACCCTTGTCTGGGCTCCCTCTCTGAAGTGCTTTAGGGCAACACAAGAGCTGGGGAGGGAATGGCAATGCCATTGGTGTTGGTGTCCATCAGCATGAGATTCAGTGATGCTCTTCTTCACTACCGGCTGGTATATCAACATGTTCTAGATCACAACCATTGCTTGAACAATTGCAGTGTCAGGAAAGGGCCAAGTACCATATGATAACTAACCTCATCCTTGTTCAAAGTCACACCAGACTTTCCCAGGTTGCTCTGGCCTTTGCAGAGATCTCCAGCCATGGGGCAGTGCTGGTCTCTACCAGTGTTCCTGTTCTGCACCCAGGTGCTGGACCAGAAAGGGTCCACAACCTCTGGGCACTGGTGGTGACACTTCACAGTGAACTATCTGAGAAACCAGACCTCTTGAACATTGGGAGCAGATCATGAGATGTCTGAGGCCTGCAATGAAGGACTTACAGCTAGAGCAGAAAAACATATTTGAACTCCATCTGCTGTACTTGGTTGACACATTCTTTGGAAAATTACATGGTCTCTTTGAGTCACAGTTTTCTTGTCTGTGGAGAAGGTAGTATTCACCACCTGCTTCACATGACTGTTAGGCATTGGTTAAACGTCTCATCATCCAGGTTGTGTTATCCATAAGACCTCACTTTCTGGCCCAGTTGCACAATTGGAGGCAGTTAACTGGGGTTGGGTGGGGATTAACACTACGGTTATTAACTGAGGGGTTAATAGGGCTGAGGCTGCCAGCTGCTCCAGGATCACATCTCCCAGCGACACAGATGGATACTCTGACAGAGCTTGTGGATGTGGTTGTGCTTGTGCGTGCATCTTTGCCCAGCTCCCAAGATAAGTAAAACATGAGCCAGCTCAGCAACATCCTTAAAAAGAGCTGGTTCCCAAGTGTGTTCTACTGTCAGAGCATTAAACACAACAGCTTGTTTGCAGCTGGGAATGGAATCCCTTCCACTGCCTTGTGGGCAAAGCCCTGGCTGGTGAATCACAGCAGTGAGAATTGCTGATGCCTCGTCCTTGCTGCTTCCAGGATCAGCACTGGTCTCTGCATCCACCCATCTCCTCCATCCTGAGCTCCCCTCTGCTGTCTCTATGTGCTGGAAGCTGGATCAGGGTTGGCTGAGTGAGATCCTTCATGGGAGCGAAGAAGCTAGGGTCCTACACAGAGTAGGGTTCTACACAAAGTACTGTCTTACAGGAGGTGAGCTCTCTTCTGGAACAAAGACTGAGATGCTCCTCCTGACAAAGAGGCAGTTGGGGCTACATGAGCAGGGAACAAAGAGCCTCAAGTCCTCTCCTTGTGCTACAGCTGCCACGGGAGTCTTGTGCTCAATCCTCAGTTCGAAGCAGAACTATGTACTTTGAATGAGCAGGCTCGAGGAGTTCTGTCTAGGCAGCTGACCAGAGAGGATGGTGTAACTTGTTCACTGTCTCTGGACCTAAGCATTTGCTCATCAAACCCTCTGCAATCCACCAGGTGTGAGAGAAACAAGACTTGAGAAACGGGTGGAGTTGGGAACAGGACCAACCTGGAGCAGGCACAAAGCACACCTTCTTATAGAGAGAGGAACTTCATGCCTTTAACTGACAATTTGGGTTTTGGACATAGAATTCTGGAATAATGCTTTGATTTATGCTCAGACATTGCCCAGGGAGCAGGAAGGACCTCAGGGCAGCTGCAGTACCCAGAAGGTTGGAAATGATGCTCAAAGATCTTCAGCCTGACATCATCTTGGAGGAGAAAACCACACTTAGGGCAATATCTGCTGGTCCTGTGGCACCAGTGATGTGCTAGGAGCAGGCCACCCAGGTTCATGGTGTGAGGACACAAATGTGCAGGGTATTTTCTCCAGCTTAGATACAGCCATGCTATGACTCTAGATCCTCAGGAATGTTTCTGTCACTTCTCCTGGAATACAATGAGTTGCTAATGATTTGGGAACTGTTGATTAATCTTTGACTGTGTGAGAGGGAGGCAGCAGAGACCACTGAAGCCAACATCATCAGACCCTGCCCAGACCCAGCTACCTGACCAACCTACGGATTTCTGAATTGGCAGCTCATGATCCTCAGGAGCAATGCCCTGAGTGAAAGCATTTTCATATGTGTGAGGACAGCGTAGTCCAATTTTCCAGCACTAGCAGCCAGATCCCTGTTTAACGACAGGCACGTGTCGTGGTGGTGGCTCCTGGCCAGCAGGCACTCTGGCTCACAAGTACTGCCCTACTGCTGGACTCCTTGCACTGAGAGTTGTTATTTGTCTCCTCTAATGCCAAGATACTTCAGCCCACGGGTTGCTCTCAGCCATCCTAGTGTTAGTCCATCAATCAGAGAGCTTTAAGTAGGAAGAGATTAAATCATGTTCTTTCCTGCAACTCAGCTACTAACTGTGGTGCTGGCAGGGGAGTAGGTCCCAGGGAAGGGCCCCGGACGGCCAGGGTTCAGGACATCTCTCCACAAGAAGTGTGGGACTTTGGGCAAATCCTCTGTATGTCTTGCTTCTCCATCAGTGAAAGGGCCACAGGAATTTCCTGCCATTGAATTTCAGCAGTGGCTGGCTGGTAGGAGGAACCAAATCTGGTGGCTTTGGATCAAAACTTCTTCTCCCAGATCTTGTGGACAGCCTCTACAGTCCCCAAAGCACTTCCCATGAACAAGGACCTCCATATCCCCTCAAGTTCTTCCTCCTCCTCTGCAAGGCATGAAATAGGAATGACTTTGTTTACTTGCCACGTTTAAGTCTCATTCCCCCTTAGCTTCCTGCTTGTTCAGACTGTTCCCTCTTTATCTTCCCAGACGATCTCCATTGCCTTTGTTTGGCTTCCAGAAAATCCCTGTTCTAACTGGGCAGGAGGAAAAGCAAATTCAATGCTTCCTCTCACAAAGGAGGGGTTTTGAGAAGGCAGAGCCCAGAGCAATGCAGCATTTTTTGCTCATGCCACAAGCCACGTGAGTGGGTAGTGTTCAAACCTACTTGCGCTATCACACAGATTTCTTTCTTGAGTAGGAGTGGGAAGAGAAATCAGACCCATTAAAGACTGCCTTGCCAGTGTGTAAAATTAATGCATGCATATACTTTGTAGAAGAAGGATGATTTCTTTGTCAGTTCTTCTGAGTGACTCTGAGCAGCCCAGGAACAGATTCACAAGTCTCACCAAAAGCTTCATGTCTGGAGAGCTTCACCTTCTACTCACCACACCAGCCATTCCATTATACCCTGCACCAGGGACTCGTTAGGTCTGCAGTGGAAATTCAGGAGTGCCTGGGATCACTCCTGCAAGCTGGCAAACAATTTATTGAGCCACTACTTTATTAGAGGTATTAGGCCATTCTGCCCTGGAGCAATGAGGTCTCTCCCAAACTGTTCCTGGGCATGATTGGGAGTTACCCCAGACCAGGTAACACTCCCAAGAGCAGCCTGGATGTAGTCACCTTGACTGGGGCTAGGAGAGATACCTTTATGACCTCGCTGCAAGGCGTGGTCCTTTCCTGTTACTACATGGTCTCACTGTTCATGTTTGTTCCTTGTCTGCGTCTTGCTTCTCTTTTAAACCACAGGCTCACCTTGTCTCTGATTCTTAGATGCTGGAGCGTGTCCAGAGAAAGGCAATGAAGTTGGTGAAGGGGCTGGAGCACAAGTTCTATGAGGAGCGGCTGAGGGAACTGAGGGTGTTTAGTCTGGAGAAAAGGAGGGTGAGGGGAGACCTGATCACTCTCTACAACTACCTGAAAGGAGGGTGTAGCCAGGTGGGTGTTGGTCTCTTCTCCCAAGTAACAAGTGGAAAGACAAGAGGAAACAGCTTCAAGTTGTACCAGGGGAGGTTTAGATTGGATATTAGGAAAAATTTGTTCACTGAAGCATTGGAACAGGTTGCCGAGGGAAGTGGTGGAGTCACCGTCCCTGAAGGTATTTAAAAGACGTGTAGATGTGGTGCTTAGGGACATGGCTTAGTGGTGGACTCGGCAGTGTTAGGTTAATGGTTGGACTTGGTGATCTTAAAGGTCTTTTACAACCAAAATGATTCCATAATTCTATGATCCAATCATGAAACCAGTGTTCTTGTCTTTGTCTAAACTGCCCAGGGGTAGACTATCCTTTAGCCATCCTCGCTGGACCATTTTGTCCTCCACCATACCATCAACACTTCATCCCATCATCAGTGAAAAGAACTGAGTCAATGGTGAGAATAGATGCTGGGACTGCTTTGTGGGAAGAGAAGGGGACAGGATCTATTAGGATTTCATTGCTGGAGGGTTGGTAGCTGGCCAGGGGGCAGGAAGATAGGTAGGGGTGTTTTGACATGGTAATTATTTTTCTATTTTCCTCCTAATTACTGCCATGTGCCCAGTGCTTTCATGAGACATTCATTAACACTGCGTTTGAATCCGAATAAACAATCATCTCCATTTGCCCCTCCCTGGACCCGTACATCTTTTTCTCCATGAAAATTTAGCAGTCAGGAAGAACACGAGCCCTCTGCTCTGGGGGAGGCTGTGATGTCTGAAGGCAAGGCTTTGACTCACCAGTTAGCCCAAAGGAAAGAAATAATGATAGAATTTAACAGAGTAAAATGTGTTCAGGGATGTGAAGTGAGATACTTTGTAATACAGAAGCGAATCGGGGCAAAATTACCATCTTAATTGTATTAATGTTGCCAATTAGAGACAGAGCCCGTGTTGCTCAGCAGGAGCGTTCTGGGATAGAAGGGAAGACAAATTATCCGCAAACTCCTTATTTTGTCTTTGTGAATTACCACCCCAAGGTACTTAATTGAATCTCTAGTCCTGATCAGTGAACATTGTTCAGGGAGTGAATTAAGGAAAGGCCCCACAGGCCTGCTCTGTTTTGTCCCAATTAACAGAAACACTAAAACACTAGATTTCTTTTTCTTTTTTTTTTTTTTTTTTAAATCACTACATGGCTAAGAGTTAAATTGAAAAGAGAAGCTGGGTCTAAATAATTTAATTTCTGCCCAGAGCAGAGCTGGATGAGTGTGTTTAGGGCATCCATGGTGGTCTGCAGGTTGTGACACCCCTCTGAGTGCCACTAAAATGGGGAAAAGGAGCTGGGAGCCCATTCAGAGCACGGCTCCCCTTGATATCTCTCCCGGTCACCCTCCCATGGGTCTCACCCTGCTGCCTCCCCATGTGGAGTGGAAATTATGATAGAATCACAGAATGACTTGGGTTGGAAGGGACCTTAAAGATCATCTTGTTTCAACCCCCCTGCCATGAGCAGGGACACCCCCCACCAGCCCAGGCTGCCCAAAGCCCCATCCAACCTGGCCTTGGGCACTGCCAGGGAGCCAGGGGCAGCCACAGCTTCTCGGGGCCCCCTGTGCCAGGGCCTCAACACCCTCCCAGGGAAGGATTGCTGCCTCAGACTTCATCTCAATCTCCTCTCTTTTAGTTTAAAACCATTGCCCCTTTTCCTATCATTATCTACCGAAGTAAAAAGTCCCTCTCCATCCTTTTTATAAGACCCTTTTAAGTATATAAAGGCCACAATGAGGTCTCCACAGAGCCTTCTCTTCTCCAGGTTGAACATCTCCAGCTCTCTCAGCCTTTCTTCATAGGAGAGGTGCTCCAGCCCTCGGATCATCTCCGTGGCCTCCTCTGGACTAGCTCTAACAGGTCCACATCTTTCTTGTGCTGGGGACCCCAGACCTGGATGCAGTACTGCGGGGGTGGTCTCATGAGGGCAGAGTAGAGGGAGACAATCACCTCTCTCGACCTGCTAGGAGATAAAGTATTGTCACTTGTGTAGAACTTGTGTAGAACAGCATGGTGCAGGATTGGACACCCCAGAACAAGGGTGTTGCTGCCGCCAAAATTATCATAAGAATGGAAATGCTGCCCTTGGACGAGCTCTGTCAGCTGTGGAGTTCGTTGCTGTGGTGTATCAAGCGTTTTATGCAGTAAGAACACAGAAGGGATGCAACTGTCCATTGCTCTGAGCTGATATCAGGGAGAAGCATCAGCCTGAGCCAGTTTGCAGATGTGCACCCAACATCCTGACACTCCCAGGTCTCCCGACATGTGCTAATTTTAGGCAGTGTTTAGAGTGACATATTCAGAGAAAATTCCCAAAGGGAACTGCTGACCAATTCTTTTGATTTTATGACACAGATTATACTTTGTGTATTTCCAGGATTATTACATTTTAAAGTCTTTGAGTCTGTTTGTTCTTATATTTAGTAAAGAAAGGAAACAGCCACAGGTGATTTTTCCTCCATAGTTCTGGACTGGACCTTCAGTCATTGAAATGCTCTAAGTTTATTGAGAGTTTTTTCTGCTGGAGAAAACCATAGTGTTTTGACTAATCCAAGCCCTATAACTCAGTTAGCCCATTCTTGCATCACTTAAAAATTATAATGTATAAATAAATAGAATAATGTAAAATAAATAAACAGATAAATACATAAATTAATAAACAAATAAATAAGTAAAAACCCCAGGTGCAATAAGTTTACAGAGCCTAATTCCCTGTCTTTTATTTTGAAACGATGAGTTGGTTCTGATCCTGATTATGCATCCTGGAAAAGTGAAGCGGGGGAATTTGGGATTAAAAGGAACTCAAAGTTCTGGCTTGGGCTTCTTTTTATTATGGGGATTTCCTCTTTTCACCCACAGGGTCTTGAGTCCATCTAGGAAAGAGCTGCAAGTCTGCCAGAGCTGCCCTGGTCAGAAGAAAGCCTGGCCTCTGCTTGGCTGGGGGAGGCTGGTCCTCTGGAGTGCTTTGCAGCTGTGCAAAGATCATCTCCACTCCTGCTCTTCATGTTCCCTTCTGTGCCCTCCCGTGCCTTGTGCATCGTCAGTGTCAGCTTTAGGAGCGAGGATCATTCCTCTGTGTACAGTATCCAGCACATCGTGCTCACAGCCAGATCCTGAAGGTTCATTTATAGTAATAATAAAGAAGTCTTCAGCAGCGTCTTATTGAATGTCAAGGAAGAAGTGACCCACGGGAGAACTCTGAAGGGGATTCCTAGAAAGGAAGGAGATGATCCGCTGGAGCTGAGCTCCTTCAGCCTGGCTGCAGGCACATCTGTGAACTCTGCTGAGGGAAAGAAGGCTGTGTAAACAGGCAAGAGGGGGAGTCATTTAAGTCAAAATAAATGCCATGAAATTCTTTCCATTGTATCTCACTGAATACAGATGCTTGGATGATGAAGCCATGAATTCCAGAGCAGGGGCACCTGGGACAAGGCCTGTGAGGAAGGGGAAAAAATATTGTAAAACATAATGATCAAACAGTAGGGGAGAGCAAGGACCATGAAAACATCAAAAGTCATGGCAATTGTTTTGGATGAGAATGTTTTTAAGAGTCCCTGTTTATGTTGGACAGGAGAGTTTGCTTTGAACAATGGATGAACTTCTGCAGAGCAGGCAAAATCCACTCTACCCACTACTAGGAGTTTCTTCTACCTTTCTTGAAAAAATATATGCATATAGTTATAAAACCCGTTAAAAATGAACGTGTGTCTTATTGTTTTGCTCTCTGCTTCACTGTTCATGCTGAACCATTAGGGATAGGACTGGATGAGATGCAGGAGTAATTTACCCTGGATATGCCTGTGTGTTTAATGTGTGGTCGAATTCATTTGGTTCATGTATCTCCAGGTCCAGGCACAGACACAGGTAACTGGGGTCCAGACACCAGGGCTTTCTGCCTGTGCCACCAGGTTACCTAGGGCACGCTTGGGGTACCCCATCCATCTGACCCTGAACTATTAAACTTTATGGGAGTTTGAACCCTGATTTTATGCTTATTTTTAATACTATGAAGGTGTCCAGGACACTTCAGAGTAGCATATGTGTGTTACGTTGTGGTTACAAGATATTGGCACATAGAGATTCAGCCTTGTTGGTCAGAAATGCAGATGCTGCAGCCTTAAACAGCCTAGAAGAGGCAAGCATCATTAGACCAAGGTTACAGCTCTTGTTCTGGACAGAGCTAGTTCTCCAGGGATCTGATGAAGACATCTGCAGACCTCACTCCACAAGGGTGGGCTCCCATGACACAGGCTGGGCAACTCTTTCACCCCAAGTCTGCACTTTCACCTCTCTGAATGCATTGGGCTTTGCAAACTGGTCTCATCCATCCTGCCTTACAGAGAACAGCCATTGCTCCTGCGCTGCTGAAGCCCAGGTCTCTTTGCCTGGACAGACATACATAAATGGCCACAGATACAACATGACAGAAGAGGAGATGGTGTTTCTCCCCCTTCCAGACTAAGTCATATAGACTGGGCAGCATGGGTTGCTTTTGCCTTTAGTAGACCAGTGACTTGAATCTGGACGGTCAGGGCAGCATCTTTGTCACAGCCAGACTTCTAGCAACAGCAGCTGCCAGGACAGGAGAGACTCTGAGGAGCCCCACTGGGCACAGATGCAATTCTGGGAAGTTTGTTTCAGCAGAATACCTCTGAGCTTCTGATTTTAGTTTTGTTGGAGCTGACTCAGGTGCCAGGAGAGTGACCACAGGTCTGAGAGCAAATGAGACCAGTCTTGTGGCATCACAAAAGTGCCATGACCAGCCCAGCAGCAAGATTCTTGCAGATAGAGAAGGCTGAGCAGGTTTCTGTGGACACAGAGCTTGGCTGACATCCATGGGAGCTGCCCTCAAGTGCTTCCTTACTTAGCAGAGCTCTCATGGTACGCACTCAAGCTGCTTGGTCCTGAGCATACAGCAGGAGATGCAGGGCATCTTTTGCTTTTCCCTATGAAAGAGAGAAGCCGTGAGAGGCTCCACCAACAGCAAGCCTTCTCTATGTGCTGATAAATGTGGGATGTTTGCAGCAGCAGCCAGAAAAGGCAATGATGCGATCTCCAGAATGGACCACACAGAAGTTTGTGACTATTCTCTTGCACACGTCGATCAAACACTGCAACACCACGCTGTGCTGCAGTGCGTACAGTCCCTGAGCTGTACTGGCTGTGGCATCCTTCATGGAAAACCACCTTTCCCTTCACCTCTGCAAGAACCTCCCTGTGTCCCTGCCCCAGTGCAACCACGGTGGGTGAGTGGGGCAGCTTGGTGGCCTTGCAGGACATGACCTGCTTAAGACTGCTTTCCCCTGCGGGCCCTGGACAATAGCTAGCTGTTCCTGGAGTGCCCCATACATTCCAGGATGCATTGGGCCTCACAAGTTAAATATTTAGTCTTTCCTGAATCCGAATACTTCCTGAGCTCCTGGTTTTGTTGTTTTCATACATTCAGCTTTGTTTCGCTTGATTAGAGCGGTGGGGTTTGTAGATAGGGACTCTATTCTTGGCAGAAAGTGGAGTATTATTAACATTCCTTATCGCAGGAGTGTATATTATTATGTGACATTGCACAGAGTAACCTTAAAATAAAAGCGCTCCTCTGCCATTCTGGGCATTGTTTTGACGGCCAGCCGCCTCCACAATTCTCTGAGCAGAGACATCGCTCCCCAGGTTATCATCTGCCTCTTCCACTCCTTTCCCAAATCTGTGCCATTCACTCACAAAAGGATGCATCATTCAGCGTCTCTCTGGTGGCAAAGCAGCACGGTGTGATCTGGAGCCTGGTTTCTGGTGAGCCAAGGGTTAAAGTCAATTTGGCTGCCTCCTCCAGCTGCAGGCTTGCTCAGGAGAAGGGGTGTAAATCGAGGGCTTTGGAGAGAGATAAGCAGTTTGCATATCACTTCGGAGAGCGCATCATTCAGAGTCTCCCCGAATCCCTGTGTCACCTTTCTGACACTCGTTAGCATTTTCCCTGGCCAGGGGCTTTGGCATGGACAGGGCATGATGCTGTCAGGCTTCTCTCCGGAAAATTTCCAGTTGTCTCTGCAGAGTCTTGCATCTAGCGTCGCAAAAATATGCATGCAAGAAGGATGGAACAGACCTTATGGTGTTCAGCTTTCCCCCCCTGAGTTTTGGTATAATCCATAAATTACAAGCTTCACATTTAAAAAAAAAAAAATAAAAAAAGAGTCTATCTTTTCCTATCACAAAGTAACTGTGGTGCAGTCCTGTCATCCGCCCTGGCAGAAAATTGTCTCCAAGTAAAAAACAGCAGCACAGGCAACAAACAGCTCATGCACATCTATCCCATGCCTAATTAAGGCTATTTAAATTCTAACATTATTAAACAAGAGCAATTTATCTTTCTGTCTCCTTTTTGTAAAAAAAAAAAAAATAAATGCAGGAAAATTAAATGTCTTAATAGAGGAACTGAGAGTGTGACTGTGCCAGCAGCAGCATTTGCTCAGCCATGTTAGAAGCATGCAGGATTTTCTCTTGCTGTTTTTCTGGGTCAGCGTGCAGCTTGATAGATTGCTATTCGTATTATAAATGGAGTGTCCCAAAATATGCAGAAAGTGCAACCCGGCTGAGTCAGTACTGTTGGAGTTGTCTCGCTGTTTGTCCAACCTTAACGCTGCACTGGAACAGGCTTTGGATTCAATAAATGTGCAGCTTAGCTGGAACATTTCTACTCCAATTCTGTCTCATTCTGACAAGCTAATTACAATACATGGTAGAAAAATATCTCAGCCACACTGTCACCTGTCTCACCAGCCTCACTTTTGCCTGAAACTGAGGAACTGGAGAGTTGCCTCTTTTGGATGGTGGAGGAATGGAGCCAAGAGAAGTCTGCAGCAGAAAGCGCTGAAGGAAGCTAACCTTCATCTTCCGATCCATCCTTCGTCGTTGCGCTGCTGTTTGTTAATGAGGAGTAAGATGCCCTGTGTTACAGGTGGATTTGAGAGGAGAAAAAGCCTTCTCCAGACCAGGAAGCCAGCCCAAGGGAAGATCTTATTTTGGTTATTTTCAGAGGTGCTGGTCAGAAATGGACAAACATTGAACCTGGCAGGATTCTTTCTACAGCATGTCTCATTGGAGAAGTTATGAACTAATAGCTGAAGCGTTTCCGATTTTCACAGGATTTTAGCTGGCTGATCAATATATAGTCTTTTTTTTCTCTCTGAATAGGATTATAAGAGCTTCTAATAGCTTCAGCCATCCTTTCCTAGATCATCATGAATTTAGGTGCTGTAAAGCAACTAAAGAGCTGAGGAGTTGCACTGTACATGCAGATCACGGCCACAAAGTGTGATAGGTAGGTCCGTAAAGGAGCACGTTCCAGCCTGCGTGCCTGGAGTGCTGTTGAAGTGGCCTTGAAAGAGTGTGAAGATTGTTGTATACAAACCCAAAAAGCACTTCCTTAGTGTAGCAGCTGGTAAAACTTGCTGCCAGATCTCCTTCATACTCATGCAGGCTCTGGGGAAGCAGCAAACGGCTTCAAGGCAGCACTACAGAGAGATCTCAGGAGCCTCTGTGGTGGGTAGGTTACTCCGCAAGTGGCACTGCATGCCCCAGGGCAGTGAAGGTCCTGGTGAACCATCCCAGTGTGACCAACAGCAGATATTGGGACCAACAGCACTGGAACACACCCTTCTGTCAGCACCGTCTCTGCAAGGCTCCTGAACCTTATCCGGCATAGAGAAGTCCATGCTGGCCAAGCTGACTGCCAGGCTGAAACACAAGGTAGACAACGACACCTCAAGGCAGCAAGCTCCAGCGCCTTGCAATCTTGGCAGTGTTTTCACTTAGTCATCAGAATGTGTTTACAAGTCTCTCCCACTATTCTCTTCCTGCCAGCAGCTGACAAGCACGTCTAGTTAAGCTTAACAGAAGTATGTTTAATAATTAGCAGAGCTCAGGAAGACCTTGCTTGCAGCTCTGTTGCATGTGGAGGTGTTAATAAGAGCACATGAGGAATGAGAAATGTTTGGCGCTTGCAGTGGCTGGAGGATGCTTCCACCCTCATTCCATGAGCAGCATCTCTCAGAGGCTCCAGTCATCAGCGCCCAGAGGCTCCTCTTGGTCTCCACTTCATCCTCTGCCTTTCTGCTGCTGAGAGAGGGGGACGCTGAGGACAGGAAAAGGGTTCCAGTGTGTGGAGGGGACAGCACACCTCAGCTCCATCTCAGCCAAGGAGCCTTCTACCCTTGCTCATGCTGGCTCAACCTTATTTGCTCTGTGCAGGGAGGAACAACCGCCAACCACGTCCTAACACAGATTGCCCACTGCCCTGCTCTTGTTGAATCTCTCATAGCAAGCTCCAACTTCTCTCTTTAGGCAGGCCTGCCCTGAGTCTGTCCTCCCCACCTCCACCTTTCTCCCTGCTTCATGGTTGCTCCTGGCCATCGGAGTCTGACCTTCCTCCCTCCCCCTCCTCAGTCCCACTCACTCAGCTTTCTGGAAATGTCCCTCACCAGGGTGTTTCCATGAGCTCCATAGCTCTGGCTTGCAGGTCTCCACATTTGTTATGTAGTCCATCAACCTATTTCCTTGCTTATTGTCCTCTCAGCTCCATCTATTCTCCACTTCAGTCCATTCATAACCTTCCTTATTTCTAGATCGTTCCAGACTGGCTCCCTCTGTTTATGTACATTTGCTGCCAACCTTCATTCTCCTTCACACTTCCCTTTGCTTTGCTTTTATGGCCTTTTATGATGTTTATGTTACATCAAGGCCCTTTCCCTTTTTATTCTCTTCCTGCCCCTGGATAATTATTCTTCCATCCATGGCTTTTACTGCCTGCCTTTATCATGAATGTTTCTGTGGGTGACAGGAGTGTCTGGAGCACATAACTCTGTCAGCAAGCTAGTAGGCAGCTCAGATATGGGTCAGGACTAAATATGCTTTGCTGATGGACTCTGTCCATTACCTGCTGGACCTTACCTGTGCAGACCCTGAAGACCCTTACCTGAAGCTGTTATATGCTTCCTGGCTTGGCCTCCTCCGAAAGCCCGTGGCTACCACCTTCAGGTGCCTTCTTGTCTGTCACAGTCACGATCTGGGAGAGATGACAACCCCTGCCATTTCTGCCACCTGACTTTCAGGGGAAGGGATAGTGCCAGTCCTTTCCATCTAGCAGAGGCAAGAGCTTCATCTCTGCCAGGTGTATGGTGTGAACGAATGGCATTCTGTATGGGAATGCTGATTTCCAACAGCTCCCATGAGACAGCCTGTCTGTAGAGCTCAGACAGCCTTGACCCACATCTGGAAGTCTCTGATTCAGTCCATGGGTAATTTAAATGTCTGCTCCTGTCCACCCACCCTGAAAATGGGGTAGTGGCTGATCCACGGGCCTACAGAGATGGGGAGCGGAAGAGAGGGCTGCTCTCTTTAACACCTAGTGTCTCAACCACGTCTACAGCTCCCTCACCCAAATGAAGAATGAGGAGATACCATCACCACCACCAATTAACTGATGTGCTTCTAACCTCGAAGTCTCATGCATTTCCAGAAGAATTTAGACTAAGAAAACAGCATGTCTAGCTAATATGAGGAACTCTGGGCTTGTGCCTCCAGCAAGGGTTACCAAGCAATGGACTTGTCCAAGTTAAGGTGGGTTGGAGAAGGTACAGGACACGATACTGTGCTCAGAGGGACTGTGTCTATGTAGTCAGATCAGAGCAGCTCCACTCCCTGGTCACAGCAGCTCTGGAGGTGAAAGAAGGAAATGTTCTTGGCAGGACAAAGGAGCACTGATAACCTGGGAAGAGAAGTCCAGGCATGCCACCATGAAAAGTGCTCAGCACAAAAAGTAAGTAGCCCCTGAGGCAGGACATGTTGAAAGATCATCCATGCACAGATACCATGAGAGGGAAGAGAAACTGCCAGGGAAAATGTGAAGCATTTCTCAGGTTGGGGCACGTAAGTGGTCACAGAGATGCTGGGGAAGTCAGACCACATTGCATTCTGCCAGGATGCCACCGCACAGAGAGAAACCAAGCACCTTCTCAGAAGAAACGGGACTGTCTGCTTCACTGCTTCCAGGCCTTACCACAAAAGCATGAACTCTGATTTCCAGACTAGATCTATTTCATTCAGTCTTGCACCAGCACTGCTCCCCATGTCAGTCTCTCTTCTTCATTTTCCCTTTCTTTGTTGGAGTGATGAAATCCCATCTCAGAGCATCATCCTTGCTATTGTATATTTTCTTTCTTATCAAGAAGAGCCTGCCTTTCCCAATGATGCTAAAGCCTGAGTGATGATTTCAGCTCAGCACACAGCTCAGGTGTCCCCGGGAGCTATGCCAGCACCAGGATGATTTGGAGAACTCAGTGCGCCAGCTGACCTAGGGGTGAAGGATCATACAGGGATCTTCTCCTTATAACACTTGTGTCCTGAGCAGTAACGTGCCTTTTCTCCCTGGATGTTTGGTGAGCACATGCAAAAAATGCTCTTTTGTGAAGGACATCAAGAGCAGAAGTCTCCAAGCAGGAGGTGATAGCACTGACACAAAAACATTCAACAGTTTAGGAGACTCAGGAAGAACATAGAGGGATTTGGAGAAGGGGAGTGGACTAGAGGAAGGGAAATGAGCAGTAGGGCATGGGGCAAAGGGTCTGGTTTTACTGCTAGGTCAGCTGAGGAGCGTGGTGATGAGATTACTGAAAAAAGGGAGGACAAATCCACAGAGGATCTCCCAGAGAGGCAAGGAAGGACATGGTGGGTGTGTAGCTCTTAATTTTTTCTCTATTTCTTTGACTGTCTGTGGCTCCTGGAGTTTAGCTCCTTAAGACAGCTGGTGGTGACTGCTGTCCCATGTCCAAGGAGAGGTGAGCTGTAAGGCTGGACGTGGACAAAGGGTCAGGCCGAGCTACAGGGTGGGCAGAGGGAAACATCTGACAGCCTTGCCCTGGGCCTACACAGGACTGTGAGTGTCTCACAATGGTGCCCCCAGCCCAGGGGAAGCTGAGGGAGCCTCTGAGATACTGACCCCTTGTTCTGCCGTGGTGGTATGATACATGGTGCAGTGAGGAGTACCTCTCAGCTCCCTCTCTGCATGCTTCCCCCTTCCAGGGGGTAACAGCCAAACCCTTGTTTTTCTTTCTTTCTCTCATGTTAAACCTCCTTTCCTTGCAGCTGCTGGAGCAATTTAATTAAATTGTAATGCTGTGGAGCTGGCTCCTCTCCAAGGGCAGGAGCAACAGCTTGCCACCTCGAGGGCAGGCAGGCTCCTGGGGAGCCACTCACACAGCACCAATAACACACTGAACTTGACTCATAAGTTTCCTGATGACAGCTCTAAAAGAAACCCCACCCCGCAAGAGCACTGTGTTGCAGAGCAGCCCTGGAGGCAGAGGGTTGGATGGGCACTGGCACCCTGGCAGCTTCGGGCAGCGCAGGGCCAAGGCAGTCCTGCCCGAGGTGATGCTGAGCTCTCCAGCGATCTGCGGAGCTGCCTCCTGTGCCTGGCTCCAGCTCACAACCAGCAAACTCCATGTCAGCTGCAGGGCAGCTTCTTCTACAGCAGTGGAGCCTGTGCCCAGGACTGTGCTGGGCAGCCTGGGGGACCCCAGCAGCATCTGTTCCTGCAAGAGGGACTGGGGAAATGGGGGTGAATTATTGGTCCAGGCAGAGCTGGGACAGAGACAGAAAAACTGAGCCACAAATCCTGGAGCAGAAAAGAGTCCCCCGGCCCTGCCAGCTGAGGGCTCTCTTGACTTTGTGTCCTTTCTTTCCCCTCCTCCCCTCTGAGCATCTCCAGCCAGCAGCCCCATTTCTCTACAGACAGGGAGAAATCACTGCCCTTATCATGTCTCCAGGCTGAGACAGTCCCCATGCCCCTTCCAGAGCCCCCACCCCTCTCCTGGCCAAAACCCCCCCCATGCAAATTCCTCTCAACTGCCCACAGCCCAGGTCACCCCTCTCCCCTTGTGCCTTTCTCCTTCAAGGGACCTCTGTGTGCCAGGGTACACAGTGCCCTGCACCACAGACCTGTGCATCATCAGTGCCCTGCACACCCCGGGGTGCAGCAGTCCTTCCTCCTCCCGCCCGCAGGCACCCAGAGCCCTGTCCTGCCAGCTGCAGCCAAGTGCCCAGTCTCCCTGGCATCCCCAGCAGAGAGGCCTGGAGCAAGCAGAGAACATACCACATTTCTGTCTCCTCCTCTCTGCTGCTTCCCCTGTTTCTGCCTCTCCCAGAGGCAACCTGTGAACAAATGCAAACCCCAAGGAAAGTCTCAGATCTTTTAAAATGAAAGAAATCCCCTCTGGAAGTGGAAGACACACACAGAGGCACAGCTGCTGCCAGCTGGGAGATGCTCCTTGCGAGCATCTCTGTCTGAAGGCAGACTGCAGCAAGAAGAAACGCTGGCCTTGCGAGCAGCGGGCTGCTGTTGGCACTGGGCACACCAGCAGCATCACAGGTCAAGCAGAGGTGGGAGGGCAGACAAGTGAAACCTTCCTCTGCTATTCCCCTGTAAGAGCTGAACTCCCAGCTGTTTTCCATGCTTTCTTTGGAAAGCATAACCTTAGCAAAGCCCATCCCACCTCCAGGAGACATGAGATCCTGGAGGAGATCTCGGCAATAACCAGACAGAGACAAAGCTCATCAGGAGAAAACTTCCTTTAAAACCTAAAATGTGAGGGTATGCTGGTGGGAAACATATTGCTGTTGCCACACTGGGAATGCTGGGGCTGGGGAGGAGCGAACTCGCTGAGATGCCCTGGGCACAGCTGCATGCCCCAGGCAGCTGAGTCCTGTGACTCCCAAGAGTGCCTGTGCTTGAGGCAGCATACAGAAATCATGAAAAGTCTGTCTGCCACAGCAGGAACAGAGATAGGGAGAAATGTCAGGATATTTCCACAGCTCTGGGAACAATCAGCCTCATAAATCATGACCTAGTCCCTGCCAAAAGGGTAGTGCAGTCCCATGGATACACAGTCCAGGAGCTTTTGCTACCAGCCCCTCGCAAAGAAGATCACCCAAAGGACAAGCAGAGTTCCCAGGTCAGCTTGGGCAAAACCCTGATTCCACCAAGACAACAGAAGAAGGATGACTGAAAAAGTGCTGGTCTCGAATGCCAAATGATTGTCCCCATGCACGCAGATAAGTGTGTTGCATCTGCGTGTGTGGGTTGGTGTGCATGAATGGGTGGAGGAAGGTGACTATGGTGGGGAGGGCAGTTTGGAAGGCTGCTTCTTCCCCCAGCTCTACAAGCATCCTTCCCACGCAGCACCTCACTGCCCAAGGACATCACGCCCAGACCATCAGGTCCTACGGGGAAGGATGTTGTAGCAGGCTCTTTTGAAATACACCAGGGGAACATTTGGGACAATCCCATCAGCACTTTGCTCCTGGGTGCTATCGCTGCTGTTTATTTCATGGCCCTTTTAAACTGCTGGGGAGAAGGAAGTGCAGGAGGATGCTGTGTGCTGGGGTGCAGGGCTCATCCCTCTGCCACGAGGACAGGTCCCTCCCATACCTGTCCTCCCTGCCCTCCAGCATCTTGCCTGGGGCCTCAGCCTTCTTGGGCGCAGCCAGGATGGGTCACCCAAGAGGGAGCGGAGCAGAGGATGCTCCCCTGCAGAGCTACGTGGTCTGGGATTGATGCCAGCCAGCAGCAACTTTGCAGATCTAATGCCAAGTACTGCTGTTTTTACTCCAGTGTGCTGAGCACGGGAAAATCCTGAGCAGGTACAAGACACCCATCAGAGCCTATGTCCCATTCCAAAGAACAGAGGTGTGACAAAAATCTCACCCTTTTTGATGGTATCACAAAATTTGTCCAAGTTTCTCGACAACTTTCCTGTAATCCTGCTGGTGGAGAATGACTAGGATCTGGGAGAAGCCAGTTACCAAATCCTTAGCTAATATTTTGAGACACACATACTATGTACATAACTCCATAAGAATTTCTCTTTGCTTCAAAATTCAGTGGCACAATGCAGAACACCAGATAAACTGGCCTACGGTGGATATTAGTGTCTGAATGGATTTCCTTGCAGTGGATTGTGCTGTTTGTACTAGAGAAGAGCTATCCTTAATTTTACACGTATTACATTACTATTAGAATAAATAAACCCTAGAGATAGGCTCATGTTGAAAATTTGTGGGTTAAAATTCAGTGTCACCAAGGTGGTATCCTCTTCCTAGCTCTAAGCAGGCTGAGGGTAAAGGCAAGAAATAAAAAAACAGCAAAAGGGGACTAGATCATATAGAAAATGTCCCAGAAAGATTTGAGATTTTACACAACTCAGTGTTACTGTGTCATGGCAGAACCCTGGGAACCAAAACTGGAATTTGACTTAACAAATTCTAGGTGCATAGAAATTGCATCTTAACTTATAAATAACACTTGCTGAATAAATGATTTTTAGCCATCCTCTTACGAGTCCAGGATTTGATGGTTTTCCCTGGGAGAAAGCTGCCCGAGGACCTGATCTGAAAGTATTTCAAACCCTGTGTAAGTATGTGGCCAGCTCTGCTGTGCCCAGCATCAGTGGGGGCTCTGGCTGTTCGGTGAGGCTCCCCCAGAGTGGTCTGTTCAGAGCAGAAGGTATCTCAGTCTGCCTGTGCTTGCTGAAACACGTTTGGCCAACGCTATGACGATGTTTGAAATACATGGTTTGTTTCAACTCTGGCTCCTATTTGCCTGAACATGAAAAAACAGCTGAAGAATCCCATGATCTTCCAGGTAACCATGTCTCATTCATTGCCTGAAAAGTTATTTCAGTAGTTAATTACTCCTGAGGTGTTAAAAATTTGCATCTTATTTTAGCTAGAATTTGTCTAGTTTCATGTCAGCCAGGGTAGCTTGAGTTACGTGGACTCTATTGCAAAGTGCTTCTGCACTGGAATATTTACTCTAATCTTAGCATCAAACATATTCAGCAATGTTAAGGTCAAGATTGTCACCTCTTGATCTTTGCTTTGACATACAGGTAGTGTGCTCTCAGAAGGAAGCAGAGTGCATACATGGGGGGGTGGAACTAAACCTTATTGAATGAATATCATTAATATTGCAAAATCAAGTACTCAGATGTTGGAAGCTTCAGGTTGCCTTTCTCATGGAGTTAGCCATCAAAGATATATTAGCATAGCTTAGGGAACTGGGTTGTTCCCAGGATTGTGAGTGTTGTCTGAAAAGGAGGATCCATTCCTGTAAAAAAAAAAAAAGAAAAAAAGTTTTGAAATCTTTTCTATTTCAGATCTGGAGCAAATCAGGTGGAAAAGTGAGATGGGCCAAGTGATCCACCTCAGGAGGGTTTGGATGCGAATGGTTGTATGGCCTTCCTCCTTGTCCCTGCAGGTGTCACTGAAACCAGTATATTTTCCTAAAGAAAGCTTCATTTTCAAAAAACTGTCTTTTCTGGGGTGAGAGGGAGAACAACCTTTTACGTGAAAATCTCCCACTGGCTCAAGTATATACCCTGGATATATATTTTTTTTTCCTGCAATATATTTCGCTGTCAGTCACACGGTCACAAAGCTAGAGTAACTAGCCTGAAATTGAGGTAGGCATGTGCCGTGGCACCGTGGTGATAGTTGCCTTAGAAATAAATAAACACCCAAGGTGGATGGGTAGACTTCTACCTGCCTAGTGGGGAGCTGACTTGGACCCAGTGCTCGGTGCATGGCACATTGATTTCCAGACCCATCCACGGGCTTCTCCCATCTCTAAGGCAACTGTTTGGTCTTATTTATATTCCTGCCAAGATGTAAAAACAACAGCCTGCAAAGTTATCTTTCCTCGTTATCTTCATTGTTTGCATAGCAGAGATTTCCCTTGATGCAAAGAGTGGGGGTTTTATTCTCCCTTGAAAACAGCCTGGACTTCATTTAGGGAGCAGAGGAGCACACCAAGCACTGAAATACATTTGTGAAGCTTGTTAATCTCCACTCCACTGCTCAGTCCTGGTGATCTCTCTGTCATCGCTGCGGACCCCTGTTAACGGTGACTGTAAAACTGGGGCATTTCTTCAGCGATCTGACCAGGATTTGCTTTGAAGTCAGGTTTCCTGTTCCACTGGCATGGATTTCTTTTGGTCTGAACTGAAAAGAAAACAAAAACACAGGAAAAGGTCCCACATCAGGATAAATGAAATACTCCATTTTGATGTAATCTAGTTGTTTGGGTCCTATTGCAATTCCGTACTTCATCATAAAAGGAAATACCAGCAACCCTGAAGTGGAGTCCTCTGACCTCACTGAAATACTTTTGTTCGATCTTTTTATCCGATGCTGAAGTTTGTCAAAAGCAGCACTTCCCTGGAGGAAAAAATCTGCTTTGATGAATAGTCATTTTCCAAGAGAGATATACTCCATCCACAAACATTCCCCAACTCTAATAATGGTGCTGCAGAGGATGTTATTATTCAAGCCCAACTTTCCAGGCAGCAGATGCCTGTCACTAGCCTCTAGATAATTTGGATGGATGATCACAGAAAGGCAGGAACGACTCGTGCACAACACGTTTTGAGAAGATCAGGTGCTTAGTGAAAGCCCCAGGCACCACGACACGGACCAGGAGGACCAGGCCTCCTACCAGGCTCTATCTAACAAGGGGAAACAATTGCTTGACAAAAAGGGCAGTGAACATCAACCATCCAGAAGATACATTGCTTCATCCTGTAATCCATAGTCCAACAAAGAGTGAATAATCTCATGGTGAATCTAATCTCAGGTGCTAATCTAGGAGGTCTCCCAGTGTAACCTCAATGAAGGCTTCTCTCACTGACAAAGCCATCACGTCTGATTTGGCAAAGAACAACCCCAGCATTTGTTCGCTGACGTCCAGTGCCGTTCTCTGTTTCTCCTGATGCCTCATGTTTCCTGTTTCATGGGCGAAGCTCTGATGTGTGGCTCTCTTCTTGTATGCAATTAAAATCTGGAGCCAAACAGCCAATTTCCATTGGCATCATCATGTTTTGCTCTTCCAGAGATGCCTCATCAGACGATCTCAGAACATTTTGCAACCATACATTAATAAAGCAGCCACCTGTCTTGGAAGACAGGCAGAATTATCCCTTAACTGCATGTAAGTAAAATCAAGGACACACACATTAGCTGGTTTGCCAGGGGTCATAAAAAACCTTTGTCCTTGCATGACCCTGTGCTTTGCAACTGATATCTTGTCAGGGGTTTTCAGAGCTTTATGTAGGTGCGACATCTGACAGTCAAATAAAAAACAACCCTGTGATGTCCAGTTTGTCTTCTGACATTTGTTACTACTGTTTTGCCATCTCGTACTTGGGGGAGAGCATTAGGTCTTTGATGAGATGGTCTCTGTGTCCATCAGACCTGCTATAACCACCTGCAAACTTTTCCTCAGCCTCAGCAGCACAAAGGGGGAGTGTCCCCAGCAGATGCTTTCTGTGGGGAGGGGACCAATTACCAAGCCTTGTGGTGCACTCACAGGCTCTGGAATGGTTTTGATCTCTGAGGGCTTGACAGTGGCTTGAAGACGTGCATATTTAGCTGTGTTAAGAGTCTGCCTGTTCCTTCCTCCACTCAGATGTTTGCTTTGAACAGAACACCAAATGACGGTCATAAATATCAGGGGATAATTAGAGTTTCCTTTCTCTTCCAAGTTTGAGAGCTGTAGAGAAGATGATCCTTTCAAGCTGCTCTATCTCTACCTTTCCCCTGAGAGGGTTCCTGCACTGGCCACTGGCACATCCTACTGAGGCACTGCTGGGCTTGGCAGCCAGCTCCCTTCAGTAATTCATCTCAAATATTCCTAGTGCTGCTTTAGATTGATGATGTTTTCCCCTTTCCTTTCTCTTTATATTGTCACTTAACTGCTCCGACTTATAAAGCTGTTAATCTTTCACACACATGCTTACGTTAAGCAGCTTAAGAGCACTGCAAACACTTTATCCTCATAAAGATTGAACTGCCCTGATATGAAACTTGTAGCTCTGGAATAGAACAAAATTTACGTACGCAAATAAAAGCTGAAGGTCAGGGACAGACAGAGAGATTGTAAATATTTCTAGGCCCATATTTCAGAGGATTTGAAAAGAGGAGACAAGGGTTGATTGGCTCCAAGATGCTTCTGTGCCCTGAGTCAGCAAGAGCAGAGAGGAGAGGGAAGAAGGTGCAAGGAGGATGGGTCATGCCACAAGGCTGCAAGGCCCAGACAGGTGACCTCTAGACTCCTGCTGACTCATCTCATCCCTATCTGGACCATGCTCTGGAGGACTCAGGGTTAGAGAGGCTCAGGAAAATCCCTTAAGTTTTTTCTCCCTGGGATGAAAACTAAATGCAGTCATTCCTAATGAAAGCTCCAAGGCAAAAAACTCTGGAGCAAGCAAGAACTATCGCATGGGCTGAACTATCCCCATGCAAACACCTTGGTGGGAAACAGAGTGAGACGCAGCGCTGTGTGTCCTCTGCGTGCGTGCAGATCCTCACTGCAGGTTAGAAGGTGAAGACGGAACTGTGGCTTTGGCTGGAAGAGGCTGTGTTGGAGGTGGACGGTGATACGAAGTGATGTTTAGGGTATGGGTATGCTTGGCCATATATTCTCCTGAGGACATCTGCTGAACACCAATCTAGTTGCTTTGGCCAGTGACCCATACAGAAACACTACCTGCACAGCTGCTCCTGCACCAGGCGAGTCTCCATGGCCTCTGGTCTGTCAGTGCCGTCAGGGTGGCCTTCCCTGTGTGCTGGGAGATGCTCTGCGTATGCTGGACTTGGTCATCAGCTCAGAAAGTTTTTCTGACACACTGATAGAGACCATCTATCAGGACCGGCTTTCTAAAGCTTTACTCTCAAGCTGCTTGGATTCATCAGGGTTTTGCAAGTGGGAAAGGAGGTTCAGTGAGACCAATCTGGGGATTCATGGAAGAAGGATGTAGAATTTCCCAGGCTGCAAGGGTAGCTCCGTCCTGAGCTTAATTATGGGCCATTTGGAGAGCAAACTCCAAATGGTATTGTAGGAAGGACTTCTGGCTGAGGTGGGCCCATACACCCCACAGTACAAATCAGATTTGTTCCTAAAGTGCTTTATTAATTATTATTCATTAATAAGTCCCACTTATTTACCAGGAGACCAAGTGCATTTGTTGGGATTCTCTAGTGGTCTTCTGCAGAAGAGCTGTGAGGTACCTCGGAGAGGCAGCTGCTGCTACTCCTGTTTCTAATTACTCAAGTGAGGTCAAAACAGATTTCTTTCTTCTTTATTTTTGAAAAGGAGCTAATCCCACCCTTGAACACAAGAGAGGCAGTTTTGAAACACCCCTGACTGAATACCTGGCAGTGTCTGGCTGTCACCGCGTGGGGTTTGCATCCTCTGTTCCCTGTTACATCACTCAAGAGAAGCAGCGGAAAATCCAGGCAGCCCTTGGGGGTGCAAGGATTAGTGATAGGCTTGGCCTGACCTTGGTGCAGGACTTAACCCATTACAGCGGCTGGGCACAGTTCAAGCACAGTTCAGAATGCCTTTGTGCTAAGCACTGCAGAAGCAGGTCTGCTGTTAGCTGGTCCTGCTGCACGTCAGAGACAAGCCCTGGGCAGTGGAGTGAAAGTCTCTGAGACACTTTTTATACTTGTGAAGAAGTGCCTGTAAGCACTGTGACCCAGGTCCTCTGAGAAGTGATTTATCTGGCCTGGTATGCTGGGGTTAATTCATCACATCAGGTCCTCATCATGTTACCCCAAGGCCCATGGTCTTTTGGGCCATGTGAGATGCTGCACCCTCTGAGTCATTCTGGCTGTGGGCTCTGTCTGTGCTGAGACTTCAGTCCTAGTGATATTTGCTTCCCAATTCTTGGGACTTCAGTCCTGGTGGTATTTGCTTCCCAATTCTAGCTCTGTAGAGCTGAAGGGGAATAATATAAAGACCACTTCTGAGCAGGCCACCCATCCCAGTAGAAGGATTTGGGACTAGAGTGGCTTCAGCAGCACTGGCATAACATGGCCCATGCAAGGCTGTAAGAGCACTAGATGGCCAAACGTAGTGGACCTCCTGTGCTTTTCATTGTCATGCAGTTCTCCCGCCTAGAGATACTTGGGGCTATTCCTGCGTGTTGGAAATACATAGGGAGCCCTCGGGTAAATAGGAATGAGGCCAGAACATCCTTCATTTCCTCTCCAGTTTTTTTACCAGATCTCTCTGAATCTCTCTGGCAGTGGTTTCTCTCTCCTCTTTTTCCCTCCTGCTTGGAGAAGGAAACGGCTGTGAAACCTGCTTGCCTTGAGAGCTGCAGTGAAACAGTTAACCTTTTCCAGGGTTTGTGGCGGGGATGCAATTTATAATTGTGTTTTCCAAGAGAGCTATAAACTTGTCTCCTATCAGTTTTCTGGCTGAGGTGGAGAGTCATCAAGAGTTGCATCAGGGATGAGGTATAATTCAACCAATTATAACTGGCAGGTTATGCTGCACTTGGAAAGTACGGATTTTAAAGCCTGCAATTGCTGATAAACAGTATTGCAGGCAGAGCAGAGCAAAATCTATTTGCAGTGAAAAGGCAAATTGTATCATTTAACCCCTTCCTCCCAGGGGACCGTGGCATCATGTCCAGTGACGCTCATCCATCTCTCTTCAGCAGGTGTCATGGGCAGGGGGGTACATCTGGCTGTGCAGGGGTTACGGCCATCTGGGCACCGGCGGAGGGGCTGCTCCAGGTATCCGTGTTGGGATGGCAGAGGTGTCCATCCGGGGCTGGAGCGCACGCAGCCACAGCAGGCTGTGAGTCAATGGGCTGGGAAAGCCCGTCTGCAAAGGAGGTGATTTCCCACCCCACACGTCTGCGGGGCAGGGGTATTTGGTCCCTGGATGCTGCCAGGTCATGCAGCACAGAGTAGCCCTCGGGAAGTGTGTGCCCTCTCCTTCTGTCTGTAAACGTTTTGCCTTTTTATAGTCCATTTAAATCCAAAAGGGTAATTGTTTCCCTTTAGCAGAATTAATTGTAATCTCGCTATTAGATAATTGTCCTTTAGTCTGAGTGCAGCTGCTTTCGAATTACACAGTTACATCACCGGCGAGTGGTGGGGGGTGGCTGTGAGATGGCAGCAGTCTCCTGCCGTGGAAAGATGTCTAACTTGAGTCAAACTTCAACAAATGCCGGGAGGGAGATGAAAGGTTGCCTAGGCTGCAAAACAATTCCTTTTTCCTGCTGCTGCTGCAGATGGTCTCCTCACTGCTTCCAGCCCTCCAAGACCCCTCTTTGGCCACAGCTAATTAAAGCTCCCCAGAGCCACCACAGCCAAACCACCACAGGAGATGGGAGGATGAGGAGGAGGAAGCAGCCCAGCCGGGTACCAAACACAATAAACTATGCAAATACAAGTGGCACTGAGCTCCCTGGTGAAGGAAGGGGGAACGTGCTGGTTCTGATTTGAAGCAGAGCTAAGCGGATGCACCTCCCGTTAACTTCAGCCCCAGCTGCGTGTCCTCAACAGCTCTGGGAAATCATTCCTCTTCGCCCGACCCGCTCTGAGGCTTCGTGCCCAGAGCTGGAGGGACATTTTGGGAGCAAGGCCACTAGAGGGCATTCTGGGATTCCCACAAACCCAGGCTGGCGATGGCAGCAGGGCTGTGCTCCTCCGAAGGGTTGCCCAGGCTCCCTCCAGAGCTGCCATCGCAGTCAACCCACTCGGACGCTTGGGAAAGAGGGAGGAACCTGGTCCTTCCCTAATCTCCAGGCCGCGGTGAGTTAGGGCCACTTCACTGCGCATCCTTGCAAACAACTGGAAGTTTCGGGCATTTTTGTGACAGGAACGGGCTGCAGGAAATACACTTCCACCTTTGCCTGCGTTAAAAAGAACTAGACACCATGGGCACTTGGTCATTTTTGGGTTGATGGTCCTGGAAGAGATACTTGGGATAGCAAGTGGTGGGCTTGTGTCTACTGCCTGTGAGGGAAGCAGGACTGCAAGGAGGGATCTGCCCACTT
Organism: Psophia crepitans; assembly: GCA_013399095.1. NCBI lineage: Eukaryota > Metazoa > Chordata > Aves > Gruiformes > Psophiidae > Psophia > Psophia crepitans. The sequence continues at coordinate 655,953 of VWZZ01004017.1, forward strand.
GCAGAAGGTGCAAACAGCACAAAGCCAGGCTTCAGTGATGTGCTCTCTGCACTGTCTTGTTTTCCCCAGGCTGGAGGCAGAGCCATCTTTTAGTCTGTGGATTTTCTTCTCAGTGTTTCTGCCCACAAACTATCTCCATTCTTGTGCTTATTTCATTTTATTTCTCTTGGCTTGCTGGCCAGTGAGCAAAGGCAGGACATTGTGCGCTTCCTTTCCACAGCATCCCCTGGAGGATGGTACCTCAGCCAGGTCCTGCTGCTGGTGCACCTCCATGGGAAGGCAGCGGGCTCATTCTGGACCAGCCAGCCATGACAAATAGTTCCCAGTGCAGGAGGGATGCTTCTGGTATCCCTGAGAGGTGGTTCCTTAACTTCTAAGACCACCAGTGATGCAAATGCCACATCTTCCTCAGGCAATCTATGCTAGTGCTTCCTTATCCATCCTGCTAGATGGGCTTTCCAGGTGCTACCATGAATCTCTCTTGTGCAGTTTAAGTTCATTTCTTCCTGCTTTATCCACCCCAGACTTGGAGAACAGATTACTGTATCAGTCCCTTACATCCATGCAGACCAATGCTGTGCCTTCCGTTCTCGAAGCTAGTGCCACTCTTCTGATCTTTCTTTGGAGGATGTGCTTCCAGGCCTCTGATCATTCTTGTTGTCCTCTGGGTTCTCTCCACCTGCTTCTCATCTTTCTCGAAGCAGAGGTTCTGAGTCTCATGGGAGGTGCCTGCAGGCAATGTATGCACATCTCATTATGCTGGTCACCTTCTTGCCAGCAAGCTGGTCACCCCAGTCAAGCCAGATCTTTTGCTCCAGAACTGTTATCAGACTGTTGTTGGTCTTCACCCCAGACCTTTCTTGTCAGTTCTTGCCTCATTTCACATTTGTCCCTCTTCAACAGAGGCAAACTGGCTTTGTTCCTGCATCCCTCCAGGTTTCTCACTGGTGAAGAGCCTGGCGAGGGGGGGCTGTGGATGCCTGGTGTGACCCTCTGTTCCACCAGGAAGGGCCAGGAACACAGAATTTTTTGTCTTGGTCCAAATAAATGTGAAACAAACAGACACAAATGGTACAAAAGCCGTGTCTGTGTAAGCACCAATGTTCTCAGCTGCGATAATGCTGTGAAATGATATCTGCTATTGTGAGCTTAGAGAATAAAGGTCTGGGTGGCTGAATAAATAAAAGTAACATCAAATGGTGCTGCGAGTCCTTTTCAGTTAATAATCCCAAGTATCCAAGATTAGGCATCTCCCATAAAACCTTCATGTTTTCAGTCATTTTATGAAATGACAATATAACAATAACAACATGACAATGGCTTTATAATAGGACAATAGCATACACATCTTACACACGAGCAAGAGCTATTTTTTGCCAGTACTTTTTGCCAAGTTGCAGTGAATTGATCCACAAAATAATAAATAAAATAAAATAAAATAAAATAAAATAAAATAAAATAAAATAAAGCAAAATAAAATATAAAAGCAGGGTTGTTTTCCTGAAAACTTTCTGAAGTCAAAAGCAATGACTGGGTTCAGCCAGAGAGTCCCTGCAGGATGTTGTGAATGTGGGTTACCCAAAACCTTCACTGGTGTCTCCTGGCCTCAGAATCTTTGAAACAATGTGGTACTTACAGGATTTGGTAGTGCCTTCCCACATTTGCAGCGAGGTTTAGGAATCCGTACCTGCTGTTGCTCACACAGTCTGTATTTGGTTTTGTGTTTATAACTGGCAATAGCATCTTGGCTCTGTCCTTTTTCAGATACAAAAGCAATACTGAGGCTCCCAAAATATCTTTACATTGGCCAGTGACAGTAAGTTGTGGGGCACTGACTTGTTTCTAAAGGATCAAAATATCTAAGGAAGGAGCCAGATTATTTAACAACTGAATTACTTGAGTCTGATGCATGGCTGAAGGTGGAAATCCCATCTCACAGAAGAACTCAGTCTCGGGGTGGAGGATCTATTAGGTGAAAAATAAAACCTCCTCTGATTTTTTTTTGGGGGGGGGGAACAGGAAAAGCAGAAAAGCCAAGAGATCTTCAGGGAGAGGATACCTTCTGACTGTTCCAATTTCCTGGCCAAAAAGGACACTGCCAGGACCCTCCCAGAGCAAGGTGAGTGTGAGAGCACCAATCTTTGCCCATGTCCTCTCCTCTCTCCCAGGTGTGATGGAAGAGGCACACCATCAGGAGATGGAGCTCTGGGGTCTTCACACCAGGGATCCCTCCTCAGAAATGATGTCAGAATCAACAAGTGTACTTGTAAACCACAAGCATCATCTGTGTTTCCATCGTGAGATGAATGGTCAGGACCTGGTTTCCTCATTGCATGGATATTATCTTCTCAACGTGGGAGGGGGACATGCCTGTGTGAGCTTGTCCCATGACATGTTTTCAGGGGACACAGCTGGAGGCCCAAGCTCCTGCTGGAGCCACTAGATAGTTACAGCAGCAGCAATTTTACAGCAGATGTCCCGGACACAAGGCAGAGGAGCCAATGGGCTCCCTGAGGGACCTGGCCATACCAAGCCCTGCTAGTGGGAAGTGCTTCTCTGGTCAAGGAGCTAAAGGCTGCTCCAGGCTGCAAGGGGAATAACACGTGGTTGGGGGTTAGGACTGGAGATGTGTCCTGTCTGTAGGCAGGAATTTGACTGCTCCCATGTTCCCAAATGCTCACAGTTATTTACAGCGTAACCTGCAGGGTGCAAGTCCAGCAGATGCAGATTTCCTTGGCCCCTGACAAGTGATTGCATTAAGTGCTGCTCACACAAGCGGCTCCAGTAGGGTCCTGACCCAGCTCTGACCTCTACCATCTGGACCAGTAATCACCAGCTCATTAGACACACAGATCAGATGCTTCCAGGTATGACACCAGACAAACCACGTGCTGAGCCAGACACTTGGAAAAGCTTTGTTGATGTCACAGGGATGTTCGGGCTGCTATGAGCATCGGGTAGCACTGATCCCTCTTTGACACTGACACCAGGATGTCAGACCACTGTCTCTGACATCTCAGGAGCTGCACTCATGCAGGGCGTATGTGGGAGAGGATGCCCTGGGCAGGTGTGGCACCTCCTGGCTGTCAATTGATGTGGTGTGAACACTCAGCTTTTCATCTGCCCTGTGTTTCCAGGGCAGAAAATGTCCTGGCAGGGACTCCTGAACTATCACCAGCACCAGTCACATGGGAGGTCAGAGTCTGCATACCAGTTTGGACTGAAGAGCTGGGCAACAAGTTGCTAATCTGGCATTCCTGCAAAGCCTTCACACGCCAGATCCACCTCTGCCCTCTTCCAGGCTGATCTGGAAGCATGTGTCTCAACCAGCTGTCCCCAGTGGCTGAGATGTCTCCAGATGCAGCCTGGGCGCTGGTTTCTCCTCTTTGAAACAGTCTTTAGGGAGCACACTTGCTGCCAAAATAATTTGGGTTCCTCTTCTTTGCATGACATGAAGAGGGATACCTGATTCAAACCCGCTTTGGCCCTCACCTTGTGTTGGCCTCACCCTGCCACCAGAGCCTACATCATGGTGTGGTGGCCCATGAAAGGAGAGGATGCATGTGTATCCTTCCAAAGTAAGTTAGCAGTTGGTCTGACATGACCTTAGAAGTGGGTACCACTTAGAGAAGGATCATGCCTACTCATCTGACTGAAGTCTTGACTGTCAGGTAACATGAAAACCACTTCTCAGGGCAGAAAGAAAGAGCTCTTCCACTGTCCAGACGGACCTCTCTTAATATGCAGGGTGGGGTTTGTGTGCTGGCATCGTACGGGAAAACTGATTAAGACCCAGGTCTCTGGTTCCTCATTCCTGTGGTGCCTGTGAGCTAGCAGCAGGTTAAATTTTGTTCCTCCATGGTGAAGTGAAAGCGAGGCAAAACAGAGCACTGAAGGGAGACGACAGAGACAAGAATGAAAGGACTTATCTAAGTCCACTGAGGGTCAGTAAAGCAGTTTGAGGCAAAGAGGTTGCAAATCTGAAAGCAGGGGAGAGAAGATGGGTGTAAGTGTATGGTGGGGCATGTATGAGAGAAAGCTAGCAAAGAGCAAGCCAAGCAGAGTGGCATCAGGCTTGATGGGTCAGGAACAATCCTGCATTCCGAGGAGCAGATTACATGGCAACAGCTATTGATATGACAGGCATCAGAGGAGACCATCCATCTGTGAGAAGGCTTGGCTGAGGCACGCCATCCCATTAACGTCTGCTAGTCTGGAACGAGATCAAAGGGAATACTCCTGCTGCAGAAGGTGTCCAGCAACAGAGGAGAGAGTAGCTGGTAATTACCACTTGGTAACGGCCTGGCCAGCAATGTTGGCCAACATGCAGCCAGACGGAGCGTGACCGAGCTGACACTGTAGGGTTTGTACAGGGTGAGACCATCACTCTGTGTGTCCTGCTTTTTTCCACTGTGTGGCACAGGAGCATTACTGTGGCCACGCTTCTTGCCCTGACCATCCCAGAGTCTATTTTGGCAGCTGCTGCAGGTACAGCTGAGCCATGCACATGCAATACTTTCCTCTGCAAACATTACTGCTGTTTTCTTTAGGGCTTTGGTTGTTATTTCTTCTTACTTTGCTCATTTCTTTTAAAATAAAAACCCATCAGGCTTTTGAACACAGTGGTTTTTTATGCTGAGGAAATTCATGGTACCCAAAGCATGTAACTATGTCGATTAGTTGAATAGGGGATGTAAATACAGGGGCCCAAGTGCATTGTGGAGGTTTCTTCCTACAGAAACAGAAAGCCAAGGATGGAAATAATGCAATGCACATTGTCACCTTACAGGTTCATAAGCACAGACCAGACATCAAGAACTTCCATAAACACCCAAGCATTTTTGTTCCATCCAAAGAGCCAACACCAAACAGTGACTGCAGTCCTGCCGAGGGGTCTGCCCTGCTCCGCTTCTGGCAAGCTTTTTCACTCAGGGCTCTGGATAGATATGGAGGTCAACAAAGTTGACAAGAGTCTTTTGGCTGACTTCTGTGGGTCTGTTGGTTTGAGATGGGTGTTGATGTTCTGCGCGTGCTTTATTGCCTTGCTGTAAGGTCAGTTCAATATCTCTCATGTGCTGGCTGGGCTACTGCCAAAAAGTAATGTAGCAAGACAAGGACAATGCTGAGATGAAGAGAAGTGGATGAGCTTAGTGCTCTCAATGTTAATTATCAAGCGTGATCGGCCTTGCTAAAAACTTCCCAGGCCTAGAGCCACATTTTCTCACTCGCTTCTTATGATGATGGTGATGGAGGAATGAACGTTATCTACCAGGGTCCAACTCCTCAGAGGTATGTAAGTGCTTAAGACAACTTACATACTAAAGTTATCTTGTGATGTGCACAGGAGTTTGGGATGTGTGACCATTTTTATCTGACCATGTTTCTGTTCCTGTGCAAAGTAAGCCCTGCAAAAGCCAAGTGGCACAGGAGCGGCCACCAGTTGCCTCAACCTGGCTGTGTAGCTGGGCTGGACTGGACATCATCTGTGGGGCTAAAAAAGAAAAAACTCTGTGTGCCAGAAACTGGAACGTTTCCCATTTTACTTGGATTTCTTCATTTACTGAGACAGCTCAGTAAGAGCCCCGCTGTGCTGTTGGAAGGGAAAGTCAGAACTTGGTTGGCACCTGTCCTGGCTGCGCACTCGGGAGATGCCAGGATGTTTTCCTTGCACTGCACCTGCAGGAATGGGATTAAGTTCCTCCGTAGAGGTGGCTGGTGACATCATACTGTTGGTGTGGGACAAGAAAGTCATCAGTCTGACTGAGACATGATTTTCTTTTTCATTCCAGTGATTTCTAAGCCCAGTGATGTGGGGTTTTTTGTAGCAGCAGTCTGTCCTGTTCTCATTTTATCACTTTTTACCTCTAAAGCTGGATACATCCCTCTGCAGTAGGGCCCATTCCATGTATCTTCAGTGCATCCTGGTGTCATGGTTTTGCCCCAGCCGGCAGCTGAGCACCACGCAGCCCCTCGCTCGCTCCCCGCCATTGGCATGGGGGAGAGAATCGGAAGAGTGAAAGTGAGAAAACTGATGGGTTCAGACACAGACACTTTAGTAGATAAAGCAAAAGCCGCGTGCACAAGCAAAGCAAGACAAGGAATTCATTCCCCACTGCCCATGGCAGGCAGGGTTCAGCCATCCCCAGGACAGCCGGGCTCCGTCATGCGTAATGGTTACTTGGGAAGACAAATGCCATCACTCCGAGTGCTGCCGTCACCCTCCCTCTTCCTCTTCCCCAAGCCCCTTACAAACCGAGCATGACCCATATGGTATGGAATGTCCCTTTGGCCAGTTGGGGCCAGCTGCCCTGTCTGTCCCTCCCAACTCCCCGCGCACCCCCAGCCATCCCGCCGGCGGGGCGGTGCGAGAAGCAGCAAAGGCCTGAACTTGCTCAGTCGAGGCTTTGACTTCAGAGAATTGTCTCAACTGGGCAATCCTTAAACAGGAAAACAGGAACCTTCCTGGGTCAATCCCCAGCCAGAAGACAGCATCTGGGGACCCGGTACAGAAATTAAGCTGAGTCAGCATTTTGAATCAGACTACAAAATCTTTCAGGGAAAAAGGAGGGAAAAATTCCCCTGAGAGGTGAAAAATTGCAAACACCAAACCTCAGGATTTTTTTCTGAAGGAAAGTCTGTGACACCTTGCTAATGGACAAGGACCTTCAAACACCGCAGAGGCATGAGACCCCTGCACGGTGATGAAGGACCCATGCACAAATCATGGTGTTTCACAGTTTCTGTGTTCACGGCTGAGCAGTAGCATCAAGCTGGGCTGTTCCTTCCCAAGCAGCCATGCTATGACCCATCCTCAAGGCCAGCCTACTCCAGAGTATCTCTGCTGGCATGACTGATCTGATCAGAGCACTGGGGACGTGGGTGGGACAGGGAGATGCTCACAGTGTGCAGTGGGATTGAGAGGTGTCTGAGGCAGCAGTGATTCTGGAGGGGGAGCTGGGACCACTAGAGGGAAGCATGAAGCCGCTCACACTAATGGCTTCGGAGGATGGAGATGGAGAGCCTGAGAACTGGCAACAAAAGAAAAGGAGCTGCAGGTATGGGTATGGACAGAGTCAACTCCTATGGTGCTGCTGCTGCTTTGTGAGCTACAACCCGTGTGTCTGGCTGAGCAGGCAGCACTGCAAATGCAAATGCTGAATGCTCCAAGTCCTTCTTGGTTCCCCAGAAGGAGACAGTGGGATCTCACCATCCCCAGTATGACTTGGAGGCTCCCTGGGAGCAGCAATGTGTCTCCCTGCTTTAGCGCATGATGAAACACGTGGTGAAAGGGGACAAACCTCGCGGGGGCATTCCCAGCTGAGGGCTGCTCCCTGGCTTTAAAAGGAGTGTGAGCTGTGAGGCTTAGCTGAGTCTGAATGGTCAGCTTGGAGTCCAAGGACAGAGAACAGCAAAGAACCAGTTCCCCCTGATCCACTGCAGAGCACCACCCGAGCTGGGGCCAAGGGTCCTGACAAAAAAGGTCAGCTCCTTGGGGGTGGGGGAAAGGGAAGGGGAGACAGACACCTGGAGGGACAACTGCTCTCATACACTGAGTCCCCAGCCAGTTTTTGGTGCATATTTGGGTGCACGGCACAACCACCGGGCAAGCCCTCCACTGCCCATGCCCAGGAATGTGACCGTCCACCAGGCTGAAGGTGCTAAAACAAGGAGGTTCAGTCCTCCTTTTATTTTTGATCTGACGTGGTTCACGCTGCTCACTCAGCCCCTCATTTCAGCGATGTTGGCTACCTGGCAGGGTGGACACTTCCCCCCAGCATCTCCGGCTGTGCACCCTGCAGCATGCAGGTGGTCTAGCAGCTCTCTCTTCCAGTCTGGTTTTATAGTTTCAAGAAGAAAGATCCCCTTCCCAAGCCCCTGCAGGTGCTGTGCCGTTAACCTTTAGCATCTCATTTATCTCTGAACACCTTTCTTCCTAAACCACCCAGAGCCCACACCATCTCCCTCGCCCCATCCCTCAGATTCAGGTTATGACAAGAGGGAATGAATTTGACAGACGAGGAACTGAGGATCCTCCCCAAGGACCTCCCTCACCTGTACCCTAATCCTGGGTGATTTCTAAAAGGGGATCATCTCACCCAGCCATGCCTGGTTTAGAGGGGATGAATGACTTAGCCTGTTCCCCTGCTGTTAGCCTGCTGGGGGTGCCTCCAGTCACCTGGATGATGGCAGCAAGACTCTTCCAGCCCCTGAAAAAGACATTTTGGCATTTGGGGGGCAGATCAGTGGAAAAAAAAGAAAGAGGCTGCGGGCAACACATTCGAACTCTGGTGGAGTGAGTCCTCTCACCTGGAGCAGAGAGGCTGGGGATGGGGCTCATGGCCAGAGCCCATTTTGGTCAGGCCTCACGGGGTGTTTGTGTGACCAGTAGTTCAAAGGCACTTCATACCTCTTCTGTAAAACAGCTGAAATTGGAAGTTTTGATATCTGTGTTTCCTCTTTTCTCACTGGTTTGCTCTTCATGGAGAAGGCACTTTCACCATCTTCTCTACAACAGAAGAGGCCCGGGGCATGAGATCTCTGATCTGGGAGGGCTGTCCTGGACATCCCCTGGGGCAGGTTCTTCTGGTGTAGGGCAGAGGCAGATGTGGGGCAGTGTGAAAGGCTTATGTTAGTTGAGATACTAGATGTGCAGTGGCTGAGCTCTAGGATACTCCACACGAGTGAGCTGCTAGAAAAGCTACACAGACACTGAGGACAGAAAAAGCCATCTGTCCTGGCTGAAGGGGCTAGTGATGGATGCTCAGCTCCACTGGGCTGCGTTTAAGGCGGTTACCACATCATAGGAATGCATTTGGCTCCAGGAGGGCTGCTCTCCATTTGATTTCCACCTTACAGCTTGGGAACAAGAAGACATTGCCAAGGGTCAGGAGCTGACAAAACATTGTTACCAAACACCCAGAAATCAGCCCTTCACAACCAGAGGTCTGAAAAGGTCTGAATTTCCATAACCCCGAAGTGACTCAGTCCCAAACCTTCTATAGAAATGCGAGAACACATGCTCTTGACTAGTCCTGCTTCTGTCCTTCTGTCACTGCTTCCAGCTATTCCAAGAGCCATATAATCCCTGAAGGGTCACCAGTCCCCCTGGAAGTCCAAAATAAAATCATGACAATGGCATAGACAGGAAACAGATCAGGAATTGAAGCCAATGGACACTTGCCTGGAGATCCTTGCAAAGCAGTCACCTGTCATTTGAACAACTGAACAGGTCTAGACTGGAGCGGAGAGAGACAGCAACATGGGTCTGGTCAGGAACAAATCACTGTGTTATGGTAAACCCTTCCTGGAGCTGTGAGGATCATAGAACCATAGAATGGTTTGGGTTGGAAGGGGCAGGGACACCCCCCACCAGCCCAGGGTGCCCAAAGCCCCATCTAACCTGGCCTTGAACACTGCCAGGGAGTCAGGGGCAGCCACAGCTGTGCCAGGGCCTCAGCACCCTCACACGGAAGGATTTCTTCCTAATATCTAACCTAAATCTCCCCTCTTTTGGTTTAAACCCATCCTCCTTGTCCTGTCCCACCCTGCCCTGGAACCAGCCCCTCTCCAGGTTTCCTGGAGCCCCTGCAGGCTTGGAAGGCCACAATTAGGTCCCCCTGGAGCCTTCTCTTCTCCAGGCTGGACAAGCCCAACTCCCTCAGCCTGTCCTTGCAGCAGAGGGGCTCCAGCCCTCGCAGCATCTCCGGAGCCTCCTCTGGACTCGCTCCAGCAGCTCCATGTCCTTCCTGTCCTGGGGCCCCCCGAGCTGGAGGCAGCACTGCAGGGGGTCTCAGCAGAGCGGGGCAGAGGGGCAGAATCCCCTCCCTCACCCTGCTGGCCACACTGGGTTTGATGCAGCCCAGGACACGGGTGGCTTTCTGGGCTGCCAGCGCACACTGCCATAAGTGAGGACTCTGCTGGGCAAAGGTGCCTGGAGAAAGCAATTCCCCTTCCCGCACGACAAAGGCATGTGCAAAAAGTGTGAGGTTCTTCTTCCCTTCTCCGCAAGAACTCAAAGAAGAGGAGATGACTGCTGCTATAGGGCAAGGTCTCAGCAGTGCTTCTTTCTTTGGGCACAGGGATTGCAGTAGGCCTGGCTGCAGCTCTACCATGTGTTAAGCCTTCTCCTGCTTCCAGTCTTTAGACGTCTAATTTTTCTGGAAAATTTTTTGCTAGGACAATATTTCAGATCCTGTTTAAACCATAGCCTGTTAGCTGTTCTCTCTCCACTTGCTGGTTGAAAAAAATGGGGATCTGAGCCCATGGACCTGCATCTGTTCATGGGAATGCCATGAGGCATTGAGTGTTAAGACACTCACTGTACACCACAGTCTAGTGTTTCTTAATCATACTAAATCACAGAAAATGACGTGTTCCAGCTGTAAGTGAGAGAGGACACCTTTATGCACTGACTGAGACGGAGCAGAGGAACATCTCGCACTGCCTATGATGAAGGAGCCTGCAGCAAGGGTTTGGGGATGATCCATCTGACTTCGTCCTCGCTATAATAAGAGACTGAGGATCTGGAATTGCTCCTCCTGGATACCCTTGTATCATCTGTGTTGTGCTTGTGCTCCTTGGTTCTGCTGGGATTTGAGTTCTGTGCAGAGCATCATGGCACAGCTGAGGCATGGGCTGCCTGCCTTTGGGTGGTAATGGAGGGAACACATCTTATCTCTGCCCATGGCTCCTCTGAGTCTGCAAACCCAGAGCCAGCTCTGCTCTAGAGATTTTTTACTACCCTTTGCCCAAGAATATGCTGTTCTCATGGACACATGAGTGTGGAGGCCACACCGGCATCGATCAAGACTGCTCACACAAGTAACCACAACAGGATTCTGGACTGAAGTACCGATAAACACTGCTACTCAGCTTCCTGCCTTTAGCTGAGGTTTTTCACTGAGCAATAGCCACGGTGTTCAGCACTCAGCAGAACTGCTTTTTTGGCCGTGATCCTGCTCAGAGGGTCTCTTTATTTGGGGGAGACAGGATGGACAGCAATATGCTGGCTTACACACGGCTTTCTGCAGAAGTACCTCTCATGTAATCAAGGGAGGTCCTCCTCCCCCTCTATTCTGCATTGGTGAGGCCACATCTGGAATATTGCGTCCAGTTCTGGGCCCCTCAGCTCAAGAAGGACAGGGAACTGCTAGAGAAAGTCCAGCACAGAGCCACTAAGATGATCAAGGGAGTGGAACATCTCCCTTATGAGGAAAGGCTGAGGGAGCTGGGTCTCTTTAGCTTGGAGAAGAGAAGTCTGAGGGGTGACCTCATCAATGTTTATAAATATGTTAAGGGTGAGTGTCGGGAAGATGGAGCCAGGCTCTTCTCGGCCTCACTAAGCGATAGGACAAGGGGCAACGGGTGCAAATTGGAGCACAGGAGGTTCCGGGTTAATGTAAGGAAAAACTTTTTCACCGTGAGGGTGACAGAGCACTGGAACAGGCTGCCCAGAGAGGTTGTGGAGTCTCCTTCTCTGGAGACATTCAAAACCCAACTGGACACGTTCCTGAGTGATGTGCTCTAGGTGGCCCTGCCTTGGCGGGGGGGGTTGGACTAGATGATCTTTCGAGGTCCCTTCCAACCCTTGTGATTCTGTGATTCATGTAGGATACTTGCACAAAGCAAGCCTGCTTTGGTGTGCAGTTTACTTACTTACCCCCATTGTAGCAAAGCAGTTGGTCTTGCACAGTGCAGTAGCTCTCCCCCGTCCCCACCGAGCACCAGTGCACATCACACGGTGACCCTTTCAGCCTCCACAGCATGGACACACTAAACCCAGGATGTGGAGAGAATCTAAACCAGAAAAAAATCCGATTTAATGAGGCTTTTCAAACAAAAAAAAGTCAAAGGTGATTGTTGCTTCTAATTGGACATGCCCTGATACCAGGGCGACAGAGGTGAGACAAAGGCTTTGGGTCAAGAACAGCAGGTTGATTGTGCGCCCTGCATCCCCTCCCTGACTCTGGAGGGTATAAGGACCAAGCAAGTGTGTCCTCCAGGCTGCACTGCAGGGGAACAAGTCTCCCAGAGCCCTAAAACCTTTCCCAAGGAAAGTGAGATTGGTGGGAAAATTTCAGCTGACACACCACCAAGTAGCTGTTTTCCCCACCTTTGCCTGACCCATTGGTCCTGGGAAAAATGGGACTTTTAAAGGCTGGAGTGGGAGGAAGAGTAACAGAGGGTTATTCAGTTGTCAGCTCTGGCTCTGGGCATGTATCCTGCCAGATCTGTCCCACAGTACAGTGGAGATCATACTGTCTCCCAGGAATAGAGGATCAAGTCGTGAGCATCAGGAGAGCGTTGAAACTGCAGGTAGGAGACTGTGAACAGTGAAGATGCTGCAGCTTTTGAGGTCTGAAATTCAATTTCCCCCAGAACATCCATCGTGGTCCAGCCTTCCATCCTGCACTCCCTGAGGGTCCTGGGTACCCCTTAGCAATCACAGCAGGTTCTCAGCATTCCCATATGTTCCCCATGCTGCACCCTGGGTCAGGGATTGTCAACCTCAAGGAGGAATGTATGGCTCTGTACAAATGAAATGCTTAATGAAATTGTCCACAATACCAGATGGGTTTGCCTCACACTCTCAGTACCAGGTATCTCCCCTTTCCAGTCTCTGCGAAGTGCAGGAAGAACTCTGACTCAGCCAGATGGACCTGAGGGTTACTCTGCCTGCCACTGGAGAGCTGCTGCTGGTGATGCTTCCCCAGCACGTCTCTGCCTCGGTATCCAGGCTGGTCCTGCTCAGGCAGGCACAGGCATGCTCCAATGGATGCTCTGACGGTCTCTGAGCATAGGAAAGTGCAAGCAGTAGGGAATGAGGCCGGGCTGGCTGATGCCTGGGCGCTGCAGCACGAGCCCTTTTGAATGGCCTTATCAATTATTCACACAGCTCAAAGGCTCAGCAGGTCCGCCCGCAGCTCTTCCTCCCTCGCCTCTTCTCACTCTCCGAGCTCTCTGACATAATACGATTAGCTGGCTTTTTCACACCGGAGCTGATTTCAGACGATGTCTCAGGAAGACACCTGAGGCATGCAGCATGCCCACGGGCTGGGAAAGGGCCGGAGTAAGCTGTGCTGTAAGCCAAGGCTCGGCTTGTCGGCCAATCTGCAGCGCAGGGTTATGGGTCTTTTTGCTAGCAAAGGCTCTGCTCCTTGCTGGGAGGCAGAAGGGCTGGGCAAAGACCAGCTCTTTCCTGGAGACATCTGCCCTGCTTTGAGATTGTAAGTAATTGCAGGCTGAGGCCAGGGAAGGATCCAACCCCCAGCCTTGCATGGTGGCCTTCCTGGAGCAGGGCAGCTCTCGCAAATCCTTGGTTGGAGTGAGGAATAGGAGGGTGAACTGTGCCACAAATGCTCCTGCAAAGCGCTGTCCTGGCAGCAGAGCAGGATCATTCCCTTGGGGGTGCAGGACAGTAGCTCCACATGCACCTGACCCCTTCTGCCCATTTGCCCTGTTCCTTGCTCAACCTTAATGAGACCTGTCTCCTGTCTGGGGTCCAGGGACAGGGAGTGTCAATTTCTCCTGACCTGAAGAAGTGTAATGTAAAGGCTGTGGAGCCAAGGCATTGAGTATGGAGTGTATTATTAATTTCCCTCTTTGCACGTGTCATACACAGACCTCTGCATTGCACATGTGTGTGTATCGTGTGTGGCTGAGGGTGGCACCACCTTTGCATGGCTGTGCTTTGTGTCCCTGCACCGGCAGCAGACAGAAGGGATTGTCATTAGCTCAGACATGGGGGTCTGTGTTAATGATGGAGGACCCCGAAAGGTCTGATCCTGCTGGTGCAACAGTGGCAGTTTGGGATGGCTGAGGAGCTGTGGGTCCCCAGCAGATGGGCCGATGGGATTGGAAGGTGTTTGGGGTGAGGAACAGCGGTACCAGGGTGATCTGCCGGAGGGTAGGATGGCTCTGCAGAGGGACCTGGACAGGTTGGATCGCTGGGCAGAGGCCAACAGGATGAGGTTCAATGTGGCAAAGTGCCGGGTCCTGCACTTTGGTCACACCAACCCCAGGCAGTGCTACAGGCTGGGGGTGGGGTGGCTGGAAAGCTGTGTGGAGGAAAAGGCCCTGAGGGTGTTGATTGATGCTCGCCTGGACACGAGCCGGCAGTGTGCCCAGGTGGCCAAGAAGGCCAACGGCATCCTGGCCTGTATCAGGAATGGTGTGGCCAGCAGGAGCAGGGAGGTGATCGTCCCCCTGTACTCAGGCTTGCTGAGGCCGCACCTCGAGTACTGTGTCCAGTTTTGGGCCCCTCACCACAAGAAAGACATCGAGGCCCTGGAGCGTGTCCAGAGAAGGGCAACGAAGCTGGTGAAGGG
>VWZZ01004017.1:672268-682298 GCA_013399095.1 Psophia crepitans
TGGGATGGAATGGGAGGGGATGGGATGGGATGGGATGGGATGGAATGGGATGGGTTGGGAGGGGAGGGGATGAGGTGGGAGAGGATGGGATTGGATCCCTACACAGCCTAGCTTGGGCGACGGGGCACTGCGCAGCCCAAGCCAAACTGCAAGGAGAGGCAGGTCAGGCTTAGCAGAAGGAAGAGGCTCTTCTTGCATAGATAGTCAGTTTGATGACAGGCAGAGGGAGAATCCCTCATCTCCCAGCAACCAGCCACCTGGGAGCACCATGCCTTCTCCTCCCGCAGGTATCGTCATCTGCACACAGCCGGCGGTGGCCTCACCCACGCTGTCTTGCAGCCATGAACAGCACCTGCTTGAGGATGCCACAGTGACCTGGTCCCTGGAGCAAAAATGCTTCAAAAAGATCTGGGTTTTTTTTAGAAGGATATTTTCAACATATTTGGAACTTTTTTTTCCTATGGTATTCCATGATATTTTTAAAAACCCTATTTTTCTCTTCTTAAAACTGCTTTGATTTAAGTTAAACCCTAAAATACTTGTTCTTCACAGCCTTGTCTTGGTGAAAAAAAAGAAAAGAGGATGAAACCTTATTTTGGATGAATGTTTTGGGTGAATCCAGAAAACGATGGGCTTTTTGTTAAACAGCAATTTGTAAAATATGGATTGAAAGAGGAGAAAGGCTCCAGCTCATGTTTCAAACAACTCTTCTCTGGGAAGTCAGACCCCCAGCATCAGCTACTGGACTGCTTGAGAGCGTGAGAAACCATCATTGCTGAAGCTGCGGGGACATGGCGTAGGGGGAGGTTATGATTCCCCCCATGCCATGGGGGAAAGTGCTGGTGTTCCCTGCAGGGAAGGAGACTCTGGCAGAGGAGACCGATGCCCACCTCTGTCTCCAAGAGGGACCAGCGCAGTGTGGGGAGTGTGCACTGACACCCCTCTGGGTTGCCCCAGCTCTGCACTATTCTCACTCTTCTCTCATGAGCTTGTGCACAGACCCATGTGTGCTCTGGGGGCTGCTCTCCAACAGTCCTTCCACCGCAGGGGCTGGAGCCCATCACGTCCCGGGGCTCTCCTCCCTGCCAGACCTCCCCGAGTGGCTTGATTATAGGGTAGCCATTCAAATCATTTTAATGAGCTCAGCCTGCTGCTGTGAGGCACCAGTAACTATGGCAACTTCATTCAAAGGTGGCGTGCGTGGTGGCTGTGTCAGGAATTGTGTTTCGGGGAGCTGATTGGAGGAGATGGGCGAAGGTGGGAGTCCTTTGGGAATTTGGGCTTGTTTGCACAAGGGCTTTCATTTAAAGCGGTGACAGGTGGCACTATCGAGGGGCAGAGGTCCGAGGCAGACAAGTCCCCTTTGGTCCAGGGACTGAATGCCCACGGTCTCAGGAGACCTGGGGGCCCTAGACCATGGCAGAGCATCACTATCCCAGCCAGCATCTTGCAGGCATTAACAAATTGGTCCTGAATCCTAGGAAAGAGCTTGGCCCTTGCTTTCTTCTGATACCCAGGGAAAACAAGTTGTCACTCCAGGCTGGTGATAGAGCATTGGCGATCTGAGAGCAGGATCAGGCCCACGGTTGCACCTGAACCCTGCACTGCACTGCTCACTCTTTGCCACCCCAGCCATGCTGCTCACCTCGCCTATATCCAGGGCAGTCCTAAGGCACTCACAGAAATTACAGGTTTTCTGTCTGCCTTGTATCAGCATCATGGAGAGCCAGCGCAGGCACATTTTCCTAGTAAATCACTGCCATCCCACTCTGGCTGACTTACACAGGGCACTGGATTCACAGAGGGAGTAATTCTTCTGTTTCAGCACCACTGGCAACCATAAAACTTCTGTCCATCTGTCACAAACCTCTGCTGTCACAGAGTTTATGCAGGTAAAATAAATAGGCACAGGCTGCATCACTGCCCAGCGGGTTAAATCGTGGGTCCAGCCCCTGCATGGGTTTTCCTGGATCCGGGTGGTATCGTCCCACAGTGCAGGGAGCAGGAGGCTCTTTCTCAGTGGGAAGCATGGGTGAGGCCACCTTGTTCTGGAGGAAAGAGCCGGTTGGATGCACGCTGTGCTTGGGGAAGGGCACTGCGTCCCCTCGGTACCTAGGTAGCTGAGCTCTTGTCTGTTTGCTGCTGCGTTGGCCTGGGTAGTGCTTCCCAGGAAAACCCCTGGCACCAGCTCAAGGTGGCTTAAAACCCCTCCCTTCGGGCAGCCTGAGCCTGCGCTGTGCCGCTCTGTGGTGGGAGAAGGTGCCACAAAAAGATAGATCATCCCAGATCAAAGCTCAGCAAACGTCACACCAGCTAGTCCCATCGACGGCGTTGCACAGAGCTTGCCAGAGAGTTTTTCTTGCTTGTATCAGTGTCCCAGTTTCCCTCTCAGTCTCCTTGGCGTAAACAAATCCTACAGAAAGCACAGCTTTTCTGCAGACTCCACTTTTAATACGCCGTTACGTGCCCGCTGAGAACAGGGCCGGTGAAGTTACTCCAGGCTCACACGTGTGTATCTTGGATCAGGGTCTGGTCCCAGCTGAATTTCTCAAGTTAAGTCTCAGCGAGGCGTGAGGATTTTTCAAGCACCTCCTGGATTGCATCAGCAATAAATTTGTGTTTATAGGCTCGGTAGCTGATGCCTGTTTTCAGGGGAAATGTGAGTAAATACAGAACGCACACTGGGTTGAAAAATGGGGATTTCAAGGGTCACAGGTTGCAGCAAAGAAAACTCTCCCTCTGGACACCACACTTTGAAGGCTGCTCAACCTCAGACTTGTAGAAATAAGGGAAAAGAGAAATGTTCTCAGCATATCTCTGAATCTGAAAAAAAAGTTTCCCACTCAGGCTGGAGCTGCTCCTGACTTTGTCTCCTTGCCCATTTTAATTAATCCAGCTAGGATCACAGTTACTGGGAACGCAGCACAGGAAAGGCACATAGACAAGAAGTCAGGATGGAAGCACGGTAGGAATTTTTGGATGAATTGTGGTTTTTTCCACTGGAAAATGCTGATTTTTTTCAAAACTGACACTTATTTTAAGGGAAGGTCGGTTTTGATTAATTTATTGAGTCAGAAAAAAATTTGGAAGGAGTTCCGATTTTGTCAAAATGAAGTGTTTTGACATTCTCAAAGGAGAAAAAAATAATCTATTTTCCAGTTCAGCTGACCTCTTGTTTTGAAATTTAAGCTAATCATAATTAAACATTTCAAAAAATGAATGCTTTGAAATCAGACTTGGATGAGAGACCCAGCTCATGAATGTCTTTAAGATTTTGACTTTTTAGGACAAGCTGTGGTGGAATTCTTTGTGCAGTCTGAGACATCGGCACTTCTCCTCACCTCGACTCAGGATGACACGCAAGAAAACGCAGCCTCATCCTGTGAGCTGGAGTCATCTCTCAGCCAATGGTGCAAAAGCTTTTTCTCTTTCCAGGTTCACAGCAGATGGACCAGAGAAGTTGAATTGGGAACTGCCCCTGACAGTGATGGGCAAACAGCTCTGATGGCGCTCATGGGACACACAGCTCCCCAAAAGATGACTTTTTGGATGATCTCGTTGGCAACTGACCCCATCCTGATCAGGCCCTGCTTTGAAGAAGGGAAGGGACCTCCCCGCCCACCCCACCCCCCAACCTCCATCAGATACAAGGTTCAGCTGCACCCAAAGAGCCACTGCAGTTGGTGGTCAAGGGATTTGGAGAGCTGAAGGTAGCTCTCAGCTTCAAAACAGAAGATCACAAAAAGGTTGTTTGGAGCTCAAAATCACAAAATAGTGGGTACTGAGGTCCCACTGGCACCTGTCGGGTGTGAGATGCTCCCCTGTGCTGCTGCCTGTGAATGGCTGCTGTGCCATTCGGACACCAGTCCGTCTCACTTGCATCTTGTCTCTTGGGCAGACAGTGAACCTGAAGTGCAAAGGTGGTTTCATAGAATCATAGAATCATTAAGGTTGGAAGAGACCTCAAGGATCATCCAGTCCAACCGTCCCCCCGCCACCTATTAACCACTAAACCATGTCCTTAAGTGCCACATCCAACCTGTCCTTAAACACCCCCAGGGACGGGGACTCCCCCACCTCCCCGGGCAACCCGTTCCAATGCCTGACCACCCTTTCCAAGAAGAAATTTCTCCTCATGTCCAACCTGAACCTCCCCTGGCGCAACTTGCAGCTGTTCCCCCTTGTCCTGTCACTGGTTATCTGCAAGATGAGGCGTCTCTAGCTGAACGTCTCTAGGCTTCTCTAGGCGTCTCTGAAAACTTCAGCTGCTCTTTTCAGGGCTGCACAGATCCAGGGTTCTCCCCTCGGTCCCCAGCTGATGGCCAGGAGCCAGGCAGCCCTCACAGGCTGAGAACTGGGAGAGTTGATGGGCAGTAGATCTGTGTGCATTGTGTCTTGGTCATATCAGTAAAGGATGGTCCACTCTCTTCTCCTGGTATGGAACAGCTCCAGGCGAACAGCAGGACAGGTAGGACCTTCCAGCTTCCCTACCCCGTTCCAGACCAGGAAGAACCGCTGAGCACACATGGCCTCTGGGATCTATAATCTCTAGCCACAAAGCTCTCCTCTAAATTGCGTCTGTCCTCCTTGGAAGTGATTACATTTTCCTGGAAGGATTTGACCCTCTGGCTGCTGACTGTGATGGCAGTGCTCGTTTCCCGAACGGCTGCTGGCTGGAGGCTCGGCAGCCAGCCATCAGCAGGATCTGGGACCTCTCTGCCTTCCCGCCCTTGCAAGCAGCTGTGGAGGCTCCTGGCTTGCAGGAGGTCAGATGGTCAGAGCAGTACTCCAGTGCAGAGGAGGAGGTGTTTCACCCCCGAGAGAAAGGATGCAGGGGAAGAAGGCAGAGGGTGAGGAGGAAGAGAGGTGCAGAGAGTCTGCACTGGCTGCCTCGCCAGCCTGAGACAAAAAACAGACAGGATGGAAAATGTGACACCGTATCGCGTTAGGCATTTATGCAACATTAGTATTGAGGGACCAGCCAAGGTTCAGGGGTTTGCAGGCTTGCTCAGAGCCAGGAAGGCTTCACTGGACTTGCCTGGGAAGTGGGTGGGTGCTGGGCTACGGGAGAGGTCTCCAGCACTTCACGCCAAGCAGAGTCACTGCTTGGCTTCACGGCCTGGCAAAGGAGCTGTAACCGGCACCTTCTCAGGGAGTGAGTCTTGTCCCTCTCCAGCCCCACAGAAATCCCGGGAATGTCTCAGCAGTTCAGATGGCAAAAACCATACAAAGAGCAGAAAGTTCATAGTTGTCTCTTTCGCATATGGGTGAGACAGAGTCAGGCAGATTCAGTAAATCTTATCTGTCAGAACGTCCCCAGGGTCCCAGTGCTGATGCCTTCACAAGGAATAATCTGCTGCCTAGTACCAAGAATAATCAGAAATCATCCATGTCCTTGGTACATCTCATCCACCAAAACACACCAGTTTAGCAGCAGCAACACCAACTTGTACAGATGGATGAGGTATCCCAGAGCAGAGTGAATCTTTCAGCCACAGCCTAGCTCTCATGCTGTCTTGAAGGAGGGTAGAAAACTCTTTTTGAATGCCCTGGCAGAAATCAATTTATAGGTTTTGAAGGGAGAGAAACAGTCTTCAGATGAAGTCCCGACCTCAGACCTTTCCAAAGAGCAGAGGGACAGAAGCCATAACGATTGCAGCAGTCCCTGTGGTTTTCAAACCCGTGATTTCCCTCTCACCCGGACAAAGCTGGGGCACAATGAAGTTATTTCTTGCAAACTCTGTCCATATTGCTTGGTCACCCAGTCTGTCCTTGGCCATGGGAGAACTCCTCTTCACAGCATATGCTGTCTGCATCAATATGTGCTAATAAAGCAAGATATTCAGTCCTAAACCCCACATCTCTATCTGAGAAGTTCCTGCCACAAATTCACAGGTATTTCTGTATGTAGAGGTTTAACTCTTGCTGTTCGGATCCCATCTTAGGGCTTGCACTGGACTGGGAGGAGTCTGTACCACCCTGCAGTTCCTGGGACACCATTGGGAAAAACCTGCTTCAAGGAATACCACCAACCAAAGACCATCTCCCCATGTTTCACCCCCTGGACATGCAGACTAATCCTCTGCCAGATTGCCCCTCAGACACATCTGGTTATTCCTGTTGTGCTTCCAGTGGGAGGCAAGAAGAGAACCAGATGTGATGGATGGATGCTCCTGTGATCTTCCTCTGCTACTAAGGTCCAGAGGAGACAGGCAATGCCGGCCAGCCATCCTGACAGCTGCGTGGGAGCGTGCAGGGAGCCTCCAGCCCGATGTGAGCCTGCTGCCCTCTGCCTTCCTCTGCAGCAGGGACAGGCAGCTCCTGGCGGGTGCTCTCCGCGGGTCCAGGGAGCAAGCTGCCGTGGAGCGGGAGGGCTGTAATTACAGAGATAACTCACACCATGTCACCCAACAATGATACATGAAAATGCTACATAAACCCGTCTATCTGGTGCTCTCGATTTATCTTTCTGCCTCTCTATTTATTTCTTCCTCCAGCCTATCGCTCGGTACCGTGCAGGAGCTGGAAATGCCAGCTGCTGAAAATGCAATTTGTTTTGATTCACCAACATCTCCCAAAATATCTCCGTGACCTCTTGAATCTTTTTGGAATGAATTATGATAATGATGATTTTTATTTATATTAACAAACTGCAGTAACTCAGCATGGCCAGCAAATATACAAAAAAAAAAAAAACCCAACCAAATATACATACATTACTTTTTTTTTTTTAAATAATGAAGCCTTAAGCCAGCATCAAACAGGGGTGGCTTTTCTCTCTTCTCCTTTACTGAAAGGGTTCAGTACAAAATTTCTACCCTAATTATAACAATGCTTCTCCTAATGAAAGAATTCATTTGCCTTCTCTAATCAGCTGGCTGGCTTCGGAAATTACAGCTGATCAGTGTGGAGGAGGGGCTGCAATAAAGGTTTGGAGGAGGCAACTCACAGTTTCCAAGGTACCTCAGAAATTAGGAAGCCACATCCACAGAAGGTGTAAATTGGTGATGCTGCTGAGAATCACATGGCAATGCTGGTCTGTGTCTCTCCGGGGAACCCAGCTCCGAAGTCCTGGAGACCTTCCTGCCCCTGTGCAGCCCCACTCTGCTTCCAGGAGGGGGAATCACCAGCCGCATCCCGAGGTGGAGAGGATAAAAGCTGCTAATGAAAAGTAATTTCAAAGCACATTAGTCTGTTCTAGTTTCTTTTTTGATGGGGAAAAACAGAGATGCTGAGCCACAAAGGTGGCTTCTCCCAGATCCTGGAAGCCTCGGGGTTTTGGGGTATTTCTGCTCGCTGTGCAGGGCTGCACAATGGGTGCGCTGGCTCCTTGCTGCAGTGTGGCAGGGCTGCAGGCTGTGTGCTGGCACGTCTGCAAACTGGGGAACAAGTTTCTTTCTCTCACACTGCTTTTGGGCAAGGGGCCATGCAGTTTTGGGGGGCTATGTGTGGGGTAGGGGTGTCTCCCCCCCTCGCTTAGCCTCTTCTCCATCAGCCCAGTCACACTGGCACTCTGGGACTTGTCCTTTGCAAACTACACCCTGGAGCAGAGGTCCCAGCAGCGTGTGCTGCTGACCCCTTACTCAACAGGGGGTCTGGGAGAGCCCTCAGCTCTTCCCAACCTGCTGTATGAGCCCCCACAGCCCAGCACATCTCCACATGGTCAGTCTTTATGCCAAGCTCCATCTGGGTGATTTGTGAGGGCGTGGGAGCTACAAACCAAGCAGAGAAGAGGTATAATGGTGATCATACAAGTCCTCTAAGACTTTTCAGGACCCCTGGGTGCTAATCTGCCTGAACGGAAGCGGAGCATGTGTCACCATGCCTGAAGGCTTAAAATGGTCAGTGGGCGTTAGAAACATCTCATGACTAACTCATTCCATTAATGACTAGTGGCAAAAGCTCTCACAAAATGATGAAGGCTGTCTCAGGGACATGGTCCAGAGGTCTGAGCGATGCAGTTCTTCACATGGCTCTGGACTGGACTGACTTTCTGCTGCCAAGCAAGGCACTCACACTCTGTGTGCTTCTGCTGTCCTGTAGTGATGAAGCTCAGTGCAGCGTGAAGCATCAGGATACGGACAACCACACCTCAGGTTTCTGGTTCTGTAGGTGCAGTCATAGCAAAGCAGTGTGGAGCCACCTCCTACACCGCAGGAGACTCAGAATCACCACAACCAAACAAGCTGTGGTTAGAGCCTCATACTACTCATATGTAAAGACTTACTCAACAGGAAAAAGCATCGGGAGATGTGAGACCAGTTCCAGGGTCTGGATAACTGGGTAGTCATAGGAGCAATCAAAAATAAAGCTCTATTCTTGGAAGCCTTGGGAGAGCAGAGAATTTGCAGACCGGTGGTCCAAATGCTCCTGACTGTGAGGATGACTTCGGCTTTGTGTTAGGAGGCATGTGCGCTTAGCTACATGCACCAACCTCAAGATACCAAGCAGCATGACAGAAGGTGCCAGACTCATGTAGCTTTGTATGGAGAACTTGGCCAGCAGGATTTCAGCAAATGTGGGCTGCCTTGAGCTTTGGGGTATGAGGAGATAGGGTGGGGGTGGGGGTGGGGCGTGTTTAATGTCCCAGTCACTGTTAATTTTTCCTTTCCAGTCTGCAGTACTCTGGGGTGGAGTCGGTGCATAGAGAGAGATCTGCTCCGATGTGTGAGTGTCTCTAACAGGGCCACGGAGCAGGGTCTGAGGGTACCAAGTGAGCTCAAAGATGCAAAGCACTGTTGCTCTCACTACAGTGAGGTCACACTTATGAAGAAAGACCCTACCCTTGCAGGTGCCAGGTACCCTCCTGGCAATAGGCCCAGTCTATGATTTATAAATCGAAAAGCACCTTAAGTTTGGCCATGGCTTGACACTGTAGGATGTTGCACCCCAACCTCTCATCTGACTCCTCAGCAATCCCCCCAGAACCAACTCTCCATCCTGCTCTGCCCTCCCAAACCACTGCAGTGCTGGCATTTTCAGACCTATTAACGCAAGCCTTTGCCTGATGTTTTCACAAGTTTTTGGGAAGTGCAACAGGAGCAGCTGGAGCAGAAGGTCTGAGAGTGAATGGGTGAGACCCAGCAGCTCTGGCTTAGCTCTGGACAGAGGTTGAGTCTGGGATGATCAGGCTGAATGTGATCACCAGATGTTTCTATTAAGAATAACGCAACTCTTTTGCTGTATGTTGAAATCAGCCAAAGGGTTTAAGCCAAAAATAAACCCTGTATAACTGACTACAAACACTGCCTCAAAATGCGTATTTACCCCAGGGTCACGGGCACAAACATAGCATGGAGAAGTGTAGAGTGTAAGCAAAGTCCTTTTAAGACACGAGCAAAGGGGCACAATGTGCACTGAGGAAAGAGGTCAGTTGATAACTAAGCGTGTGCATGGACACTGCAAGTGTAACACGGACATAGTGAGGTGTTTGTCTCCTCCCACTTAGCCACAGGTATCTCCTTCCAGGTGATCCTCCAAGAAGGTGAAGATCTCCTAAATAGATGGTTATCCTCATTGATCTGCTTCTGTCTGGGTGTTACTTGTCAAGCCCTAGGCTATATCACATTTTCCTTCAGGTTAAATGGTTGCTGAGTAGCAGACCTTGCTATGACTCGGGAAGGTCCTCATCTTTCACACCATCTCCTGTCATTGAGCCAAAAGGGGCTTGTACTGCACTTTATACCCAGGAGGAAAATCTCCTCATCATCATATCGGGACCAAGCCATGCCAGGGAGTGGCTGGCTTGGACGATCAGAGCCTCACCAGAGCATATGGACTTTTTTCTAACCAAGAGGTACAGTAATATCTTCATGTTTAAATAAGGTTTTATTATCATCATAGCAATGGCAACACAAGGCTGCTGGAAATTGGTCTCCGAGAAGATAGTTCCTAGAGCAGAGTTAGGAAACAGTACCAGTGCAGGTGGCACCACACAGAAACACTCACTGGACTGCGGGCAATCACCAACCGCAGGAAGTTTAACAAGGGCAAGGGCCAGATCCTGCCCTGGGCAGGGGCAGCCCTGGCT
>VWZZ01004017.1:688614-800026 GCA_013399095.1 Psophia crepitans
AGGGAGGAACAGGACAAGGGGAAGGGCCTGAAGCTGCAGGAGGGGAGCTGGAGCTGAGCTGGGAGGCAGCAATCCTTCCCTGGGAGGGTGCTGAGGCCCTGGCACAGGGTGCCCCGAGAAGCTGTGGCTGCCCCTGGATCCCAGGCAGTGCCCAAGGCCAGGTTGGATGGGGCTTTGGGCACCCTGGGCTGGTGGGGGTGTCCCTGCCCATGGCAGGGGATTGGAACTAGATGAACTTTGAAGTCCCTTCCAACCCAAACCAACCTATGATTCCAGGTAAGGGCAGACCCCAGGACCCAGCGCTTTATGTCCACCAACCTGTCATCTACCACAAGGATGCTGTCTCACGCTCTCCTACATTTTGCTTGGTGCTTTCCTTGGTAGGACAGCCCATGGTGCCACCACACAGCATAGCTCACATGTGGGTGATGAGAGGGGACCTGAACAGAGACAGAGCAGGGCCCAATCAGACCAGCAAGGTGGTCATGCAATACTACTTGGCAGACAGTATACAACCACTTTTATCATGAGTGTCCAGAAAGCTTCACTCTCTCCATGCTATTCAATTCCAACCACATACATGAGAAATCACTTGGCTCCAACAGAGTGAGCAGGAAAACCCTGCTGGAGCCAAAGAACTTGCAGGATGGATGAAGCAGGATGAAGAGGATGTGTCTCCAGGAACTCTTCCCTGACATGCTGGGTCAGCAGCAGATTTTATTCCACATCCTTGGGGCACCAGGGACAGGGTAGGCAGGGGAGCTTGCAGCAGCATCCTGCCTGCTGGCTCTTATGGTGTGAATGGGAAGGGACCACCCTACTCTTTCCTCTGATTTAGCCTGGGGCTGCTTTGGACAAGGAGGAAGCTGCAGGGCTGGAGGTTTGGCCTTCACCTTCCTCCACAGCCACCAGTACCAGTTCTGGGAATGAGCTGGAGAAAGAGACCACAAACGACACTCTGTTTCTGCACCAGCGGTGTCAGCACTGCCATCCCAGAAAGGAGGTTTGCCCCGGGATTCATCTCTGCAGACATCATCTCCAAGACCAGCTGAGTGTGGCAGCAATGGGAGGTGCCATGGTGCTGCTGCAGCTTGGTGCCACAATGCCCAGCACAAGCCTGAGGGATGCTCCTCACTCATACCACTGCAGGAAGAGCAGCAGGTCTCTCTGGTACCGCCACACAGGGTTAGTGGGTGCAGAAGAGCAGGTTTGCCCCCACCAGGTTAAATCAACCCCATCCCATACATCTGCCGGCAGTTAACTAGTTGGCTTGTGAATGAGTGTGCAAAGGGCATGAGGCAAGACACCAGGCAGCAGGCTGATGCATTCACTGCTCAAGGGAATAGTTTATTTTGGGGTACCAGTGGTGGCATCACCATGAGAGGAGAGAACAGGTCCAGACAGGGGGCCACCCAGAGCTTCCTGGTGAGGATGTGGGAGGAACACCACCCTGGGTCTCCCTATTCTTCTTACCAGTCACCTGCCTCATCTCCTCAGAGCAATCCCCCTTCTCTCTCACCCTCTTCCACTTTTTCTCCCTCTTTCATTGCCCCAACTTTGCATGCAGACAGCCTGACTGGAGGACCTGTAGTGACCTGGCTGATGTGGGTCTGTGAACCATCAGCTCAGTCATGTGCTGGTGAAAGGCAGGGCTGGTGCACAGGGGAGGGTGCCTGGTGCAGCCTGGAGCTCATTGTCACAATCAATGTGTGGGGCTGTGCTGGAGACAGGCTGGTCAAAACCACGGGTCACACCTGCATGGATGGTGTCATGCCAGGGGTGCTGGCACCCCTGAGGAGAAGGATTTGGCCGGCATCATTGCGTTGGGACTGGGAATGAACCCCAGATGGCATGTGTGCTTGCTTTCTTTGCAGTTCCCATTTGAGGCTTGCTGGGAAGCTGGACAGGGAAAGGATCTTCTCTGCCACAGGTTATGTGGTGTGCCTGTGCTCTGGGAAAACATCCTTCCTAGCCTCCTCTTTCCAAAGATTGAGCCAAGAAAAGCTGCAAAGACAATGTGGTTTGATTTCTGGCCAGGAGGGACGACTTCACCCCTCTTGAGCCCATGGTTTCTGCTTGATCACAGCAGATCCTGCAGCAAGATATCCAAGTGAATGAACAGCTCTGAGCGATGGAGAGTCCACCACGTGCCAGAGCAAGCTGTTCGAGGGGTTTATCTCCCTGGCTGTTAACCCTGGCACTCAGCTCCCTCTCCCAGTTTGTCTGGCTGTACCCTCCAGCTGCTAGCTGATACTCTGTCTGCTAGCCAGTTGGCTTTTTGGTATCTTCTCGTCTCAAAGGCACTTCTAAACTCAGACAAGTTAGATATTAATGTTGTCTTGGATTTAACAGTGATGTTGATACCTTGCACTTCTTCCCTCTCATACTGCCCAGCAGTTTTCCAACCCCTCAGACCAACCCTTGAGGTACTTTTTGATGATTTGCAAATTTGCCACCATACTATTAAAAATGTGGACCTCTGGCATAGACAGGGAGTTGAGTGGTTGCCTCAGTAAGCCATGTCCAAAGGTAATGCCATCTCCCTGCTGCAAGCTGGTATTTCCCTGCTTGTGGAGCCAAGAGCTGTTTCAGGTCTGGCAGCCGCATCACAGTGGCTTCTGGTTTGTTCATTATGCACGACATCCATTTCAAGGCTTTTACTTTGCAGGATGCAGTCACCTCGCTTTGTAAGGGCCAGATTGCTCCTCGGATTTGGAAGGGATTTTTGGCCTTTTTTGAAATCCTAGAAAATGAATTTTTTTTAATTTTTTTTTTTTACAAGAGCTGCATGGAAAAGAGATTCCTTTTAGATAATTTGCAAACTGTGCATTTGTTTGTTTGTTTTTAATGCTGTTCAAGCTTTGAACAAAGATAAAGGTTTTCCAAATTATTGTCAAATTGATTTTTAAAGGGTTTGGAGTCAACATTTCATTTGACAGTATCGGAATATTTTGCTTCAATCAAGCTTTTGGATTTTTCAAAATTAAATGAAAGGGAGTTTTTACACTGAAGAATGTTTCAGACCCAAAAAATCAAAACATTTCATTCTGAACATGTCAAAACTGGCCATTTTAAATGTTTTCACATTTTTTTTTTTTCCTCCAATAAACAAAAATTGGGCAAAATCACCATAATTTGCAAAATACATCGGAGTTGACAAACTTGCCTTTCCGCCACAGAAAAGTTGCATGAAACAAAATTCATTAATCTCCACTCCCAGTGTGGCATTCAGGGGAAAAAGACCTCCAAAAATTCAGACGCTGGAATTCCCAGGCAAAAATGAATTCATTCACTCTCCAGACAAACGGCGTTCCCACTCCTAATTTTTGTTGATGAATTGCAGCTCGCCCTATCAGCATGCATGGCACACAGCACGCAGAGCCGGCAGGCAGCGTCTTGTTCCTGCCCTGCTCACCTGCCTGCTGGAAGGAGAATGTTCAGATCTCCACTGGTCTGCAGTGGTTTGAACTGGGCAGCATCCCCTCCGTTTATCACCGCGGATAATTGCCCTTTCCATCCTGGCTGGGAGCTGCGTGGAGTCCACCAGCTTCATTTCACTGAAAGCCTCAGATGAGACGTAAAAACACCTCGGCACAAATCTAAACAATGTGTCTGCTTAATGGTCGCCGAAGGGGCATTTTCCTTCGGAGCGAATCCATCACCGCGGCGAGTGTCAAACTCCAAGGGTTTGCTCTTTAGGCTGAAAAGGCTCTGGCACGCTCAGCTCCGCTCGACGGCTGCAGCAACACCCGGGGTGAGACGGGGTTTGTATGAGATGCGACTAAGCACCCTCCAAATATTAATGCTGCGAGTCTGAGGTTAATTAGTCTCCACAGTCCAATGCAAGCCTAACTCTGGGCATGGGAGCGACCCACGCTGGCTCTCCAGTAATGTGCTCCTGTTTCCTCCCCCTGGGCCCCCGCCAGCGCCTCGTGGCTTGCACAGGGTGCACGTTGTGGCAGGGGACAGAGAAACCCCACCAGCCCCACATCCCTTGGCACGAGCTACCCAGCTCTGCCCAGCCATGGAGAAAGGAGCCCATTTCTCCTGCTCCCCAGCTCCCTTGGTGATTGATTTATGGAGTGTGAGATTAAGGGTTGGAGCTGTTAACACGGAGCTTTGAAATGAATGAAATTGCAAAGAGGATTTATAAGTGTAGCTGAGCTGCTCCGGCAGCGACACCAAGCAAGCACTTTGTGCCGGGTGGGGAGGACAGAGCAGCAGCGGGACTGCAGAGAGAGCCGGGACGCGGCAAGCTGCCGGTGCTGCTGCACTGGGGCAGGGCAGGGTGAGGGGGCTGGAGAACCACAGTTTCATCCCTCTTTTCCTGGTGTGCAATAAATGACCAATACAGATAGGAGAGTGTCATGGGAACATCATGGTCTTGCCTTCATAAAGGCAAAGGGTCTCAGCAGTGTGAGAACCTCTTGTCTCAAAGATTTTGTGTGTCAGTTCCCTGCTCTGCTGTGAACACGCCATCCACGGGCGCTCAACAGTGTCTGCAGGTCTGGCGTCATCTGCACATATTGTCCCTTGGGTGGACAGGCCCTGCATCACTATAGGTCGATTAAAATATTGTTAAGCAATTGCAAAACACCTTCGGTCACTTGCTCTGCTGCATGTGTCTCTGATGCCTGAATTGTGGGTCATCCGTTGGCCTTGAAGCTTCCGGATGGCTTCCCCGAAGCAGTGGGACACCTTCACTGCTCAGACCAGGGCTCTCGCTTCTTTACCAGTAAGGAGATTCTGCATTCCAACAGGGAGGTGCCAGTGGTACGAGCATCTTGGGTCGGGGGGCTGAGGTAATGGGAGGTCTGGCTCTCTCCCTTACATGTCAGCAATTAAATTTTGCTCTGAGCTCATCACAGGCTGCCAAAGTAGGAACACGAGCCTTAGGTGGGTTTGTGCTACGCTGGGCACCTGAATATGCGTGTGAGGTTTTCTGTACTGTTTGAGCAATGCCCAAACCCATCGTTTCATCACTTCTTGTGCGCTCTGCTCTCTTCCCTAAAACCCTAGCAGCAAAAGCCTTAAACGCCTGTGGATCCTGCAGCAGCACATAATGGAAAAGCGAGCGCATTTAAATACTTACAAACCAGCAAGGAGGAAACACAGCCAGCCCAGTGTGAGCTTCTGGCACAGGAAAACTGTCGCTTTTACCTTTCTGCAGCAAAGCTCGGTGGGAACGGCTGGTGAGCGGCAGCAGGACCCTGTGGGGGGGTCTCAGGGCAGAGCACCACCTGATGGAGTAGAGGGAGCCCAGGCCAGCAACAGTCCAGGGGAGCAATGAAGGCGCCTTTCCTAAGCGTCAGCTCAGCAGCGAGGCAGTCACACACCAGCCCTCGGCCAGCCCCGGCGCAGCAGGACACGGCTGATCGAAGCCCGATGGATCGAGGAAGATCAAAGCTCCCCTTTTATCTCAGTCTCCCTTCTGCCTTCTTCCACAGCTGGAGGGCGTGTGTTCCCCTTCTTTGTAGATGCTCCATCCCCTTCTTTAAATCTTCACTTAAAGCTTTCCTTTCTTCTCCAGCATGCAGCTGAGTTCTTTCCGAGTGTGCTGTTGTAATGCCCATGGAGGATCCTATTCTAAAGGCATAAATTACACTGCACCGTGTCGGCTCCCTCTCGCTGAGCATCTTTTTCAGGTAACACTTTGTGTTAAGTGCACATTAACCAGTCCCGAACTGCTCCAGCATCACAAAGAGCGGCTCAGGGGGACACCCGTCTGCTCGGCGTTCATTAGGATCGACATCAACAGCACAGCCCAAACTCGGATGAAGCCTGACCCACCCCCCCGCTTCTGCTGCTGGGGCTACCATTACCTAATTGGATCCAATGTAACGTATTAGAGTACACATTACGAGATGACACAAATTGGGTTTGGCTCCTTCTCAGCAAACGAAGGGGCCTCAGTTATTGTAATGAGCACAGTGAGAAGGAGATGCATGGGCATCCATGTCATCTCCTGTCTAAGGAAGCCCTCTGGGCCGAGGCACCCAGCCCAGAACAAGTCGCTTGCTGCTGCTGACCCCCTTAACCTGAAAAATGGGATGGAAGTGCTGCTTGGGCACCCCCTCACAGCGGGCTACAGCAGAAGGGTTCATAGTTCACCCAGGTCTTGAGGGCCATCCCAAATGCTTTGACCTAACTCTGGTGATGATGAATGCATTGATTCATTTACAGGGTCCTGGTCATTTGAGGAAAACAAGGGACCTCAGAATATAACTGGTTTTGGCACTGTGGGCTTATGCATGAGGTCAGTTCTCCATGAAGTGGGAGACTGTGCTGGGTTGCAGACAATTGTTGTTGAAGATCAAAGACAGGGAAGCTAAGCCACAGCAGCATCTGAACCAGACGAGCTCCAGGGGACTCTGTTTTCAGATTGTTCAACCCAAGGGCTGCTACTTATCACCCCACCCTACTGCTGCCTTGGCCCTTTGTCCTGGATCCTGCAGATCCACTGAGCTCGTCTGGGCACACGGGTAGAGGGCACGCACAGAGCATCTCTCCTCCAGCACTCCTGCCTGGATCCCCAGAGGTGAGGGGTACCACATCTGGAGGTGCAGATACTGGGTAGAGGGTTTCATTAGTTCTTAACACGGTCAGTTAGCATTGCCCTCTAATTTCTCTTGGAGAAGCTCTTTGCTAACCGCAAGTGTGTGAGCGGTCAGCCTACGCTGCGCAGAAAGAGGGTTAAAGTGCTTAATGTTTACTGCGTTTATAGCAACTGCAGCTGATGGTGTTCACATGCACATCCAACCTCTTCTAATATCTTGTGGCAATAAGCTCCACAGATTAACCACACGCTGTATAAAAACTTGTATCGGTTTTGAATTTACTGCCTTTTAATTTCCTGCATTATGATTTTCTGCATTTCCTGAGTTTAATTTCTTGCGATCCTTATCTTTTCATCACACATCAAGATCAAATCTGGGTTTGTTTTTTTTTTTTTTCTTACCACTGAGACCAAAAATACCACATAACCACAAATTCTTGCAATAATTTGCCATTTGCAGCTTCAGTGGGTTATTTTGCCCACTTGAATATAATATTTCAATATTATATTGCTTGAATATAATATTTCAAGCTGCTAAGCAAAGCATAGCAGATCAGCTTCTGAAGGTGGACGCAAAACTGGAGACGTTCCTGTTTGAGCAACAAAATAAATAAATGGGGGTGTGGGTGTGTGTTTTGAGCAGATACACACTGTGAGAACCTGTGTTTCTTTGCTGAAGGGAGTCAGGGGTGCTGGGGGAATTCGGCACCAACAGAACTGCTTGAGCCGTAAGAGGTCTCCTCAATCTACAAACCTTTCACCTCAGTTTCTGGCTGTTACCCTCACAGTCCTCCTCTGAGATGGTGTCTTGATGCACGGTACAGATGAAAGATGTGTCCAGCAGAGATAAGACGTGTCCTGTGGTCTGTGGCAGAGACCTATGCTTAGTTCATGCCCCAGCGAGGTGAGCACCAAACAGGACCAGTCTGGATGGTGTGTAGCTGTCTCAGTGCAACCCTGAGCCCGAGCACTTGCAGCAGCTTGGAGCAGGCAGGTGCCTGCAAAGGCCCATGCAAGCAGCCAAAACAGCCATTGATGTCTGGGCACCTAGGTCTGCTCTGGAGACAGCTCAACACCTTCATCTCTCCTGCTCTCAGCATCACAGACCAACACCCAGGTTCCCTCTTTTCCTCTGAATCAACTTCAATGGAAAAGCATGAGGTGGCGAAAACAGCGTCATCTTTCTGCTACGCTGGTCCCACTGCCCTGGCTGTGGTGGTTGTGGAGCAAAGCAGCGGCTGGGTGCTCTCCTAGCTGGACACAAGCGAGGCATCAGTGAGTGGTGGCACAAGGCTAGCACATGGCTAGCACAGGCAAGATAGCCAAAAAATATATCACTGGACCAGTATGAGAAGTTGTGAACTGCCAGGCAGATGCAGGCTTGGTCTCATCTCTGCAAGACCAGGCTGAGGAGCTGGTCTTGGATGCTCGCGAGGATGATGAGGGTCTCCCGCTGAGCACTGTGACACTATGCTAAAGTGTTCAGAGAGATCTTCCTTCCCAACCCAGGCAGCTAATGGCTGGTTTATGTCCTGAAGCGTAAGGGTTTAGGTCCCCTGCAGATTTTTATCCCATTTAATGTAACTGTAGATATCCTCTGTATTCATATAAATGAATAATCCTCTCTGAATCCTTCTAAGCACTTTGCTTTCGCAGGCTGGATATTATTAATCATAATGCTCTGCACTCAGACAGCATTTTACCTATTCACAGCACTGAACAAACACTGGCTAATTAACCCTCCCCATGCCATGGGAGGTGATTATCACCCTTGCTGCCCAGAGGGGGAAGGTGGCACCAAAAGTGGCGGTGAGTGGGGATTTGGGGCCAACGCTGCCTCTTTGCACAGCGTGGCAGTGGGTGCAGTGGAAACAGGCCATTACCTCTGTGGCTATAGACTTACTTAAAACCTAGGCTCCCTCTTCCTTGAGAATTGTGGAAGAGCATAATTTTATTCCCCCTACAACTGACTGGCTTTTTGCACTGAAGAGCGCAGAAAACTGAAAACTAGAACTAAACCCGTTTAATTAACAAAACAGAAATCAACATTCTGAAAAGAGAGATGTTCTTGGGGGCAATTTCTGTCTAGTCAGAGCAATGGGGAGTTGGGGTGGGTGGAGGGAAATGCCACCAGAGCAGCTCTGGATGGTTTTGCTGTGCAGCCACCACCAGCTGCAGGGGAATACTGATAATAATAATAATGACGATGCTAACGATAATATTTCTGTGCCTGGTTTCCCTGCAGCATCCTGCACAGACGGATCCCAAAGCACGTTGTAAATGGAGTTGCTGTTGTCACTCCTCTTGCACAGGCTGGGCTATCACAAATGCTGTGCAGCTGAGAGCCAGACTTGAGCTGTCTCTGCATTAGGCAGCTGCCAACTGCCTCTGTTGTCCCCTGAGGGGACGAAGTCTCCGAGACACTTGCTAGCAGGGATGGCACCGTCCATCTTCTTTCCCTGATGATGAGGGACTTTACTCCCCTTCCTTCTATGTGCTACTCTACTTCCAGATGGATTGTGCTGGTGGAGACAAGTCTCGCCTTCGCTTTGCACTTTGCCCATCACAGATTATTTATTAACCCTTCCTGTCCCAGAGATAAAGCCCAAGCCCATCAATGAGGAGGAAGCACCCCATGGACAGGACTCTGGCAGCTCATCAGTGAGGCTGACTCTCCAGTCTTGGTGCAAAGTTCGCATTGCAGGATGAAACAAGATGGACAGGATCTGCCCCTCTAGTGCAAGAGAGGAGCTGACAGGGAAGGCATTACCAGGATGTGTGCCTTGGGGCAGGAGGGTGGGCATCAGAAGCAGCAATGTGCAGAGGGGCTAAGTCCTTTTAACCTTTCCTGGGCATGGATATGCTCTTCTTCCCAGCCATGGGAAGAAGCATCCTCCTGAGGGACAGGTGCTGAAAGGCACCATGCTTGCCTCCATCCTCGCTGCAGTGGCTGCACGGCTCGCTGGCAGGCTGCAGCAGCTCCCCTCCTCCAGGCTGCCCTTGTCTGGCCACCTTGGAAAGCAGGTCATGGGGATATCTTGCTCAGCCGGGAGGACAACGCTCCTTCCCAATCTGATTTCACCTCCGGGCACATCTCCAGCTGAGCCGAAACTGCCCATTACTTTCCCAGCTGAAGCCCTCATTTTGCAGACAGAAGGCCGTTTATTGCCAGATAAATAATGCTGCGGCTTGCAGAGCCGGCTCAGGGCAGCACAGGGACATGGAATTGTGAGTCAGGATAATCACAGGTGTATATCATATCTCAGGAGGATATTATATCAAAGGCATGCTCCCCTGTATGAAGACAGCAGCCTGGATTTGACTCAGATATCAAGTGCTCAGTGAGCATGGCATGTCTACGCCTCTTCCCTTCTATCTGGTGCACTTAGCTGCCCTCTTGGTGGATTGCTACTGCCCTTATATATCCCGAATGCTAATGCACCAGAATATATTCATATTGCCCCGATGTCATTTCTGTGGCTGGTAAATGTGATAGATGAACTACCCTGCTCATGCTGCTAATGGAAACCCAGCACAAGCAAGAGCCAACAGAAATAATCTTAACTCAAAAGAGATGCTGTGATTTTCACTTTGGTACCCGAAATCCCTGCCTCCCTCTCTCTGATCGAGGAGGAGAGAGGCTTCGTCTGTAGCTGATGGAGCCCAGGGTGCTTGCGTGTGAGCATGCTCTCCTGGGATCCAGCCTGGAGCAAAGAAACAGCCCCATTCCCTGAGCCCCAGTCTGCCCGGCAGAGAGAGGAAAAGGTGCTTGTAGTGCTTTGTCCCCTGCCACACTGGAAAGGGAGGAGGATTTTTGTGTGTGGTGTTACCAGGACGAGTTATTGCTCTGTCAGAGGAGCTGCCCCTTTGCCTCTGGCACTTGAGGAGGTCTGAGGCTTTGCTTGGTTTCAGCCCCTGACATCCCTGGGAGTTGAAGCAGGGCACCCTTCCCTCCCAGTGTGGTTGACTGAGCAGGGAGGGAGACCCTCTTCCTTTCCTTTCTCTGCACAGACACTGTAAAGCCAAGGCACAGGGAGGCTTTACAAAGCCCCCAGCAGCCAAAGGCTGGAGTGTGAATGTGACCCTTTGGGCAGACTTTTGCTGTCCCACACATGGCAGCACCCCGAGCCAAGTGCCCAAGGTGCTGGGTATGCTCCAGATCAGCCCATCAGCACCACCAGGAGGTTTGTGCTCTTTGTACTCGAACTTGCTCAAGGTCTGAGAGCTGGACTAGCCCAGTGCCCATTTCTGCTGTGCTGGATGATTTGCAGCAGAAGCTTGAACCCCACCTAAGGACCTGCCCCCTTGGAAGGAAGGTGTTTTCACCCAGAACCACTGCTTTAATGCTTAGGAGACCGAGCTGAAATCTTTGCTTCTTTTCAAGCTTGCAATGTGCAACTTAGAGAAGCAAGTTGCTCTTGTGTGCCTCAGTTTCCCAAAGCTGTGAGGTGGGTGGCAGCTCTGCACTGTGTTCCAGAGGCCAGGAGGAAAAGTCGTTTGCAGAGGGTAACAATACAGAATTGCATGCGTTTTGGAGATGGGGCTTCCACAAAAGTTCTCTTCCATGCTGGGGAATTTGCTCGGGAAGCCTGCACAAGGGAGAAAACCTCTCTCCCCCTCGGTCTGCTCAGTTACCCTGGGAGAGCTCTGCTAGGTGATGAATTGCTCAAGTGGGAAGGCAGTGGTGCCCTTTCTGTTTGTGTGGAGTGTGTCTAATATACTGATATATGCTGCATTCATCCCTTTTAAATATAAATCAATAAGCTGCTATATTTCAAAAGGGAAGAGAGCACAGGCCAGTCAATGTGCAGTATAAATGTCTTCATTCCCCGGGGTCCCCCTGGCTGGACTGGAGGGCCGAAGCACACAGTCACTGAGGGAGAGGAGACGTGCTCAGGCCTTTCCAGCGAGCTGTGCCAAGAAGCGAGTGAAAACATGTCAGGGTTTTCCCCGTGTCCTGATGCTGCCAAGATCCTCAGCAGCAGCCGCACACTGAACCAGCCTGATGGCTGGCCTGTAGGGAGGCACCTGCTCTCTTGGGAAACAAACTTGCCCGACACATGGGGCCAGACAGTTCAGTTCTCCTTTCTGCTGTGCAGGCTGGATCATTTGCAGCAGCTCGAATCCCACATTTCACTTTTCTCTTGCCTTGATCCGCTGGACGCGGGGTTCTGTGCATGTGTGTGTAGTGTGAGACCCAAGGTGTGATGTCCATAGCAGCCTCATGCTCTGGAAGAGGAGAGCATTTCTGTCTAAGCTGTTGGAGCTTCTATTCTTTTCACGAGGTCTCCTGGTGTTAGGGACCTTCGGCTACACATGCATGCGTGGATCTGGACCATCCTTTCTCCAGAGTCTGTATCCCCCTCCGTCCTTTGCCCTTATTGCCCAGCCTGGAAAGTCTCCTGGGCGTAGGCTGTGGCTGCATTTACATTTCAAGGCCCTACACCTGGATTCTGTGCTGGATCCTGCCCTGGGCAGGGGCAGCCCTGGCTGTACAGAAAGCCTGGGGGGGGAGACACTGGAGAGCAGCCGTGCTGGGAGGGACTGGGGGGTCCTGGGCGACAGCAAGTGGAACATGAGCCAACAGTGTGCCCAGGCTGCCAGGAAGGGCACCCATGTCCTGGGGGGCACCAAGCCCGGCATGGCCAGCCGGGCCAGGGACGGGATGGTCCCACTCTGCCCTGCGCTGGGGCGGCCTCACCTCGAGTGCTGGGGGCAGGTTTGGGCGCCACAGCACAAAAAGGGCATAAAACTGTTGGGGAGTGTCCAGAGGAGGGAACAAAGGTGGGGAAGGGTCTGGAGGGGAAGGCGTGTGAGGAGAGGCTGAAGTCCCTTGGTTTGTTCAGCCTGGAGAAGAGGAGGCTGAGGGCAGAGCTCATGGNGAGTTCAGGCAGCGTCTGGCCAACGCTCTCAGCCATCTGCTGTGATGGGGCTGGGCCTGTGTGGGGCCAGGGGTTGGGCTGGTGGGCCTGGGGGGGCCCTGCCAGCTCGAGAGATTCTATTGTTCTATGATTCTCTGATACACCCCGGGCAGACCCCAATGACCCCATGTCCTTCCTGGCAGCTGAGTGTGCAGGAGCCGCGGGCTCAGCCCGGTGAGCATCTCCCCAGCCATGAGGACAGGGCTGGGAACTCACACCCGTGCCGGGGCAGAGCAGGGACTTCAGCTCTTACTGGCAGAAACTTGTTCTGGTTCAGATAACGCGTGTAGCACAGTCAGATTTTCCTCTTTCATTTCCTACTACTGTCACGTCTGTCTGTCTGTCTGTACCCACGCAGGGGCTCTCATCTGCCACCGCCAGCGCTCGGCAGCCGGGGGATGAGCTCTCAGGGGTCAGCACTGTTGAAGCAAAATCTCTTGACAGTGCAGGGAAGGTGCCGAAAGATGCCTCCAGCCACTGCTGCTGGTGCATGAACAGATCCACTCCTCACTGTCTGTTATCCTGCTTGGAGCTGGGCAATATTGCTGGCGTTACTAACATTACAGATTTAAAAAAAAATCTGCTCTGCACAGTTGCAAAATGATTGTGGGTCCAAGAACTGCTAATTATACAGCCCTTTCAGATCTAGACTATTATTTATGATCAAAAAATGTCAATTTGTATAGACTCCAACATTTCACCTACTAAAAAGCTCACCCATTAATTCATGTTGCATTTAAATGTTCATTTTAGGCCAGATATCTCTGGTTAATGCACATGATTCTCTTTCAAGTCCTTTGGAAGCCAGAGTTGAAGTTGAAAAGAAGTAGCCCCTTTTCTGGAATCTTCTGCTGTGAAAAAAAAATATGTTAATTATATCTCAATATTTTATTAATAATCAATTTCTTATGATTATTTTTTTAATGAGATGTCATTACATAAATGCCCTCATTTTCTGGAGTGCATTTGGTATTTGTAAGAGTCTGCGATACAGTTTGCATGAATAATTCCCATTCAATTGACTATTCCCAAACTGTTCCCTTCAATCCTCTGCTATTTATTACTTGAGATGTGTGGCTGGCCACTCCACTTGCTAATTGGATGACTGTAGTTTTTCAAACAAGATAAATTTAGGGTTAGTGGGTAGCACAGAGGAAAGCATGCAACCACCAGCTGGTAATGTGGATACTCAGATCTGGGAAATTTCAGGATCAGCAAACATTTCCCTGGACGTCTGGATTTCATTTGAATGACCACATTTAGCAAACACAACTGCTCCCACCTGGGCCAGGAGACACACAGTGCGAGTCCTCTCTGAAGCATGGCTTTCCCATGTCGTGCAATGACTCCAGGAGGGGGGAACTGATAGTAAGGTCCAAATTTCCCAGCTTGCTCTGAAGAAAAAGGAAAAAAACACCAGTTTGGGATTTGTAATGGTATAGATCCTTTCACGATTGTGTGGCCCCAGTGTGAAAGTAATAAAAAAGTACCATTATGGATTTATAAAGGCAACGTGACACATTTGTAGTTGTGCTAGAGAGCATCTTGATAAGGAAAATCAAATCTTATCCGTCAGGGCATGGGGACAGGTTTTTTTAGGGTCAGAAAGCACCTTTTCACCACCAGCGGTGGATGGGCTGGATTTCAGTTCATTTTTCTCTAACTACAGGGTTTTCAGCCTGTCTCGGCGCAGGGCAAGAGCCAGCGACCCTGCGATGGCTGCTCTGATACCAGATCAAGTACTTCTGGATCATCTCCCCGAGCCAAAACCACCCACCGTAGGAGACAGCTCGCGAGCAATCGCCAGGACGGTTGCACATCGCACGCGGGCGCGCACAGCGTGTCGGCTGCCCTCCGCAGAGCTGCTGGAGGTGGGAGGGAATCCCTGCATTTCTGTTGGGGGGGAGCAGATGTGGGCGATAAGACACTGGCAGCGTTCAGTAAGTCTCAGAGCCCGCTGCCTAAGTGAGACGTTGACAGAAACAAAAGAAACCCGTTAGGAAATCTCTCCCCCTCCACCTGGAAGAAGGCGAGGGTTTTGTTCGGAGGGGGGGAAGCAGAAGGTTTGCATACATTTCAAGCCTCAGCCGAAATACAAAGTGGTTTTTTGTGAACGCAAGAGAAAAGGACGTGAAGCAGGCAGAAGAGGAGGAGGAAGAGCAGGGGAAGGATGCCTCAATACAAAAAAGCTTAGCCTGATAAAATATTTAGGACGGGCTCACACATCAGAATATTAATGCTCTGCATTCCTTGTGCTTGCACTCTGTTGATCTTCATTCTCCAGTGACCTTGTTTACAGTATCTGAATTTGCAGTCTGCATTTTAATAAGGCCCTGAGAGAAGGTCTGAGACACAGCGTCTCACTGAACCAACTTCAAAACCCTCCTCCGACTGGTTGAAATTCTGGAGGATGGGATCTGGCTCCGGGGTCCCTGGTGCCTTGTGCCTGCTGAGGGCAGACCCTCTGGAGAGCCTGGCCACTGCCCACACCAGGTCAGCCCCCAACGCCTTGGACCAGGAAACTGGGGCAGCGTTTAAATTAATTAAATTTCCTTCCCACCTTGCTCAAAGGCTTGATGAAAGCCTGGCCTCCTCAGCACGGTGCAGGCAGCGCCTGTGCAGTGGCTGGTCCCCATCCTCTCCCCCCTGTTGTCACCAGGTGACCCACGGGAGATCGACCGGCTGCTCCCCACGGGCTCTGCCAGCCAGCGCGGAGCTAAGCGGCTGGAAGTGATGGGGAGCCACGGTCCCCTCGGCAGGCACAGGAGGGGTCCGGAGGCGGCCGTCGCCTCCTGCAGCCGCCGGGAGAGCAGAGCGTGTTCCCGAACCTGAATTGCCTAATGGGCTGTGAAGGGGTCTCAGCAGGCAGAGCCCAGGCTCCGGGGGATGTGGGAGAGATCGTGCAGTCGGCATGTTTGTCACATCTGCTGGCTGCTTCGGTGGAAATGCTGTCGAAGACAGGAGCGCGCGGGAGGGCAGATGGAGGTAGGGAGATTTCCCTGGGGATCTGTCGGCGTACAGCTCTGCTCGCTCAGGGACTGCCAGGACCTGACCTGCCTGAGCCGAGCTCTGGACATGCGATTGAGATGGCACGGGGTCCATCCTGCACTGGTCCGCATGCACCCAGCAGAGGGTGGTGGCTGCCCATGGACACGATGGCTATGCAGCTCAGGGCTGGCTGGTGCTGGAGATGTGCATGGACATGCTGGGCTGTTCACGGGGCTCCCCAGGACTGGTGGTGTCCAGCCCAGTGGGGCAGCAGCTGGCAGCTCTTAGGAAGCCTCGCTGCTCCCCCAGACACCCCATCCTTGCTCACCTATGGTGCAGTGTGCTGTGATGTTGGTGCGGTGCCCAGGCACGGCACAGAAGGCACCCTGGCACCACAGCGCTGGGTGGGAGCAGAAGAATGACGATATGGTGTCTGGGGTTTTTGGAACAACCTCCTTGAAAGCCGATACTGGAAATGAGCTTGATGCCAGTCACACCCAGATCCAAAACATTCGGAGGGCGGCAGACCCTGCCCCAATCCCATCACACTCCTACTTGTTCTTGCTTTTAGAAGCAGCAGGAATACCCCATGATTTGAAAAGGCATCATTCTTCCTTCTCACCATCCACACCATCACTCCTTCTCACCCTGACCGGTTCCGTGTTGTGCCATGCCTGGTGTGTCCTCGTGGTCCCACAGGCAGGGGGCTGTGCACAGCAGTGTCCTGGAAAGCCAGCCCACGTGGTGCTGCAGCATGGTCAGCGTGGCAGGAGCCAGGAGGTCAGGCCTGACTTTGCAGCGACACAGCACTTTGCATGTTTTTACTCCAACATAAATGAACGAATCCTCAAGGAGGCTCTGGGAGGGAAGGGAGGATGGTGGGGTTTTTTCTGTTTTACAAACGGGAAAGTACGATATGTAGTCACAGGCAAAGCACAGATAGGAACTTGGAACAGCTTTCTTCCAGCTTTTCCTCTCCCATTGCAATAATGCCTCAGCATCTGTAGGGCCGCGCAGCTGGCCAAGCGTTTCTGCTGCCACGTAGCACTGTCCAGACTCCTGAAGGGGACCTTTAACTGCTTACCCCTGCTTTCCCCTGGGAGAAGCTCATCTAGTCTCTCCCCTTTGACTCCTCACAGAGAAATAGCTCAGGGCAATGCATCATCTTGCCTGAGGAGTCATACAACCCTGTGGCACCCGAGGTCCCCTTCTGGGAGGACGAGGATGAGCTCCACTGCCTGCTGCTCCTCCCCCCTGTGAGAAGGGAGGACTTTCTGCGTGGGTTTGGGAGGGCTCTGAGGTCACTGGGGCTCTGCGTTGGCCAGTAAAGCAGGGAAAGTTTGCAGCTCTGGCTCAGGACATAGCAATTTCCCTGACTAAGGTTCAGAGATGATTTTCAAGAGCAGCAAGGGATGTTACCTCTTCCCAGGTGACTTTTCTTCTTCCTCTGAAGAGTTCCAGGCACAGAAGTGTGTCATGTACTGCTCTGTCTTCAGTATGTCCTTGGCTTGCTTGGGTTCATGTGCCACACAAGTGCAGGCTGGTGAAGTTCAGCTCTTCGGGTTTCTGTTTCCTAGACAGCTGCTTGCTCCCCTCCTGCCACTTGCTCTTTTTTTTTCTTTTTTTTTTATTTATTCCAGAACTGAATTTGAACTCCAGAGTATTGCAAGATGGATCTTGTGCATTCACTTCTGGTTCTGAAGACAATTTACCCTAATACCATCCTTGCCACTGACTTCTGCATGCCCAGCTATAAGTGACCTTCCTGGCTGATGCCAGGAGCTGAGCTGGGTGTCCATGTTCCCATCATGGTCAGTAAAGAGCTGCTCAGTCCAAACACTTGAATGTGATGCAGGACCTATTTCCCACTGTGTCATACAGCACATAGGGTGCTGTGGGGCTCACTCACAACTCTCTTGGTTTAGCACAAATAACAAGAAATGCACCAAAGAAGGTAAGGCATTGTTTTGATGGTATTTGATGATCCAAGCAGAGGGAGAGTACAATGAAAACAGTTACTCTGCTCAACCCTGCACAACCTGCAGTGGTCACTTGTGTTTTGCAGAGGAAGCCAAAACGCAGCTGGGACATACCTCCAGAGCATCATGGATGCAGAGGCAGTCTGATTCCCTCTGTGATTGTTTCTGGCATCAGTTGCACTACAAACTGAGGAGTGTTTAAGAGGCAGTGAAGTAAACCTTAGCACTTCTAAACTACAGTTTTAGAAGTCCCACGTGGACTGGGACCCACAGCCATGCTGGGAATGGACTGAGAAAACACTTTCAGACCCAGCTTTGAGAAGACTGGAAAAAATGATGGAGCTTGTCAAGCTCAAGGCTGACTTTTGTTTTCCGGTTCAGAGTCTTTGGCACAGTCTCATTCTCTGTTTCCAACTTGGCTGCGCACCATCAGAAAGGCCAGAATGTGGCATCTCATTAAAGTCCAATTCTCCCTGGGCTCAGTAGCTGGGCTTTCAAACAGCAGACTGACAACATCAAACTCCCAGGAAGGTGGGATGCCCTCGGAAAAGCCACAGTCAGTTCATAGTGAGATGCAGCGTCCTCTGAGGCTGGGCTGTACAACCAGCCTGTGGCATCTCCCAGAAGGGCCTGCTCTGGGCAGCTTCCATCGCGGCCACCACTTTGTCTAGGAAGTTTGATGTCATTTGGAAGAGGAAGATAAGGCCGCTGAGTGCCTGGGCTTTGGGAGCAGGGATGTGGGAGGGGTGGCTGATGTGTTGCTGAAGCCTGTGCAGGACTTTGAGCATGAAGGTGCCTGGGGAGGGTCTGCAGAGTCCCCTGGAGACCCAGACTCACTGAGCATCTTCTGGGCTCTGAGGGGCATTTTTGGAGAAAACAGTGCAGTCTGCAGAGAAAGGAATTCAGACACCAGGGCAAGGCATGGCCACAGTGCCTGGGATGTCAGGCACGTGAAGGATGTCCACTGACAGCTGAGCCCCGTGGTTGG
The DNA here is from genome assembly GCA_013399095.1 of Psophia crepitans. Taxonomy (NCBI): domain Eukaryota; kingdom Metazoa; phylum Chordata; class Aves; order Gruiformes; family Psophiidae; genus Psophia; species Psophia crepitans. The sequence continues at coordinate 707,047 of VWZZ01004017.1, forward strand.
GGACAAGTGGCAAAAGCCGTCCTGGGCACCACACTCCAGGACAACCTGTGCAATGGGCAGGAGAAACACCACCAGCAAGGGCTGCTGCTTCCCCTGCAGCTTCTTGGTGCCACGCTTGCCAGGGGAAACTGGGATTTTACCAAGGGTGGCTAGGCAAGGCAGCCGTGCTGAAGTACCCAGGGCACCAGGTACGGGGACAGGGTGATGCCAAAAATGGTGCTGCAGCCACCAGCTTTGCATGGTCTCATAAAGCTGGTGCGGAGCTCCCAGCACGTAGCACATGGGCAACACTACCAACATGTGTGTGGGGGGGCTTCCTCCTGTGTTGCCAGCTAGGCAATTTTCCTTTGGACCATGGCCAGCCAATAACAAGCACCCCAGCAATCCAACCGCTCTCAGCACCCTTCAGCAGAGGACAACCTGGAGGAGGCTGGTTTGGGGAGCAGCAGGGAATGCCTTCCTTCAGTCATGGTGGAGGAGCAGAGGCACCATCAGTAGTAGCATGTCTGGGTGGGCAAAGAATGGAAGGCTGAGGCTTCATGAAGCTTCAGACTTCTGTGGAAGAGCCTTGAGAGCTGCCCCATCGTGTCCATGCTGAAGTGTCAGGAGTGAAGCTCAGCAACAGGCTGAGCCATGGTGGCTCATGGGAAGAGGAAAGGGCAAAAGTTTTGGAGCTGGCCTCAATGTCTGGGGAATTCCCTGTCCTCTGTGTGCCGCATTTTCCCCATCTATTAAATGAGATCATTGATGCATCGTCCTGCATCATTTGAGATCTAAAGATGGGCTTTTAAACACAGACTAATTGCACTTTTCCCTCTTTACCACCTCACTTCCCAGTGTGATGGGATACAGATTAAATATTAGGACATGATTCGATCAGTTATAGACGACCTGTCCCAGCAGCACTGGAGCAGAAGGGTGTGCCCAGCTACCTGTATTTGCACAGTCTCAAGACTCTTTCACAGGTCCTGGAGCAAAGCAAAGGCCTTTCCTCCCCCCCGCCCCCATTTCTATATAATCAAGCTGGAAAAGAGCAGAACTGCAGTGCAGAGAAAACACAGACAAATCTCTTGGTTTTCTTTAAAGCTCCTTGTCTCATTGCCTGGCCCCGGCCCATGAGCAAGGCTGGGGCTCAGGCAGTGAGGTGAGAGGATGGAGCTGCAGGGCCAGATGTGTCTGTCTGTGTGCAAGCTGTCCGAAACATCTGTGGCTCAGAACAGCAGCAAAGTGCCCCGATCCACTGCTGTGAGCATCTCACCCTTTCCCTCAGCTCCTGGAGGTGCTGATCTCCATCAGCAGAAACCCTAGGGAGCAGGAAGGCAGCAGGGACCTGGGAGGGGGAGTGCTCCCCTCAGCCTTCCAGCACTGGCACAGCTCTGCCTGTTAGGAACAAAACCCCAAAAGCATCAAAAAGTTCCTCAGACTGGAGCTCTGGGGACATGGGCCATACCCCAGGGCAGATTCAAACCTGGCATGGGAAAGGGAAGGAGGCATGGAGCAAATCCTGGCTGAGCCCCTGCCTCGGTGAGAGTTGCTCCAGGCCACCCTGGTGGGTGAATTTTGGGGTACTTTTTCCTCCTGCCACAGGGAAGGATGCGCTCCTCGGTGCACCCCATCTCCCATCCGGTGTGCTCAGAGCATGCAAAGGTGTGCAGAACGAGTGGGTCCCTGGCTGAGAGATGCTGAACCCCACTGCAAGAAATGCAAGGAAAGATACATGGAGAACCTGGAGAAATCCTCGGGGAGCCGTACCTTCGCTGCCTGCTGCCTGCTGTGGGCTTACCCCCAAGGCAAGAAAGCCCCTGTAGTGAGTGCACTTGGACCCACGTGCAGGTCTGCACATGCTAGTGTCCCCATGCCAGCTCTCCAACTCACTCTCCTCCTCGTCCCGCTCCCCCGGAGCTGGCAGAACCCTGGGTGAGGGATGGCGGTGATTTATTTTGGAACATTTCTTGCCTGTTGAAAGCCTGACCTCAGATATGGAGAGACGACGTGGGGAAGATGTACGAGTGTCTCTCAGCAAAAGTGCATCAGAGAAATTGAGCGTGAGCTGCCATCAATCTGCCCAGGCTCAGCAGCCCCATGCAACAGCGAGGGGGACGGGGACTGGGAGGGATTCTGCGAAGGTCACCTGGGAGCTGACTCAGCCTCCACTCCCCGCTCCTGCCATCCATCACGCCCGCTGGGGAAGAGGCAGGGAGCAGAGGCTGGAGGCAATCTCCTTCTCATCCCTCATCCATTCCCCTTTACAGCTTCATTTAGGAGACTGAAACGACACACAGGCACAAATGTCACTGGGGGCACGGTCAGCGATGATCTTTCGGCAGCCGTAACAAGCCCTGACAGGCTCCATGGGGAGAGCCATCGCCACAGCCAAGCCTCCTGCCCTGGGGGCCCCAAGGGCTAGGACAAGGACAAGATGGATAGGGACATGGGGACAGAGGTGGCAGGTGGGTTTTTCCCTCTCGGCAGCTCCAGCTAGTATAGCACCAGCATTCGGATAACCTGCAGAGTCTCCCCTAAAGCTAGCGAGGACCAGAAAAAAGTTTAGCTCCTCAGTGGTTTCTACGGTAGCCAGGATCTGAGCAGGGCTGTTTCTGCCCGTGGGGTAAACACCACAACATGTATTCGCTTCACCAAACCTCTGCAAGCTGACTTCAGTGTACTGCCAGCAGGTTTTATGATTGACCTTCCAGGAAGTCCAGCCTCTGCAGGGACCCCATATTCCCTCAGGGCAACTGCTGTCCGTGGAGTCTGCGCTGCAGACCCTCAAACTGGGGCTGGGCTCAGGAGAGCAGGTCAGCAGCACTCAGGTAAGTGAGCCCCTGGGAAACAAGGCTCCAAAGGAGTGTGAAATCTGTGCAAAGGGTTCAAGTGTGGGCATGAGTGTGGGTGTCTGTGTGACGCTCCTTGCAGAATGTCTGAACCTCCTGGAAGAGCTTGTCAGAGGGTGGCCAAGAGAACCAAGGTCTGAATTTAAACCTTCATCTGTTTTTTTGGCTGATCCACAGCATTCTCACTAATTCCTGCTCAGGATTGCATTTCTATACATTGCAGTTAAATACGTGGTCCCTGCCTGCTGTCCCTGCCCAGATGTGCACCAGTCAAGCAGTTCCCATTTGGCTGCCTGCGCTCTTGCTCCATGTACCTGCACTGATTTACGAAGATGGCTCCAGCAGAGCTGCCCTGAATACACAAACAGCGAAATGATGCTGAATCGAAACCCAAGTGCAACATCCATGTCCCGGTTTCAGCTGAGACAGAGTTAATTTTCTTTCTAGTAGCCAGTACAGTGCTGTGCTTTGGATTTAGTATGAGAACATTATTAATAACACACTGATGTTTTTAGTTGGTGCTGGTTAGTTGCAGTGTCAAGGACTTTTCAGCTTGTCATGCCCTGCCAGGTACACAAGCAGCTGGGAGAGCACAGCCAGGACAGCTGACCCAGGCCGGCCAAAGGGATATTCCATACATATCATATAACGTCACATTCCATATGCAACTGGGGAAGCCAGTTGGGAGAGAGAATCATTGCTCAGAAACAGACTGGGCATTGAGTTGGGTTTTTTCTGCCACATCTGGTGAGCAATTGCATTTGTGCATCACTACTATTATTATTGTTATTATTTTTATCATCATCATTGTCATCGTCGTCATTGTCATCATCATCTATCATCATCATCTTCCCTTGTTATCCTATTAAACTGTCTGTATCTCAGTCCACGAGGTTTGTTTCCATTCTCCTTCCCATCCCCTTGGGGGGAAGTGTGAGCAAGCAGCTGCATGGTGCTTACTTACTGGCTGGGGTTAAACCACGGCAATCCACCGTGCCAGTAAACATTTTTTGATTTTGACTTTCTGCAAAGAGCTTGCCCTGATGTTAACAAACAGATGGCTTCACGTTAGGAAGAACTGCACCTTTCTTCATTTCCAGATCTAAGCAGAGGAGCCCAAAACCAGGTGCAGTTTCTTGTTAAACTAAAAAGCACCGGTAAAGTCCATGCAATACTCCAGAACCCCAATGAGCTCTCCCAGTGCTGTACTCCAGCAAGCTGTGGTTTCTCGTAGCCTAGTATGAAGTCTGTACCCCCATCTTGTATCCCAATTCACAACAACACGTGAGTGAAAAGAGCAGCAGAGATCTCAGCACCAAGGGGACAAGATGCCCGATCTCTCACCTAGCCTGGATTCAAGATGGTCACCTTCTGGTTACACCAGACAGCACTTAAAAGAGTTTTTTTCTGCATGTGATTAGGGACATTTGACAGTATGGCCCATCTTAAGATTTCTAGAGCTCCACAGTCTAACTAAGAGTGTAGGTCCCATTTTCTAGAAGGACCTGGCCTTGTCTGAGCTTGAGTCTCTCAGACTTACAATAAGTGTCTTTGGAACAGTGAAAAACAATACCTCTGCAAAACGCATTTGGTGATTTCTGTCAAGTGCCTCTCTATGGTGTCAGGCACATTAATACTTCTGTGAATCTGGCCCCAGATTACCTTAACATCTTTGCAGATTGGAAGCTGTGAGAGTAATTGATTCTTCACTTCATTAGTTAAACTGAAAAAGGAATTAAGAATTACTGAGGGTATGATAAAGTGGTTGACCAAACACTTCTTCTGCTGTGAACAGGTAAGCTTATTTACTTTTTCTTTTTATCAAATGTGAATGCTTTTGAAAAGAAAACACTAGGATTCATTACTTTTTAGAGTATCCTGTTGCTAAAACGATTCCTCTTTTCTCTTACTTCACAGAATTTTGAAAACAGATTCAGTCACAGCAAAATGCCAGTTGTTTTTTTTCTTCTTTCTTTCTGATGAATAAACTATTCAGCCAAAAGAAGCCGCACAACTGCCCACAGCTAGCTGTTGGTAAATCCAAGAGGCCCCCAATTCGCATAGAACCTTGGAAAATACTTTTGTTTGCTTTTGTTCTGTGGTCCAAGCACTGGTGATTAATACAGCAAATCCTCCAGGGTCAGGCCGGTGGGGCATCACCTTGGTCACATCCACCCCTGAGCCTGGAGGAGGGTCCTGGCACCTGGATTTGAGGCGAAGTGGAGGGAAAGGGATCCATTGAGTTTTCCAGGGTCCTTCCTGGATGGGGCTGAGGATTCCGAGCTGGGAGCAGGAGGTTCCTGGGCGGAGGAAGAGGCTCTCACACTTGTGAACGTGCATCCCATGCAGAACAGAGATGTGATCTGGAGGGGAAAGCCCCAGAGAGGAGTTGGAAGGCAGGTGAAGTCAGGCAGAGGCAGGTCACGCAGAGACACAAGTTGTCACCACGTCTCTCTCAGAGGTCTGGATACAGCTCCTCAGTCCCTGAGGCTGTGGTGAGGACAAATTTGCACTCTCACCTGCTGCCTGTTAGCTTCCTGCATGTAATTTCCAGTGTAAGTATTCTTTGTGCTGCCACACATCCTCCATGGAGGAGGGTTCCCCTCCCTTATTGTGGATGTCTACAATAGATTTCAAAGTCAGAAATGAAGCTGACTGTCCTCTCTGCAGCGGAGAGACAACAGGACCTGCCGAAAGCATCCTGCCCCTCCAGTGCCTGCTGGAAGAGGCACCGAGTGATGCTCTGGAGGCACCAGCTCTTCTCTGCCGATTGCAAAGGGAGACGAGAGAGCTTGGACCCACATGAGCTTTCAAGGCCATCTTTTCCAGGCAGGCAAATGCAAGCCAGCCTACCTCTGGTCTGACAGCCCCGGTGGCGGGGCTGGGGCAGTCTCTGCCGTAGGGATCCCAACTCCTTGCCGCACCGAGCACGACGGCTCTCTCCCAGAGCACCACCAGCTCCTGGGGCTGCGAGGCAGATTGAGCTGTTTGTTTTGCCTTGTCTGTCTCTTTATGCATCCCCAAGTCCCCAGTGACTCTGATAGCAGCTTCCAACACTGAAGGCATCCTTGTTTTCATATATCTGTTAAATAAAATGTCAGCAGGTGACAACACACGCTTCATTGGTGCTGTTGTGTAATTTAACAGAGTTAAGAATGGATCAGAGCCTGACACCACATTTAGATTTAGGAACTAGTTTCAATTTTGGCACTGCTTGGTACAGACCCACGGCACTGCATCGTCCAGTGCGCAGGGACAACGCGCCCTCACTCAGGTTTCATTCCGCACTGGTTGTATCCACGTCCGATAAGCTCTCACCTGTCGCAGGAAGCGTTCATTCAGGTATAACTTGAGTGGCAGAGATGGGTTGGTTGGACATGGTTAGCTCTCTAGCAGCAGGGTCACCTATTAAATCTGACCCCAGGAATACAAGAATGAACAAGTGCTGGAGGTTTTTCCAATCATCTTCTCCAAAGACTTGTTTTTCCTTCTGACCAAACCCAGATATAATTTTGGCATGAGTCATCACACCCTTCTCAGTGAAACTGCTCGTTTGAGACCAGCGTAACACAATCTTGTCCTTTCTCTTAGTTGTTTTAATTTAAAAATGACCTTTATGTACTTGTTACACAGAACCTGAACAATTAACTAAGAACCTTTCCCATATTGGGACCAGGAGATGCGAACATGTTGTGCGAGTCACTCAGCAGCAGCTGAAGACCTGTTTGCAGGGTCTCGTCCAAAGCAGCAGCGCTGTCAGTCACAGTCCATGTTTTGGGGAGAGCGTGCAGGGGGTTTTTCCTAGCAGAGCGAAAAGTACAAAACCTGTCCCTGGCCTTTGCTTCAAGTCCACAAAAGCAGAAAGGGTGCAGGAAAACTGCAAGGTCTCACCACAGGAGAAGTTGGTGGCTGTAAGAACCTATGCATTGAAGGTGTTCGATTTCACAATAGCAGAAGATGATACTGAAATTCTGAATGGAATGCATGATGGGAGACATGTGTCCTGGGACCCAAGCCTTATTGTGTGAATGAAGGTTTTTGAGTTTAATCTGAAGGAAGAAGATACGGAATTTTTGGACACTATGGATATCAACAGAAAAATTAATTCATCTAACCTATCCACTGTGGAAAGGACCATCGGGCATTGGAACGGGTTGTCCAGGGAGGTGATGGAGTCACCGTCCCTGCAGGTGTTTAAAGAAAGGTTAGATGTGGTACTTAGGGATGCGGTTTAGTGGGTAATAGGCAGTAGGGAGACGGTTGGACTAGATGGTCCTTGAGGTCTCTTCCAACCTTAATGATTCTATGATCTATGATTTCTAACGCTCTGGAAGATCCCCACAGCCAGTGCTTGCTTCCAGGTGAGCATTCAATTTATAAATCTTACATTTTGTAGCTGAAATACAAAAAGAATCCGTCTATTCTGTGTGTGGGGAGTGTTTGACACCATCTTCTAGCAATCCTTGCTTTCAAGTGACACTGCTCATCGTGATTAAATATGAAATTTTTAATACCAGTTACCATGGCCATGAACTTAATTTCTATTGTAGTGTATTCACATCTCTTCTTTTGTTCATTCTGCAAAGCACGAGCTGCTGGACTCCTGACTGGCTGCCTGGTGGTAAGTGAACTGCCCTGATATTCCCATTAAAAGCAAGCAGAGACAACTCTTTTCTACATTTATCATTCTAGTACCGTGGGTCTGTGAAATATCAATTAGCTGTGTTGATTTTTCAACCACCGCTTAAGCACAGTGGTGAGGGGCTTAACCCAGCTATCACATTCCCACATCCTCTGTGGTGTTAATTTATTTCCAGACAGGTTATTTGCTGGAGCTGGCGTTTTGGCTTGCTTAGCTCTAACTCAGTAGCTAGGTTTGCTCTGACTCTTTCTAAAACTTCTCCACACTCTGGTCACACTTTCTGCTGTTTCTCCACGGATGAAAACATGGGTTATGCCAACTTCAGTCCCATCAGAAATCGTTGTGAGATTCTGGCAAAAACTAGTGGCAAACCATTGCCTAACTCCCCAGTGTCTTCCAACAGGCATGCTGAAGGTGTATAAAGCCTTCTCTTTTTCAAACAGCCCTTCCCAGGATCCTGTTGATGCAGCACGGACAGAACAGCATTAATCATCAGCCATTTCTCCCCGAAACTCTTCTCTGCAGGTCATGGGAAATGTCCCCCTGTGACATAATCAGTTAATTAATTTGTATCTATATGCACGAGAATAATTGAGTGTTGGTTTTTTTTTTTCCCCTTGGTGTTTAGCAAGTATCTTCACTCTGTCGGTCTGCCTGCATATGCAGGGCTAAGCAGGGCAATCAGCTCACCTTCATCTCTGCTGTGGGTGAGGGGAACTTGGGGGTAGGTCTGGACTAGATGCTTGCGTGGATGATGTCTCCCACCCTGTCTCACACCCAGATCCGTGAGCTCCAGGTCCCCAGTGTGTGGTGGGTGCTCACCTGACCTCCCCCAGAACATCATGCATCCTCTGGCAGCCCTGGCAGGTTTTCTCTCCTTGCTGAGCTCAGATTGATTTGTTGAGCGCTCATTCTGGGTCTGGAGTCATCTGTCCCAACACTGCGTCCCAGCTCCCTGTTGCAGCCCGGCATCCAATCTAGGACCCACTTACCATCCTCAAAACCGCAGAACCCACGCTAGGCTAGTTGCAGGCTCCTCTCTGCATTCACCTCCTTTTTGTGTTCTTTATTACAAACATCTCTTTCAGAGGTTCATTGTCACGTGAAGTGCAACTCTCTGCAGAAGCCAGTGCTGTGGTTTCTACAATCTCCTCTGCTCGAGTTCACTGCACACTATTAAAACCATCAAGTGCTTCAGAGCCAGCCATTGTCAGAAAACAGGGTTACCTCCCGAGAGCCTCCCTTTTGGCTGGCAGACAGAGCAAAGCACTGTTTAACCTTGTCCAGCTGCCCTCCGCCTTTCTGGAGAGCCTCAGCTCCGAGGGGCTGTTGACTTGACTCACCCATTCAGTGTCATTTCTTGGCTCGCTTTATTCCTGGCACCGTGGCCAAGCTCCAAGGAGCTCACGTTCCTGCTCACATTGATTCGCGCCCTATAGCACGACCCTTTAAGCAACGCAACGGCTAATTCCAGTGCCGCACAGAGGCAGAGGTCCCCACCCGGGCTGCGAGGGTGGACCCTTTGCTTCATCCCTTCCCGCGTCCCTCGGCCATTTCTGCAAAGCAGACGAATGTGACTTTTTTATATGAGCAAATATGACGAAGGGAAGCAACTGCTTTGCTCTGCCCTAAGAGACGTTTGCATTGCAAGAGAAGGAATACTGTGCTGGGCTCAGGAGGTCCCACAACAGGGGAAGCTGCAAACCCGACACGGGGCTCTGCCAGGGCCTGCCTGCCCCCCAACCCTCTGTATTTCCATAGCTGTCACTGCAGCCCAGCCCCCAGCCCTGTTCTCCGGCACAGACAGAGGCTGTGTGCATCCAGCCCGTCGAGCTGTCACCGTCCCAGAGTGACAGTCGCTTTACAAGCTGTGAGACAGACAGGGCTCAGCACCCTGCCTTCTGAACCGGGGCTCGGGGCATAGCAGGCAGGAGGATGAGCTCAGCTTCTACTGGAGCTGAAACCAGGCCAGGAATTATACATGCAGACCAGCTGCCCGCTTTGCTCGCTGGCAGCACACACCGTAGCCCCAGGGCTGCAGACTGCCCAGGGAGGCTCCCTTGACTTCTGCAGAGAGGATATCTCCACAGACTTGTCCAAAGAACTGCTGTCCCAGCAAAGTACATGCCTAAAACTCTCCTTTTCTTGACTGAGTCATTCATCACTTCCACAGCTTCAGGTCAGAAACGTGTCTGTAGCTGGTCCTGGCTCTCCCTTTGCCTTCCTGGATGAGTGTGGCTGCCCTGTAACAGGTCAAGGTGGTTCAGTCAATAGGGCAATGATGCGCTTTGTGCCTGCAGAGATATTTCAGGGGCATCACCAGAAAATAAGGGTGTGAAAGCAAAGCATTGCAGAGCAAAACTGCTGCTTTGAACGTCCTGGAGTTATTCATCCTCTGGAAAGGAAAAAACATGAAAACACTTCAAAGAAAACCCTCCAACAGCCAAAGCTGAACTGGTGGGGAGCTGCAGTGGAAACTCCAACATCCCCAGACATGAGAGTTCCTGAGCATCACAAGTGTGTCCCTACATCGCAGCCACTGACTGTGGGAATCACACGCTGTGCTGGATAATAAAGCACAGGGCAGCTCAGCACGGTCACCTCTACACCATGTGGGATGTACTCAGCTTTACAGCTACAGCCCTACCCCTTGAACCATATCAGAGTGCAGCTGTACTGCTGGGTGAGAAGAAAATTCATTAAAATACATTCCTCTGAAGGAATAGCACTGATATTAAGAGTCTATCAATAATGATTCACTAGGCCATGATAGCAATGAAATTGCAGTGATAAAGGGTGACAAAATATTATAAGATGTGTGCATTGAGGTTGCGGAGTAAATTATCTGATCTGAGAAGCAACATGTTATGATGTGCTGAAACCATCTGCTGCCCACAGCTAAGGCTATAGGACAACATAGGGGATACACCAGGCTGGTGACACAGGGGTTTGAGCTGGGGACAATTCCCTTGGGATGGGGTTTGACCACAGCACAGTGGTTGCACAGTACATCCTCAGGAGACCTTGCTCTGGCCATGTCCCCAGACATCACTGCAATACATGCTATCAATCATTAATCACTGGTGATGAAGAGCAATACTTCTCCCTTCCAAATGCCCTGATATGGAGTCACTTACTGTCCTCTGGGAACATCCCTCAGGACTTTGGGTTCCTCCTGTCATTCACACAGTGGGCTCCAGGCACGAGCGGCAGCAGCGAGGTAGGACAGGCAAAAATCCACCCCCTGGCTGACAGCTTTGCCGGTGCCAGAGCCATGAAAAGATGGGCTGGCTGCTGAAGAGGTGCCCACTGTACGGTGGGACTGGGGGTAGCAGGAGGAGCCAGTGCCAGTCTCCACATCCTCCTTACAAACCCTCTCTCACCTTTCCCTGGGCTGGGACACCCTGCTCCCTCTCCAAGACAGCAACACACAGTGTTGCCAGTGCTGCTGAGGAGCCCTGAGCTGGCTCTGGCTGCACACCAACCCCTGCCACAAGGCAGCAATGGAATCGCGATGCAGATGTGCTGGGGGTGGTGGGGACGGGACTCTCTGGCTGGGAATCCCTCACCACCCCAAGCACACCCTGCCCCAGTGACCCCCCTTCCCCAGCCTCCCAGACCCTGACGCACAGCAGCCTCTGCAGCCCGTGCCCCACGCCCCCGCAGCCTGCTGCCTGCTGCTCGCTGCCTGTTACCGTCAAGCCCCCGAGTTTTTCCCTTGGCGCTTGCTCTGGATTGATGGGGCTTAGGATTGCAAGCAGTAAAAACGTGGTGCGGAAACCGCAGAGCGTAAAAGCTGCCCCATAAAGAGTAAAGGCTGCTTCTTTTCCTCCTTGTAACCTGTAAAACATCTAGTAAATCCCAGCACGTGCTCCCGATGCGGCCTGGAGACCTAATCCGAAAAGCCCAGGAATATCCCGTGATTAGGTGCATGTTATGAGTAACGGTTTTAGCGAGGCCCAGTGGAAGCTCGTCTCTAACTTGCTCACAGCTTATGTGATCTGACTGGGGGGATCTCCCGTACTTGACATAAAGCCACCGGTCCGTAAGTCACCTCTCTGCCTATTCCACAGCATTAAGGGAATGTGCTGGTGTGATGATCGGGCGGAACATGTCAGCCTGAGGCTGGCACAAGAAACCAAGGGGGAGACGGGGAAGGAGAGTGCACCGGGAGCCACGCTGCTTTCTCCTTCCCCTAATGGACTTGATAATCGACTGGCAGTGGGAGTGAAAGTGCTCTGGCCAAGCAGCACATGGAGTGAGCTGGTCCCCTGCCAGCACACCGTGATGAGGGAAGGAGGCAGCTCCTGCGAGGAACGGGCAGAGCCAGGGGCTGAAGGAGAGAGCAGCCCTGACTTGCTCAGGGATGCAGCGGGAGACCTGGAGGTCTGTGTGGGGTTGCTGAAGGGGGGCACTTCACCCTCTCTCTTCGGCCCACAGGAAAGATGTGCCAAGGGGCTGCAACTCCACCTGCTGGGGGTACATCCTGCCCTGCTGATGACTGTCCTGCCTTACCGCTGACAGATCAGCAGTGCTTTGTGGAGCTGGGAGGGAGGGTGGGAGATGCTGGGATGCGTTGCCAGCCCGCACACAGCTCTTGCAAATGGTGGCTGCTCAGGATGCGGAGAAATAGATGATCCTTGGTGAAGGTGGCCATGGAAAGCAACCTTTGAACTGAGGCGCCATGCCCCCTCGCCCCTCATCCCCCTTACATAAAGCATCTGCTGAGGTCACTGCTATCCTCAGCTCCTCCGCAGTGGCTCCTGGAGGGCCTCAATGACATGATTATCCCTCCTTACCAGAACATTTTCAAAGCCCAAGGAGGGCTTTGCTCACTAATCTGGCATTCAGTGCAGATAATAGGCTTTGAGACGAAGCCCTCCTGGAGTCTATTTTAAGGTGGTTTTGTAGCATGTCGCCTGTCACAGCAAGAGCCATCCTGTTGCAGCGTTCCCGGGACACACTCTGCCATGGCACGATCACTCTTACCCATTGCTCCCTGTCAGATAAGCTCCTTCTCATGTCCATGTACCTCTGCTCCAGGACATGCGAGCTGAAGCAGAGTGCAAAGCTATGGATTCCATCCCCATCCCCTACAACTGCCCAGCCTTGCTGGACTCCTGTCTTCTCCTTTCCAAAAGCTTTAAAGGGTCTCATTCTTTTGGGTGTCCTTGGCAAGGAGAAGGGGAAGTGGGAAGGGCATCTCCCAGCCCCAGAGCAGGGTTGGAGCAAGGTGTTGGCCTGGCTGCAGGAGAAAGGGATCCTGCTCTTGCTGGCATCCAGAAACACTTGGGATGTGGGACCCTCCTCTCCCCCATGACACTCTCCAGCCTGTTTGTGCAACTGTTCCCCATTTCACAGCTCCTTGTACCCCCGCCTTGCGCTCCAGGTTCACTTCATGTCACAACACAAAGCTGGGGAGAAAGGCCAAAGCCAGGGGACATCACCAAGGCAGGCGTTGTACACACGCACCCACAGCTCACCCAGCTCCCTCAAGGCTGCAGAATTGGGATTTCCCAGCCTGCCCAAGTGGAGCCAATGCATTAGCAGCAGCATGTGGGAGCCGGGAGCCAGCTCGGCACCGGGGGAAGGGATGACTAATCTGCTCTTTCTGCTCAGCTGGGAGCCAGGGTGGGAATTCATAAGACAGGCGCTTTGTGCCAGCCTCCCAGTTAGGGACAGCCTCACCCCAGTCCCAGCCCCAGCATGACACCTCCAGCAGCCCCAGAAGCGCCGTGGCCACCGGGTGCTGTAGTCAGGCAGCCGGGGGGAGCACGTCGGGGCTGGGGTTAGTGTCAGCCTTGCTGTGCGCACAGACCTACCCACATGGGACCTCGTCTCTCTGACGATGCCAGGAGGGCACCAGCAGGAAAGATGCCCCAGGCTTTGCCTCGCCGTGGGGAATTTATTAGCACAGGCAAGGCCAGCTCTGCAGAGAAGCTGCTGCACAGCAGAGGTGACGGCAGGGACTGTGCTGCGGAGGGACGCAGGGATGTGAGTCACGCTGTAAAGCGATGCCACCGGCTGTTGGCCCTTTGCACGCACCCGTGGAGGTTGTGTCTGGGGGTGGAGTGTTGCTCCTTCCTTGAGGCTTGCAGCTTAGGAGTCTTCTGAGTCTCACCTGCTTTACCCACCCTGCCTCTGACAAGAGGGCAGGAGGAAAAAGGCGCTGTGGCTTGGTAGAGCAGCACCAGCTCATGGCACAAGCACTTGGTGCTGGGAAGGCAAGGACGGGCTGGGCTGGAGGAGCGGTGGCAGAGCCGCATGTGTGTCCAGGGCTCTGCAATCCGGCCCGGCATGCACTGGCAGAGCCACTGGGATTTGTGGACTGGAATAGCATGAAATGATGCTGAAAATCCAGGTTAATCTGAACCGGCTCCAGAGGCCGGCTCTCCGAGAGCTGACTCTTTATCTCCAGTATGAATCCAAATCCACTGTGGGCTTAACTCGGGTCTTGGCAGCTTTACATCAGCTCTGATTAGTTCACAACACCTTCTTTACAGCTTCCTGAGCCTCTGTCTCCAGATTTTCAAAATTTTGTATTTACACAACAGTGACAATATTCGCAGGAATCCCCAGGAAGGGCAGCTCCCAAAAATACCACCTGGCCTCCTGCCTCTTGTGGACCATTACCTGGAAGATGTTGTCCAGCATCCTCTGACAACCATCATGGCACATGGCATGAGAGAGCATCCTGCACCCCTGAACCCACACCTAAATCCAGCCCAGCTATGTGGAGCTGGCACTAGCCGAGCTGTTTTTTGATGGGTCCTGGCCCTTGTTGGGAGCCAGCAGCCAAACCATCCCCTGTGGGACCAGTAGTGTTGGTATTGTGGGTGTACCTTGATGAGGGAAGTGCAACAATGGGAAGGCATTTTTGGACATTGCCTTCTGACCAGGACGTCAGAGAAAAGGAGGGTTGTGGTTGTGACCCACCACTGTAGATCCTGGGGGAGAGTCAACCCCAAAATACAACCAGAAGGATCATGGGAGAGCACGGGATCTCAGACAGCTGAGGGTGCCCCAGGACTCCTCTCTCGGTGGGCAGAGTCCCCAGACTGGAGCTTCCCTACGGGTCTGGGATCCTGAGCTTGCAGGGCAGACAGCCGGCAGCAGTGGGGATTCAGAGGGTGGAAAGGGCTACCACCAGTGCCATTATCAATAAGGAGAAAGATGAGGGCAGCAATAGGGTGCACAGCACCTTCCTGACAAGGGAATTTTGGGTGGTGATTCCTGTTTTTCAGCTGCCTCATTTCCACTGGCACATGAGACATCAAACTGGAATGCTCTGTTTCCACACATGTGAACATGATGCTGAATGGAGCTGGACCAGGGAAGCCCAGGGAGCTCTCAGATTAAGCAGACAGACCAGAAACAAGAGGACAAAAGAAGGAAAACCACTCCTTTCCCTAAATAGACAAGAGTTTAGGCACTCCACAGAGCAACCACTGCAGTCTCCAAAGAAGGAGAGGCCACCCGGCTGCTGTCCTGAGCGACTGAAGCTCCTGAGCTGGAGTCTTGTGGTCTCTGTAGAGCATTTCTGTATTCAGGAGATGCTCTCCCTGGAGATCACAGGGGAGAAATTAGAACAGCCAGATGTGAGGTAAGGCAGTCATCTGTCCCCTGTGCCCAGTGCTGTACGGAGCAGAGCACCTCAGCAGTGAGCTGTTAGCCAGTGGAGTGGGTTTGACCACCTCCTTTCTGGAGCAGATCCCTGATCCCCAGCTGCACGTCCCTTGGGATAGATGCAAAAGCAGACACAATAGGTGTGGAGACTGCAACACAGCGGCAGAGCTGGTGGTCAGGGAGGGCAGCACTGAATCAGGCAAGACTTTCCCCATGGGAGCAGGTACCCTTGACCAGTACTTGCCATTTCAACCCTCCCCTTCTCACCTCTCCTCTGCCTTCTCCTAGCACCAAGGCTGGCAGGGACAGAGATTTGCTATCGGAGGCCACTACAACCTGTGCTCATGTTACAGATGGGTGCAGAGACTGGGACATGTGTGAACAGAGCCCTTGCAGAGAGCCAGGGACCTTCCTGTGAGATAATCACTCTCCTTCTTTTCCCATTCGCATGTTAACCTTACAGCTCCAGGTCCCAAGGAAGCCAGCTGGGACAGGAATACGGTGAACTCTTTGCTGAGACATATGAATTATTGCTGCTATCTGCCAGGCAGCTGGTAAGATCAGTCCTTCTGTGCCACTCACACAACCGAAGGTGTGCCTCTGGTTTCTCAGTAGATGGTGGCAGAGATCATCTTCTCCTCCAGTCACTGTCCCAGCCTTTGAAGGGTCCATTTTTCAGTCCAGAAGCAAATGCCAGGGACCTGGGATTATTACTGGGGAGGGTGGCAGGGTTGGGGATGTAGAAGAGGATCAACCTCCCAGCCTGCAGGCAAGACACATGCTCATGTACAACCGGAGTGAAGACAGACACAGCCAGATGTGGGTTGACACATCCCCCCTCTACAGTGACACACCAGGACATTCATTGATGCCGAAACACCGATGGCCATGAAGTCAAGAGGATGGTATCTCATAGAATCATAGAATCATGGAATCACAGAATCTCCATGTGGAAGGGCATCACTCATGCAGACACGGGACATGTGTGTGCCTGGGCACACAAACACCAATAATTTCAATATGATTATTAAAATCACGAGGGAAGGCAGGGCAGTGACTGAAAAACTATGACAACCAGAAGCATCCCGCTACCAGGGAGGAGTGTGCACACACATCTGTCACCTTCCTGCAGATCCTGCCCCACTCAGTCACCACCAGTGCCCTGAGGAACCCCATAGGCTTTGCCATTTCCTATGCTCCAGCAAGAGAGTGAGAGGCAAAACCCAGCTCTGCTGCTGCTGTTTGTGGAGAAGGAAGGCCTGGTGGGGAGGGTATGTGGAGGAACCTTACCTGTAATCCCAGGTGGGGCCATGGTGAAGTGGTCAGCTCAGAAGTTCCCCGCTCTGGGTTCCTCTGCAAGACCCTCAGGGGTCCATGGAGAAGGGATGCCTCCACAGGACGCTGCTTTGCTTGCCAAAGAATGAGAAGAAAGAGAAGAGAAGATTGATGCTCAAGAGGCTTCATCAGAGAGCGCAACAGAGCACTGAGAGAGTTCAGGCAGAAGTGGACAACTAGAAGCCCTTTATACTGGCCTCAGCTGAGTGGTGGTGCTGAGGGAAATCTGATGGTTAGCACCAGATGCCAGTGGGGCCAAGATGGAGCCAAAAAGCAGAGATTGTGTCAGGGGCTGGAATAGAAAGTGTTGTTCCATGGATGTCACCTGAGAAAAAAGCTGGCATTGGTGCCCTAAACGATTCTTTCTTCTCTCTCCACTGTGAAGTCCCCAGCTGACTGTGCTGCTCCATCCCTGCTCTTGCAGGGGTTGGTAATGTGCTGTAATTAAATGAGCACAAGTCTAATCATTCTGCAGTGCCACAGAGACTTGGACAAATGCACTGCTCATCTCTGGCATCCCCCCGCACCAGGGACAGGCAATAAGTTAAATTATGGCAAAGCACCAGCGAAGCACAGGTTGTCACCCGGTGACTTTTCCTGTTGCAAAGAGAACTGTTCCAGCTGAAAACGACGGTCTCGTGGTGTCTGCCGAAGGCAGCCCCTGAGCGTGTCATGCTGGATAGGAGGAGCAGCCAGCACCTCCTCCTGAGCCTAGCAAGGGGACAAGGGGATCCAGCTCTGGCCTTGGCCCAGCGTTCTGTGACAAGGAACATCCTCAGAAGAGGAAGGTGGCACCATCCCCAAGCAGCGAACATGCAGCCCTCCGGGAGCGGCACCACCGCTTTTCCCAGGGAGCCCCAAGCTGGTGAAACACTGGTAACAAGTTCAGCTGGTAGAACACTACAAGCATCTGTGACCGTGTGTTACAGCTGAAATAGTTTCTAATAAGTGCTCTTGTTCTTCCAGCTAGATGGGGGATGCTGGGCTCTGTCCCTGCCCTGCGCTGCTGCAGCAGGGAGCGCAGGCCAGCTGCAGGTCGCCATCCCATAGAGCAGAGCTCTTCCTGCCTTCCTACGCTGAGAGTGCCTGCAGCAGGGCACAGGGATCCGCGAAGGCACCGTCCCTCCTGCCCCCTGCCCACTGTCCCTTCCCGCTCCCAGCGAGAACCAGGGCAGCAGAGGGGTTAAGGGAGTCTGTATTCTCCACCATCAATCCATCCTGCAAATCTGACGGCCCCATCTCTTCAACGGGCCCAGATTGATTTCTTGACTGGGAGCAATGAGCAGCTTCACATGAAAAATGAGGCTTTGCGCCGTCAATAGAAGTTCTAATTACAACTTAAATCCAGGACATTCTTTACAGCGCAGACCAGATTTACAGCGGCTTGCAGGTGGGCGTGCAGCCCTTTCTAATTAAAAGCAGCACGCATTGCAGATTGCTTCAGACGGGCCATTTCCAGCTACCCAGCACCGCAAGGGCACAGGCAGCTTCTGGCATTGAGCTTGCGAGGGAGGTGCCACGCACCTCAAGGGCACACAGCACCACTTGCCTTGGAGCAGCAGGGGAAGGACAGAAAGCTCCAGTTTCCTCCTTCATCTACCCTGTTGCTCATCAGGTTGCCCACACTGGATGCTGGGCCTCAGCTGAAGAGCCCTGCAGGCCCAGCACCGCCCCCCTTGCCCCATCCCATTTCTCTGTTGCACACACCATGCCACTTGCAATGGGCAGAACCACTGGATCTGACTGGGGACAACCCAGCAAGCTGGGAGCCCTATGCTGGGACATCACAAGAAGCAGCCCGAGACCTGGCAGGTGCCTCCAAGGGACCATTCAGGGACCCAGTGTGCCAGAGCCTGGTGTGAGGATGCTGTGTGGGACCTGTCACCAGGAGCTGGGGCAGGGTGGGTCCCAAGGTGATGACCAGGGCAGTTGCCAGCTCTGCTCTCAAGGCACTTTGAGACTGTGCAAAGGCCTTGCTCACCTGTGCCTCAGTTTCTGCATATCTGAATTAGGAGAAATGTCCTTCTGACCAGGGCTGGAAAATTAGATGGCTTTAGAAAGGCAGGGAGAAAGTGTCTTGTTAACTGGGGGGGCTCCAGCAGAGGGAGGTGGTGTGTCTCGAGCCCGGATAATTTGCATGCCTCCCCAGAGAGGTGTTTTTATGGGGGTACTCTCACTACCTGGGACTGAACTATCTGGGAAAAGCCTGTACTTCTGCACGGTGAGACCTCACGGTTGGTGCTCCACCTCCTCCAGCCTTCCAGGCACTGGCAGTCACTGCTCTGCAGTGCGGCGTGATGGTATTTACAGGAGGTTGCTGCGCTGTTCCCTGCTGCTCTGCAAGGCTGTTGAGGAAGAGTGTGCCGCAGCCCATCAGCCCAGGGCATGCAAGAGGGCGCGATCCCTCTGCCAGACCCTGCTGACTGAAACTCTGAGCTTGCTCAGAGGTATATGGGTGTCTGCAAACAGTGTTTCCTCAGAAAGTCCCAAAAGGTGCTGAAGTTGGAGGAGGACAGAGAACCTTGAGCAAGTCTCCATCATGTGATGAGACATCCTGGCTCCTTGGGCAATGCCGTGTGTCCCAAATGGCTTCCACTGGAAAACTGGCTGCCCCAGCTCCACTCTTCACAGCAGGCACTGGTATTAGGGAATGCAATCAGTGTAGTGGATACCAGCATCCAGCATGACCAGAGACATTGTCATTGTGGTGATGGCGACAAACTAGCCCCATGCCACATGCATCTCTGCTCCCACTGGCTCCCATTCCTGTGGGGTAGGCAGCTCCTGGGCTCAGCAGTTCAGCCAGTCCTTACTGTTTCTCCCGGTGCTCAGAGCATCCTTGATATCAGCTCTGCTCCTCATGGAGTGGAGATCCTCCTGAGCTGTTCCTTCTTCAGAAGAGCATTTGTGAGGCTGAGGTGGGTCACAGTGATCAAGGAGAGCTCTGATTTCATAGGGTTGGAAGTTAAATTACTCTTTCCATGAGCTGCTGCTTTTGAGAAAAGAAAATCTGGGCTGTTGGAGTTTAGTGGTGACGGAAGTGCTGTGAGCTTCTGCTGGAGCCTGAAGAGGTGGATCTGGATTTAGAGTCCAGCAGGTCGGTGGTGAGACTGATTCTCCAGAGCTTTTTCCACTGAGAGCTCGAGGAAGCAGAAAGCTGGTGCTGGAAGCTGCTATCTGAGGAGCCTACATCTGTCCTGGATCAGAGCCTGTTACTGCTGGCTGATAGCAAAGGGCAGGACAGGGGATCTTCCCAGTGAACAAAAGCAGCCAACTGCCATTGGGACTGAAGGGATGGGCTGCCTCGGTATCCTGCAAGGAAAGCCACCATCAGCCAGGAGACAGATTTATAGCCAACAGCTGGTGGGATGTGACACTGCAAGGAGTCTGCCAGCTCAAAAGAAGCCACAGATGACTGTGAAATGTGAGAGGTAGGAACTCTATGTTAGGATGAGCCAGAAACTGGCCTCATGACTCCGCTGGTCTGGACCCAACCTCACCACAAACAGCTGTGGAGGCCCAGAGCATCCTGGATGAAGGCAGAACCTCAGGCTCCTTCCTCCTTGGTCTTTCAAATTTCCTGCCTAAAACAAGATAAAATAGGCCATGTCATCCAGTCCCTGATGTGGGTGAGCAGCTACCAAGCCCAGATGTGATCAGCTCCATCCTTACATGTCTGCTATGATTTATCACAGCTGATGAGGATGTCAGCAAAGTTCATCCATGTGGCCCCCCTCACTCCCACACAGATTGTCCTGTTGCACAGAACCCATCAGGATGTGAACCCACCAGACAACTGGGGGTCACTGGGCTAGACAGACCAGGGAAGAGCCCCTCAAAGCTGATGTGCCTCAAACCTGTCTATTATTTCCCTTGAGAGATATTGGCATAACAGAAAAAACGGAGGGACATCCAAAGATGCCCAATTTCTGCAGTCCTCAAGGGAGAAGGGGCCATGGCGGGTGTTCAGGCATAGATTTTCAGGTCCTCCAGAAGATGATCAGCGTTGCCTGGAGGGTGAGCAGAGTCATCCTGCACACTAAGGCTGGTCCTTGCTCCTCACTGAGAAAAGTTCTGTTCAGGTCTTGGGTTTGGTCACATTACATCAGGCTGTTGTCCCTTGGGGTGAAGGAGGTGGAAGGCTGGTTCTTCGGCAATCAAACAGAATTTCTGTTGTTTGTAAGAGGTGTACCAAAACCACATCTGCATCCTTGCAAGATTTCAGCCCTAAGGAGGAAGAATCTCTCGGGTCAGTGTCTTTGGATGATTTTGCCTCTGTTTAGGACCTTGAAGCGAATACTTTCCATGTTTGGACTCAGTCTGCAAGGAGAAGATTCAGTGTAGATTTGGTACAGAGGATATCTGGAGCTCCTCAACGTGAGGCCATAGGTGACTGTATCATCTGCAGTTCTCGTGAAGCTGAGCTGTGCTTTTGGGAAAAGTATGTGTCTTTCAAAGCATGGGGTTTTTTTCTGTGCTAACCTACCTCCCATATGTTTGCTTTTACTGCTCTGCTGTGGAGTGACCCACGCTCAGATCAGGGTTTGGATGCACCCTTCAGCAACCTCCCAGGCAGAAGCTGTGCCTCTCAAGAGGAGCATCAGAGAAAGAGGCCTGCAGGAGCCCCTTTCCCAGGGAAGTATTGCAAGGGGCTCCTGAAGGTGGATGAAGGGACCTTTTGGGGAACTCTGGGCAGCCTTCAGACAACAGCGTTTGTGAGACTTTGTGATAAGAGTGAGAGGACACTTTGCAGCTGACAAACACATCAGGTACAATTTCAATGGGGCAAGGACCCTGAAGATAAAATGGGGTGAGTTTTTTTGAAAAAATAATTTTCATCATGGATTCATTGTGCTCCCCGTCTCCCAGCTGAAATCATCCCCACGCTGGGCTATGCAGAAGGCTGATAAGGAGGCAGAGAATAAGAGCTGGTTTCCTGCACTCAGCAGACAACGCCTGCGCCTCCCTCTGCCTCTGCTTTTATGTAGTTTGGAAGTGCTCTGAAACTGCTGGGCACAGACACTTCTGAAGCAGCAGCAACTTTGCACGGCGCGTTTGTTTTATGTCTGAACTGTACATACAGCAGTGAATAGAGCTCATAAAAGATGGATGTATTCTTGTTCTTTTTGCTGGTTTTGATTTATTATTTACTTCACTTTTTTCAACTCTTCCGAAGTGCTGTAAATCATCTAAATCATTTTTCTCCTCTGCTTGGCTAGTTTCGGGGAGCTGAAGCGAGATTATTGTGCCTAGCTCCTCTGTGTTGCAGGGTTTGCTGTGGGTTTTTCAGGAAGAGAGAGAGAACCAGGAAATTTGAGCTCTTATGTCTCCGCAAAGTACCTTGGAAAGACTTAAAGGTCTTCTTCCGTCTGCTCGTTGCCTTTCCAGAGGCTGTATTGTCCAGCCTTCACTCAGATATGTGAGCACTTGATAGCACAAGCAATCCTGTCCATGTCTGTGGATGGTTCACATGGATAAACGCTCACCAATAGTGCAAGGAAGGTTTGCACAAGCTGCTTCTTGTGCAGCTGGGTGGCTGCAGGTCCAGAGGGTCATTTCCCTGGGGCTTCAAAGGGAACACAGATGGGACTCAGGGCCTGGGGACTTCAGAGATGTGCTGACATTTTTAAGCACACGGACACAGGTCACAGCAGGGGAGCCGCTCTGAAGGCTGGATGTGAAGGTGCAGAGGGTTTGGCCCAGGGTTGGCTCATGTCTGGGCAGCACAGTGAGACAAGTTCTCTTGGTTTGAAGTTCAAAGCCAAGATACTCCAGCACCTGGGGCTTCTTCAGCAATGTCTCCCTGGCCTCGTTCACACTGTGGGCAACTGAGCAGGAGCTTCAGCACCCAGAAAAAGAAGGAAAGTCTGTGTCCAGAGGTGGAACAGACCCCAGAGAGAAGATTTTCAAGGGCGCTTAGCACAGTATAATGCTGTTGCAGGAGCTTAGCTCCCTTGGCACACCCAGCTCAGTATGATGTGAACTCATGTCACACTGCTGAACTGAAGTCTTCAGAAACCCAGGACTAAGAGATTTCTGTGAGCCTTGCTCCTCCAGCCTCTCCTTGCTCCTCCCAGCTACCTGTCCTGCAGCATGGGCACGGGAGGTAGGAGTCCATTCACAGTGCCTCTGAAGGTGACTCCGTTTACCCTGGAACTAAAGGGTTGGAGTCTGTGGTGTTCCCCTGGACTCAGAAGATATGCACCAAGCATGGAATAAATACAGAAGTTCAGACCCAGGAGAAGCACAGGATTGTACTGCCTGTGGAAAGATGAGGGAACATGCAGCAGAGCCCTGGAAGCAGAGAGGGGTCCTGCAGAAGCAGTGGACAGGGTGATGAGGAGAGCAGTGATCCCTCCATCCCTGTCCCTGTGGGACAAGGCAGGATTAAAGAGCTCTTCTCACCTCCCCACACTTCCAGCAAGACCCAGGCAGCGCGTCCCTGCAGCCAAGAGCACGCCGGGCTGCTTCGGGCTCCCAGCGCGGGAGTCAGGGGCTCTTTCTCCTTCCTGTCACTTTGCGTCTCTTTTTTTCCAAGGGGAATTCAGCTGGAGGGGGAGAAAATGAGCAGGCTGCTAATGAAAGGGCAGCTGCTGCTCTGTGTCAGGCGTGTGAGACCCTACTGGGAGCTCAGCTGGACACAGTGGGTGGCTGGACACCGTTTATTTTTACATTAGAGCTATTTTCTTCTCGCCCTGTCTGCTCTGTGCTCTTTATTTCTGAGTCAGTTCGTCTCCTGTCAGATGGACATTGATGCAGGATGCAAATATAAACCTTCCCAGTAAAGGCTAATTTTAGGATAAAAACTGATGGAGGAGGAAGGAGGGTCTTGGCGCAGCATCCGTTAGCACCGATGGCATAGCTGCCCTTGATGAATGGTCCTACCTGCCTTTGCCCGGTTCTTACCAACACTCCAGCAAGCAGAGCAGTGAGCCTGGAACACAGGGCAGAAACTTCCTGGCTGATGGCCATGAAAGAGATTTTTCACAAATTTCTGCCCCCCTTCTCCCCCAAATGTCAGGAACTGCCTGTGAGTTTAGGAAGTGATCATCTGGGTCTGCTTCCTGGGCAGGGAGAAGGTTATCAGAGCACAGGGTACCTGTGCATCCACAGATGGGCAGGTAGGATGTATGAAGCCAAAGCTGTGCTCAAGGACATGTAGCATCAGTCACAGGTTTGATAGGAGCAGGGATGTCTGCAAACAACCGCCTCATGAGGGGTCCAAATGTTGAGCTGATGAGTCCTGACCCTCACATCACTGGCTGTGCTTGAGAACATAACCCATTCACCTTGTGTTGGCTCTCTTTCGTGGGCCCTTGGAAAAACACCATTAATATTGCTCCTGTGGCTGGTCAGAGACAGAGGAAGCAAAGCACATCGGTCTGGTGGTCACTGGGAGTGCTGCATTCCACCTACAAGCAATGAGACCAACTGTGTGAACTGCCAGAAGCTGCATTAGTGGAAGGAAAATGAAAACACAGCAGAAAGGTAAATCCTGCTAGCAGGGTGCTGCAGCAACACTTGCAAACCCTGCCCCCACTCCTGCCATGGGCTGGCTTTCTGCACTACTCTCACAAATGTCTCCCAGGGAGAACCATAGAATCACTAAGGTTGGAAAGGACCTCTGAGATCATCAAGTCCAACCGTCAACCTAACACCACCGCGCCTACTAGACCATGTCCTGGAGCGCCGCATCTATGCGTTTTTTGAAGATCTTCAGGGACGACGATTCAACCACCTCTCTGGGGAGCCTGTTCCAATGCCTCACTACTCTTTCCGTGAAGAAGTTCTTCCTAATATCCAATCCGAACCTACCCTGACGCAACTTGAGGCCATTCCCTCTGGTCCTGTCGCTAGCCACTTGGGAGAAGGTATGCTCAGAAGCATCATCCCAAGCAGCCTCTCCGCAGAGATGCCTCCACAGCTTCAGCTGAGCCCTGATTGCCCCTGCAAAGGGACTCCGCAATGCTTTAGTCCCTGAACAGGAACCTCTGCTGGGCAGACCCCAGCAGAGCATGCGCTGCAATGAGCGATACCTGCACTATCCCCTGCTCCAGTGGCTGGGGGAAAGCTGCCCCCAGCCCAGGCACACTGGCCACATTTCTCCTGTGCATTCATTTACAACCAGGGACATCACAAGCCAGCTTCCCCCATTCTGAGTATAGATCACTGTATTTAACAAAAGTAGCCTCACTTGGTGTTGTCCTGAAATGCCCATGAGCTCAGCAGAGAGAGCCCGCAAACAGCAGTCACCCTGTGTTGTCACCACCGTTATGGCACACTTTGTTTCTCTAGAAGCTGCTGGGCCCCTTCTGGATGACAAGACACAGAAAACATGCCTGAAAGTGGCCACAGTCCTGGAGTTACGAAGGGCATCACAGAGTTATCATGTCCCAGAGGAGCAGCTCTAGATGTGCATGGTGTTATGCTGCCTGCACAGCTCCAGGGGAACCGATATCTTTAACTCTTCTTGTGTTTTAAAAGCTGAACTGTCCTTGTGAGGAAATGGGCCTTAAGTGGATAGTCCAACTTCACTGAAAAAGTAAGATATTTGAGGGCTATGCAGAGCAACTGGATGTTGATACTTCAAGAAACAAAACTGTCTTGGCAAACAATCTCTAAGTCATTTCTTTGTCCTGAACTTTTAATGTCCTATAGCATCTTCTCCACATCCCCCTGTGAAGCTGAGGTTCTGAGCAGTGACCCATTTCCAGCACTGGGATGGCAGTGGGACACTGGGAGCCTAGCCCTTTCTGAAATCTCCTCTGTGTGACCAGCCCTGGGAGAGCATCCCTTGGCACACAGCCTCATGAAGGACGCACACTCCTCACACAGCCCAAGCTGAGGATGCAGTACCTGGCACACGGGCTCTCCTGTGGCCCAGGACAGAGGCTGTAAGAGCCTGTAAGAAGGCTGTAAGAAGCTCCTTGCCCTCCCTGCCTGTTCTGACTACCTGGTGAGCTCTGCAGAAGAAGGTCTTCTTGGTGCGGGTGCGATTCCGCAGAGCTGGCTGGGCTCCCGCTGGTGCTCCAGGCATCAGCAGAGCTGGACACAGCAGAAGCTTTTATTTCCATAAAAAATGGTGCTGAATTAGGAGGCAGGGAGAACCCAGCTTTGCTCTCAGACAGTGATTTATCATGGGGATGGGGTGCCAGAGAAGCTGTGGATTCATCTCACCTCATTTCAGACATTTAGAAATTCAAGGTTTAAATCCAAGTTAGCCCTCTCGGCTCCCTCTAGGCTGAACAGAGAGAAATGGACACTTGCAGAAGATGAGCCTCTGCAGAGCAGAGCAAAGTCAGAGCCAATTAGCACTGCAAGGTTTACGAGTTTAATGCCGGAGTGGGAGATGGGATGCTGGAGATGGGGAGTGTGGTCTGGGAGGGTTGCAGAGTGGCAGAGCGTGACAGGTGGAGGTGCAGTGGGACAGAGGAAGTGAGGAGGAGGAGGAGGTTGTGGTGGTGAAGCTGGGTACCATGGGGACTACATGAAATCCTGTGGCCACGTGGCTATGAGCCCTCTGGATCCACTCATCCC
Source organism: Psophia crepitans (assembly GCA_013399095.1). Taxonomy (NCBI): domain Eukaryota; kingdom Metazoa; phylum Chordata; class Aves; order Gruiformes; family Psophiidae; genus Psophia; species Psophia crepitans. The sequence goes on from VWZZ01004017.1 coordinate 733,021, forward strand.
TGGGGGTGTACAGGATGCTGACCATTCTCTGACACATCTGAGCACAGCGATGTCCCAGGCCGGCTGGAACCATGGTGCCCACGCTGCTCTGCACTGAATCAGCCTGACAACAGTTGGAGGAGTTACAGACTCAAACATCACATTTTAAATGCCCATAAATTTGGAAACAGAGCCAGAGCTCTTTAATCTTGGTTCATTTTTTTTCATTCTTAACGAGATAACAAAGGAAACCAAGCGCAAGCTTGAGCCATGAATTATTTAGGGAGGGCACATCCATCTCTGGTGTTTTGGGGTTTGCTTTGCCATCCTGGAGTGTGCTGGGTAAGCATCAGTTGGCTGAGGGTCAGCTGGATGCAGGATTTCTTCATTGGGGGTGTGATGTCCTGTAGGCACTGAGAGGTTTTTTCCAGCCCTGATGGACACGGGAAGTACAGCTAGGTCCCAAGACTATGGCCTCCAGGATGGCTGTGAGGACTCATGCAGCACTAAGTCCTGCTCAGCCGGTTGTCCTCTGCCTGGGGCACAAAAGCCAGGATTTTTCCTCCAGAAAAGGGTGGGTAGTATTTCGTCCAAAGAATATTTGGCAAACGCTTGCCTTAATACAGAGAACAGAAAGCTCCCCCAAAGCAGAGGAAAGCCAGCAAAGCAAGGACCCACAACAAGATATCTCTGCACGAGCTGTCCCTCAAGCATGGCTGAGACATTGTGACACATAGGAGTGAGGGAGCCCAATGTCCCCTGGCTGGTTTTGGGGTCAGAGTCCTTCGACTGCACCGCATCCTGGCCCGAGGCATGGCGCAGCTCTGCGGAGGATGCTGTGCCAAAGCACCAGGGTGGAGGAGCTTAAGAAGGAAGATTTCCCACCGTGCTCTGGAGCCCAGCGAGAAGGATGGAGGCTCCTGAGCAGCCCGGAGCTCCAATTTCATGGAAATCCATTTATCTCTGCTTCCTGCAACCCTCACGACATGAATAAATGATGATTGCAGAAGTGATGAACCTGCCCCTGTTTAGGTGTGAAATGAATGTTTACAGGCATAGAATAAATCAAGTATCCCATGGGCGAGCAGCGGGATATTAAACCAAACACCTTTGTGTGCTTAGCACTTGCTGTTAGAGGCCAAGGGTTTGAAGCCTGGCCAGGTATTTCCATTAGCCCCAGCGTGACGGGCGCCGAGCTCTGGGTACCCGTTCAGCAAGGGCCGAAAATTCTTGAAGAGCAGGAGGGAGCCAACAGCTCTCGGATGAGCAGCTTGCCTCCCGTCTTCTCAGCCTTCCCCCTCTGTTTCTCTGCATACCTCTCTCTCCGCCTAACGCTACAATCTGCACAGACTCTAAGAAGTCAGGAATACAATGCAAATTCGTGAAGGATTGGCAAGAAATTGCGTGTGTGCTAGTTGCCTGTCAGCATGCAGAGTACTTCTAATCTTGTCACATAAATAATACGATTATGTAAAATATCAAACAGTTGGAATAAACTTAAAAGCCACAATGTTCTAGTCACAGACTTAATAGAGGGGAAAAAAAACCCCAACAAAAATAAGTAAAATCCTTTTTTATTCTGCAGCATGGAGGGGAAATGTTTCCTCACCGAAATCAACTGGAGCTTCCAATGGGGACGGGGAGGTGGGAACTGGTTAGAGAGACAGAACTGCTCCTTAGTACAGCTGGACACATCTCCAGCCTTTCCTAGGCAGGACTGATGAAGAGGAGAGACAGCAGAGCTGTGGAGTCCGGAGGAGTCTCCCCCAAGGTCACCGCGGACTTTGGTGACAGTCAGGGCAGAGCCGGCTTGCCCTGCACGCTAATTTGTCTTGCTGCCCACAGAAACCCACTGCTGCAGTGGGTTCCCAATAACCATGGGAATTAATTCCCAATAACCATGGGAATTATTCAGCTGAGAGGAAAACACCCACTGAAAAGCCCCCCAAGCCAGCTGCCTGCACTGCTCTCGCCCCTGCCCCCCAGCACCCAGCCTGTGCTGGCTGCTGGGACCAGGACGCAGCGCGGAGGCAGCTGGCGGGGAGGGCTGCGTGCTCCTGGAGCACAATTCCCCTCTTGACTCTGCATCGCTCTGCATCACTAATGCTGCCCTCTATTTGTACCGCCTGCAGTGTTTCCGGCATCGCTACGGGATGAGAGAGGAGGGAACGGTGCCCAGGGACCTGCCGGGAGGATTTTGCTACTGGCCCCGAGATCAAGAGCAGCATGAAAAGCCACCATCCCTTTGTCAGAAGATGCTAAAGAGACCAGGCTGATTGCGATGGAAAACAAAATCCTCTCCTCTTGCTCCACACAGGCATGTGCACAGCCCCGGCTGTGCAGCTCAGCCCCCTCACATGCACCAGCACAGCTTACGGCCGTGACCCTCCAGCGCCAGCTGGGAGCTGAAGCTAGAGCTGCCGCCGAGGTTCACCCGCAGTCACCCCACGGCACACAGCTGGGTCTCCCTCCAGATCCACCTTTCCAGGCCAGCAGCGAGCACAGCCGAGGCAGGACAGCCTCTCTCTGCTTGGGAAGCACCAGGCTTAGCCGTGTGGATGAGCTCCTTCCCTGGTCTGCTTTGGTGGAACATGGAGGAGGAATTTCATGGTGGGGACCACCTTCACAAAAGGTACGAAGCAGCCATCAGCTGCACTGTCCTCACCTTGGGGCTGGTAACTTCTGCCCACAAAGCCAAGGGCTTGTCCCTAATCAGCCACAGACTTGGCTGGGTTGGGACTGCAAGTCCCTGCTCTTACCACCCATCAGAGCCCACAGCACTCCCCACAGCCTCCAGAGAGAGCATGGTGATGGGAACAGATGAGATGGCAGGCCTTTGGGCCAGAAAAGACTGTCACTGCCTGCTGAAGCATCTGTGCACAGCTGAGGTCCAGCTGCCAAGCTGTGGTAGCACTCTCTGCATTTATGTTCCCTGCTGCATCTCCCATGGGTTCATCACCAAGACTGATTTGCTGTTCCCAGACCTTGACAAGTTTTTAGAGACCGCTTGCCTTGGGACAAGGCCCTCCCTCTTCCCAGTCAAGCTCTACAAATATCTCTTGGGGCACAGCACGAGTTCCAGGCTCTCCCCCGCTGCCTGCAGCTCCCTGCTCTCCCGCGTGCCCAGGCAGACAGGGACACGTGGCCAAAGTTGTTGCGGCGACAGGGCCATGCCAGTGGAGCACCGCCAGTCTGCAGATGTGTGCCCTGCTCGGGGCAGTGTGTAACTTACACACTGAGCTGCCCCTTCCACTTAGGAGAACGGCTTTGATGAGCCGAGCTGCAGGCAGGGCTCCTGCCTCTGCGTGGTTGACTACCCGAGAGGGAACGCAGGCACTCTCCTTGCCTGCCTGCTGCCTCTGACTCATGCCTGTCTCCCTCCAGTTTGTCCTTTCTGACTGGGAAGACAGTCAAGGCCACTGTAAGGAGCTGCTTATTTCATAAAAGAAAGAATTTCTCTCATCTGGACACTTTAAAAGAGGGAAGAGAAATTGCTGGGTTTGGGGTATCCGAAAAAGAGGGAGCAGATCCACCCCCACATTTAATAGACGATAAAACTGGGAAAACTTGCATCCCATCTATGCTGAGCAGACCCTCATAGTGGGGCCAAGCATCATTGTGAGTGAGACCGAGCCCTGTTTCTAAGGAATTCTTCTCCTTGACCATCGCTATAACGGTCGGATGTCCCACTTTTCTAGGCTGGAGTAGGCTGAGACCCGCCAGCTCATTCCACACGTGGCAGAGCAGTGACCCAGCAGCAGGGGATTGCACGTCACATCCCAGCCAAGCCTCCTCGAATCAGCACTCTGACAGTCTTGGCCTCGCTCCTGCTTGAATTCCTGGAGGAAAAGCCCTCTCAGTTGCCAGATAGCTGCACCTGATGCCCACGTCTTGCCACTGTTGCCACAGTGCCCGGGGGACCCTGGCTGGGGGAGCAGCTGCCTGCTCCATGTGTGCTACTCTCCCCCCAGCTCTCCACTCCCGGTCCACCTCTGCAGGCAAGGCAGCAACACGAGGCACTTGAGAGGAAAAAACCACGAAGCCCTGCCAAGGCAGCAGCGTGCCCTCCAACCCCCCTCCGCACTCACGTTATGCCTCCTCTACCTTCACCAGTTGCCCCCCAAACCAGCCTGACAGCCCCATGGCTGGGAGCAGACTGGCTGTACCCCACCCTCCCCGTGATCACGTCACCCCACACGTCCCCTTCCAGGGCTCAAAATGACTTTGAATGACAAGACCCCCTTGCTCCAGGGACCCCTCGCCTCCTCCTGGCCCCATCTGTCTCCCTCCAGCAGGACGTTTGGGACTTTCCATATCGCTGTCCCACGAAGCCCTGCAGCCTGCCATGTCGCAAGAGAGGTGGGGGGAGCAGCCCCTCCTCCTGTCCCTGGTTTTCTGAGGTTTAAGGCAGCTGCTGGTTGTCACTGGGAAGTTGGGTTTATTTTAATTCACCTGCTATCTCTACCCAACTCTCCGCAGAGCGTGCTGCAAGCGTACCTGCATCATACAGCCACTCAGCAAGGCAGCGCTTCGAGGGCTGTCCCCTGCTCTCTCATAACTTAACAACCCTCTTATTGGCTTTGTGCAAATGCTGCTCAATCCCCTCAACCCCTGGCACACAGCTCGTTCCCCGCACTGCCCTGCAGACACGTCCGTTACAGCACGTCTCCACGATCGCTTGCTGCCTGATGCGCACTCCAAGATGACCAAGCATGGGACAGCCCAGATTAATACAGTTGTGAGCAACAGGTAATGCAGCCTCTGGGGACTGGAAAGTGGGCAGAAAGAGCTCAGATGCACAGCAGGGCTGTACATGCAATAGCAAAGCGGAGATGTATTTTCTCCTCCTACCCCCATGCAACGGTGCTGGGACCCTTCCTTCCCTCTCCCCTGATATCTTTCTGCTCCTAGCAGCTTTTGCTGATCTCACTTCACAGTCGAGCGCAGTCCCAGGACGATGCTATTAGAGTTCATTAGAAGCTTGGTCAAAACCTGAATTTCTTAATTCAGTGTTATTTCCAAAATATGGGAGAATAGAGTACTGCAGTTGTCAGTGACAGCTCCTGGGGCTTCCAACACACAAGGAGGAAAAATACCACATTTCACCTGATCCCACTGCGTCATCCCTGTGTTTGAAGCTCCTTTCCAGCCTGAAACCAAGGGTTATAAATCAGAATATTTTAATGAAGCAGTCTGGCACCAAGCATTACAGTCTCCCATGAGAAAATCCCACCTTGCTTTTTCTCAGCACAAATACTTCACCAAAGCAGAGGCGAGGCCACAAGGTTTTCTCATGTCACCAACGGCAGTCTTTCACAGAAGGAAGACCAGGCTCCAGCCCAGCCCCTGGCACTTCACTGGCACCAGAACCAGCCTCATCCCTGCCATCAGCTCCACTGCTGGAACAATGACAAGGTTTCTTTCCTCCCAGCCCACTATGAGCCATGACAGACCTTCCCACCCCTCAGGACATGAAACCCTTCCCCATAGATAAGGGGTGAGAGGAGAAAGCCCCCGAACATAGAATCACAGAATGGTTTGGGTTGGAAGGGACCTCAAAGACCATCTAGTTCCACCACCCTGGCACCAACAGCAACACCCTCCGTATCCTCTGGCTCTCTGTGTGCAGCCAGCCCCTCCTCAGCTTTGTACAGATCCAGTGTCAGGCTCCAGCACCTCTCCAAGCACCCAGCTATTGCTGTTATTCAAAAAAAGGAATTTCTCTTTCTGAGCAGGAAAAAGCATCTTCCCAGCACTGCCTTCCCTCACACATTATGAAGAGATACAGCTCCATAAATCTCATCTTAGCTAAGGGCATTACCCCATGCCAGTTAGCACTAGATCAAACCCAGGTTTATTCAGCCTCCCACTAATCCCTCTGCAACAAGAACCACCTGCAGTCTGGAGTCCAGGATTTAGCAGGGATCAGTGTGCAGGTGTCTCTGATTTGATCATCCCTTCGGAAACGGCTGCGCTCTGCAGCCCAAGTGAAAAGCAGCCTGTGGAGGGGGAGCAGGGGCAGGTGGGACAGAAAATGTGTCTGTGGGGGCAGAGAGAGCAACAAAGTGGGGGCTCGTGGTTCCTCCCCACCCCCGACACTTCTGAGAAGCCAAAAAAACATTGGAAAGAGATGGGGGGAAAGAAAGGAAAAAATATCTTATTTTCAAGAATTCTCTGGTACTTAAAAGCTTGAGACCCGCAGGGGAAGCTAATAAATTTTAAATAGTTTGGAGAGTTGAGACCAGCAGTTTAACTTTGTGCGGCTGCTGAGTTGTTTTCCAAGTGTATTTAATGAAACCCTTCATTATGTTCAGATAATTATGATCTCTGCGTTTCTGTTGCTGTTGGAGTTTACCATCTGTGCTCGCAGGTATGCGCTCCATCTCGACACAGTGGGCACTGGGAGACACTCATGCTGGGCTTCACTGGCAGCCTGTGGGGCTGGGACACGCTTTCTGGAGTTGTGGGTTGAAGTAGCATCCTCGGCCACTGCCCACCCTGCGAACCCCATGTTGCAGCCACCAGCCCACCGCTGGAGATGTCGGCAGGACCGTGATTGCCCCTGAGGGCTTCATGCACACATCCCCTGGGATCCTGTGGGGGGGATACATCCCTTGATGCTCCCCTGGGATGATGGTGGGATGGATACATTCCTTGATGCTCCCCTGGGATGATGGTGGGATTAGGAGGTCTTGTGCTAACAGGTCCCTTTTGGGTGAGCAGGGCCCTGATGTCCCTCCTGCTCCTTACTGACCTCCAGTCTGTGCGTGTGAGCATGCCCACAGGAGGTTTTAACTGAGCAGGACAAACTCTGGGGTCTGTAGTGGGGGGATTTGCTTTGATACCTCCAGCTCCCTGCAGCAGTCGGTATCCCCATCCCTTGCCTGTGGGCTCCTTCCACCTGCCCACTCCAATCTCTTCTTCCACCCCAATCTCTTCTTCCAGGGCTGCACCCCATCAGAGACCCCTACCCAGCATCCCTGCTCCAAGCCTCTGCTCATCCACCCTCCCTCCTTTCCCAGGAGGGCAAGCTCCAGGTTTTCCTGCACCAGCCTGGTCCTCAGAGTATGAGGCACTGCAGGGCGCAGGCTGGGTTTTGTGACTGAGCTTCCACAGTACCTGGGGGGGCTTCACCTCTGCTGCCCCACACCACAGAGCTGATCCACCAGAGGCTCCCAGCTGGCCCTGCAGACGTTCCTGCCTTGAGCGTGGCGCCCAGCGAAGCTGCTCGTTGCTCACCCCAGCTCTTCCTCCACCAGCAGGAGTGTGAGTCACCCCACCAGGGAGCTGGAGCCATCTGCAGAGCGGGGCGCCAGCTCCCACTGAGTCAGGTTCAGCCGCCCACCGGGAGCCAAGTTTGGAGGCTGCCCTGGCTCCCAGCCTGGTGGGACGGGGTTTTCCACATGCTCACTTGCAGGGACGGTGTCACTCAAGGATGGGGCAACTGGAGCTGGGGGCATCTTCAGCTTGTGGTCCTCTGTAAACATCCAGATGGTGCACAGCATCCTTCTCCCAGCCGTTCCTTTGCAGGGCAGGGCTGGTCCTGCCCCAGGACCCCATGTGAGCTACAAGTGCAGCTCCCATCTCGGGCCACGCTTGCCCTGCATGTCCCAGGCTGGTGGAACAGGGAACACTGTTGATCCTGTGCTGGCACGCTGTGATGTGCAGTGATGGCTCTGCCCCTAGGGGGCTGGGGAGAGCTGGGATCAAATGGTTCTCCACCAGTCACAGAGAGCAGCCGTGGCAGGAGCGTGGCAGCCGTGGGCTGTTTTGTAGATGCTGAAGGGAAACAGCAATGGGAGATGGAGCCAGTTGTGAGGCATGAGAAAGGGGATTGCAGCCCTGAGGGGGAGGAGGGCTGCTGGAGTACCGGGTGCTGCTCTCCCCCGCCTGCCAACTGGGCGCTTTTCCCCTGCTCTTAAATGTCAGCAATGATGTTTCCTGCCCAAGCCAGCTCTTCCCCTTGGGGACTAGCCAGCAGGGTCTGTTTTATGCCCACTCCCAACAGCTTGGGTGGCTTGGGACTGGGGCTGCCGCCTGAGCCATGCCAAGTTGGCAGCATCGCCGTGCTCCCCAGCCAGCTCCTCTTGGAGCCTGCACCCGTGCTCAGCACTCGCCCAGTTCCAGGACTCCAGCTCGCCTCTCTGGGGTTTCCTTCCACGGTGGATTTCCACAGGCAGTTTAGGAAAGCAGCAGATCTGGTTAGAGGGGAAAAATGAGGACCCTCTGTCTTATCCCAGAGATCACCCTCCTCCTGGGGTGGGCAGAGCAGGGTCCCTTCTGCACAGCCTTGGGAACATCATCCCCCATTCTGTGTCCTGCCACTCAACTGCCTCTCCTTAAACTGCAGTGGGAGGCATGGGATGTCCCCAGCAAAACCCTGAAGGAAGCCAGGGGATCAAGGGAAAGCCCAAAGCTTCTGCTCCCTGCCAACAGCACCCCTCAGGACCCCAGCCCAGGGAGCCCAGCAGCAAAATGTCGGCACCTGAGAGCAAGTGCTGGGAATGCCTTGAGGCTGCTGGGGCAGAGCTTCTCCCCTCGGTGCCCGTGCAGTGCCTGGCATAGTTGGGCTCCTGCTATGATGCACATAATTGTCACTTTTTTCCCCTCCAGCATCCGCAGGGTACAGAACTTAACAGCTCTGGCTGATTCCTGTATCTAGCTCAGAAGACATCTGCGCTGCTGCAGGGCATTCAGTGCAGCACCGGGGCGCGTGGGGCTGGAGCACTTCTGGCACTTGGATTTTACAGAGCTGGGAGCTGGCTGAGTGGGTGGCTGTGCCCTGGGATGCTGGTGGCAGGGGCAGTTCCTGGGGAAGGGCAGGAAGGGCGTTTTGGGGACAGCCCTGTTGCTGGCTGTGGGTGTAAGGCACAGCAGGACTCCCAGCAGGGAGTCTGGGAAAGGTGACCGAATGGGAGGAGGCATCGTGCCATGGGGATGCTGCACCCTAGCAAAGGGACTGTTGATGTGTGTGCAAAGGATTTTTCACACAAGACAGAGGCCTGGACATCAGAAGAGCTCCAGGAGGGAAAAAGAAGTGGTGGTTTAGTCTACCTCCCAGTCTTAGAGGGTGCCAGGAGGCACTCGATGTGTGCCAGCCCTGCCTCGGGACAGGGACAGGTTGCATCCACGAACAGCAGCTGGCATCAGGGTGATGCCCAGCAGGGCAGGGTGATGCCCAGCAGAGCTCATATATCTGGAGGACAGAGAGCACATGGGATCCCGACATCCTTGACTCTCTCCTCATGCTCCCCAAGTGAATAATGTCCCTCCCCGCATAAAGTCCCAGTCCCTGTCACCCTCACTATCCTTACGTGGTGCAGAGCATCCCCTCTCCTCAGAGTCTGTAGCAATACCATCCTGTCCAACACACACCTTGCACAAAGATACCAACCTCAAACCCTTGAGACACACAGCTACCCACTGCCTGCCCAACGTCCCTCCTTGAGCTGTGGCTGCCTCCAAAAACCCGAGCTGTGCTGCAAAAAGGGCTGAAGTGCTGGAAGGGGCCGTGTCAGGCTGCAGCCAGCATGCAAGTTGTGATGGTTCCTGCAGAACTTGGGGACTGGTGCAGGGTAATGTCTCCCCTGCAGAGATGTCCTTGCCTGGCAGCTGCTGGGGAAACAGTGGGAAGAGGGAGCACGAGGTACTGCAGATGTGGCTTCAGGCACAAGCTACCATTTTGTTCCCAGAAAAGTTTCCCACCTCATGCCGGAGTGTCCTGGCTCGCTAAAATGTAAGGGAGGAGGAGTGGCAGAGAGGAGATGGAGAAAGACGCTCATAATGTGTAACGATCCTTTAATGCTCTCTCTGGCCCCTTCCCAACACATATGGGAGCTGGATGAACCAATTAAACCAACACCAATTAAAACAGCATAAATCACATCCCGTAAACCAGAGGTGGGGCTCAGGCAAACATCCCTGCTGCGAAGGATGTCAGAGCTGGCCTGAGGTTGACCCTCACAGCCCAACTCCCTTCCAGTTCAGAGAAAGCCAGGCCATGGAGGCACCATCAGGGAGGAGAAAGGGCTGGGTGGGGACCCATACTAGAAAAAGTGATGGCAGATGGGAGAGGGGTAGCAGTCTGATAGGCAGAGGTGGTTTCCCCTGTGGAGCAAGGGATGCCAGAGCTCAGTACTGGCTGGGATAGGTGCCTCTCTGCGCTGGAGGTCTTACACAGGATCACCTTGGAGCCTGGACTGTGATGCTCCTTGTGCCAGTGCATCATGCCTTCCCCAAGCCCCTCCTTCCCAGGGCTCAGCCCTGCAGATATCCTTCTTGCTCTGGGTGGGCTCCAGCAGCTCTGGGGTGCTGTGCAGGGTTGGATTCACCTTAGCAGGCTCTGTCGTTGACTTTGCCCTTGTGCATTCATTCAAGATCAGTCCTGAGCAATTGGGGTTGCAGCTGACAACCAAGAGGATTGGAAAGTGTGTGCATAAAATTCCCCTTTCCTCCTCTCCCTCCTCTGCCCACGATCCTTGCTTTGCTCTCTCTTTGACTGCTTCCCTGTTCTCTACAGAGGGGCTTTCTCTGTTGGATGCTGGCCAGACATCCATCCTCACCTTGGCTGGAAGAGTCTTGTCCTGCCCCCTGCTCCCCCTGGCTCTCACAGCCAGGTAGTCCAGGGCCCAGAAGGTCACAGGGAGGCTGCGAAGCCATTAGGAGAGCAGTCACCGGTGGCCGTAGCTACCTGCGCGTGGAGGGATCCAAATCACATCGGAGATGTGGCAACGTCAGAGCTGCAAAGCGAGGTCTGGGGCACACAAGTGGAGTGGCAACTCTTGACTTAATCCAGACAACTGTCACTGAACCACAAAGGAGCAGGGACTCTAATTAAGTCCCACAGCCCTTTGGGAAGTATCAAGCCAGAAAAACAGTTCCAAAGCTTTAGGCAGGGTGATTTTAAACAAATGAGGAAGTGCCTTAGAAACAGCTTAAGATGAAAGCTACCAAATTAAAATCCTTGCAATCAGTGTGGAGGCTACTTATGCAACAACCTCCCGAGGAGGAATTGGAATCACAGAGATAAAACTCTAAACAAATAAAGAGACGGGAGATGAATGAAAAAGAAATGAAACTTGGTCAAAAAGTGATATACAAAGGGCTGCTTGAGCCACCTTTGAAAAATGGAAATATAGTGTCATGAAGGGACTTCTGAAAGAGGAAAAACCAGTGTCAGGTACATAGGGGAGTGTGAGGATGAAGAGGGTGTCCAGCTCTCCAGTACGTTTGCTGCAAGCAGAGAGCTTCCCTGAGCAAGAAGGGACGTGGCTGAAGGCGCTGGTCAGGCACCTCTCTGTGTGGTGTTAGGAGATCGGGGTGAACTCAGATGTCCCCATCAGACACGTCGGTTTTGTGGGGAGAAGTCTCCAGCAGAGCAACTCCTCATCCTTGGGGTGACGGGATATTGTCCTTTCATTGAGTTTTTGGCAAGTTTGGCGGGTATGAGTGGTGGCAGGTCCTATGGCTAGCCTGGGAAGCCAGGGCAGCTCCAGCTTTAGGAAAGTCCTTCAAACGCACAGCTTCTTCCAAGCTTTATCTGGGGACACAGCATGAAACCCAAAAGTCAAGTGCCTGAGGCAACCCCCCAGTTGTTAACACAGGTCTTCTGGGCTGCAAGAGCTGGGAGGAAAGAGGCTGGAGAGCAGAGGAGTGCAGCCACACAGGGCAGCGCAGGGCCCCTGCACTGGGGGCCGAGTCCTTGCCCATGTCACACATGAGTACGGTGAAGGTTGCATTTGCTCAGAGGGTCCTTGTCTCTATTGAGAGGAGACAGTGGGTCCCATGATACCTCACAGCCCTAATATGCATTGGTTGCAGACAAAGATGGTTGCACACTCAGTAGCGTGTGTTGGTTGCATCCTCCAAGCATGGAATGATGCTGCTTCTGAACCCTTCAGAGGTACAGGCTGGCCAAGGCTGGGGAGCTCATCACAGGGAGACAACACGCTCAGCTGCTTGGAGATACAGCCAGGATGCCGATGGCAGCTGGGTGAGGCAGAGCCAATGACTCAGACGTCACCTTTGGCTTTCAAAGGATGCAGGGGCACAAGGGTGGTATGAGAATTGCTTCAAGTCACAGGCAACTCCTGCAAGAAGCCCTCACCCTGCTCCTGACTGCGCTTTTGCTGATGTCAGGCTGTGATGCCAGACGCCCTGAGCTCCCCATCTGCTACAGAGGTACTCCCCAGCTACACCCTCCCCTGACAGCAGGGTGTTATGGAGCAGATGAGGGCACAGCACAGGGACAACGCCTGGCATGGGCACTCGACAGCCGCCACGCCGGGGCTGTGCTCACGCTTGGCATTAGCTGCATTACTGGCCCGGGTACCGCCTGCATCCGTGCAGGAGAGCTGCTGGAAGGCAGCTGCAGGGGGGCAGCTGGGGAACGAGCAGCCCCAGCTCTGCGGCGCAGCCAGCTTTGCCCATCCTGCCAGCCCGGGAGCTGGGTGCAGACGGAACTCCGTTTGCCAGCCCTGCCAGCGCGTGGGCTGCGATGGGCACCCTGCCACCTCCCCTGGCCTGCGGCGGGGAATTAAGCAGCGTGGCAGCGATGGGAGTGCGGCTGGCAGCCCGATCAGACATCACAGCAGCCCTGGGGTCCCTCCCTCTGTGCCAGCAGCAGCCAGGCAGCGGTGCCTGTCCCCCAGCTCTTGCACAGGAGATGGGCAGCGGGCAGGAGTGTTTTGGGGCAGGGAGTACTCCTGCCTTCACTCTTGCTTCAAATCTAACTAGAACAAGCTTAAGAAATTGGAAGGATTGTGGGGGGGGAGGGAGGGATAAAATAAGATAAGTAAAACCAAATAAAAATAAACCCCAAACCTTCCGTTCTTCTTTGATTCTTCCAGGTTTTTTGTTTTTTTTTCCACGCCAAGATTACTAATTGTCTAAGCATCTCAATTTGCTGGTTTCACTTAATCACAGACACTTTGGAGATTATCAGCCTTCCCCACATGTTCAGTACCTTGTTTCCAAACTACAAGACCCACGGGGAGCAGCTAGCAAGCGCCTGCAGGAGCGACAGCAGCAAAGCGCTCCCACTCCCCTCTCCCCGCTTCCCCCCTCCGTCCCTCCGGCTGGGCTGTCAGAGTTTGATTGCCTCTGAAACCGCCGCGTATTCCCCCAAAGTTCCCGAGGACGGGGGCCGTGAGGAATGGCGAGGTGGGGGCTGGGGGCACCGTTGTCAGCTCCTGGCAGCTCCCAGCCTTTGATTTGCACAAAAGAAAGGAGGGAGGTGGGGGAGGGAACGGATATGATTTATTCAGCAAGTTCCTAACCGTTTGGTTTGGTTTTTTTTTTCCTTCTTCTTCTTCTTTTCCAGAGGCTGTGAAATAACTGAAGCCGACGGAAAGGTGAAGTGCTGGGAGAGATGAAGGAGGCGCGTTTGAAGGCATTTTCCTCCTTTTTGTCACATCTTGCTGCAAAGCTTTTAATTCCTGGAGCTCAGTTCCTTCCTAGAAAGTCTGAGCCGCTGGGATGGAGGGGGGTGGGCTCTTTGTGGGCAGCTGGGGTCCGGCAGGACAGAGGCAGGCAGAGGAGGAGGAAGGCGGTCCTGGTGCTTGAGCTGTGTCAACTGGTTTCAGCCCCATCATCGCCTGTTGGTCCCTCCTTGCCCTGTTGCCCACGCCGGGGCCTGGGTGTCTGCTATAAGCTGGGGCAGGGGGGCAGCTCTGCCCTTGGTCCCAGCACCGCTTTGCCATGCCAAGACCCAGGACCTGCCCAGTGATGGATTGAGCCGAGCAGAGACAGCTCTGCTCCATTCCCTGCAGAGGAGCATCCCTCACGGCAGAGGACACAACCCTTCCTGATGTCACCAGGCCAGGCAGTGGGAAGCAGGACTCGTCACCAGCAGCGTGGGTGCCACAAGGGTGATAGGACCCGATAGCTGGGGTGGGTCATTTCCTGCACGCCTTTGGAATTGTGGTAGTCTGGATAACAGCACATCCCTCTCGGTATTGGAGGGTTAGCATGAAGGATCAAACAGCGTTAACAATGTGAAAAAGTGAAGCAAAATTTTCTTCTTTGGAGGGGAATTTTATATTTTTCAAGGAAAAATGATGATTGGAAATGACTTTTCTTTGTACTCTATTTGTCTGCTTTGGGATAGCTGCACACCCTGCTAGTCCAACTGCATTTTTCACTCTTAAATAATAGAAACCACAGAACAGCTGCAGGAGCAGGGATACCTGGGGGAAGCACGAGGAAGCCGCTGGAGCAGAGATGCCAGCACCATCCAACATAGCTTTCCCTGGGTGGAGAGGGACCTTTGAAGCCCTGCTCACCCCACCCGCACCAGGGACCTCCGCTGGCTTTTCTGTTCCTAGCACAGGTGCACAGGGGTGGCAGCAAAAAAGAGAGTCCCGTTCGGCAGGACCCACGGTTTACCAGCTGCCAGCACCCAAAACGAGTAAAATTTCCAATGATTCTGTTCTGTTTAAAAACAAAAAGAGAATTGTGTTGCAAAGCTCTCATTTCCTCACCCCCCTCGGTACTGTGTACAAACTCCCTGGGAGGTCAGCACCTCTCCTGTAGACCCGGCTTGGATCTGCGACTCTGAAATCCCTACCCATTTCCTTGGGAACTCTTTGATATAACCCATGGCATTATTTTAAATCAAATCACCACAAACCATTCACCACAAACAGTCCTGGCTCTTTCTGACTGCACCAAAAAGTGACGCAGCCCTTCTGCACCATCACCGAAACCATCTGTATCACCGGGAAGACAACTGTGGTCCTGCAGAAAGAAGCTCCTTGTGCACAATTCATTGAAGGTTGATTTTTTTTTTCTTTTTTTTTTTATTTTCCATTTGCCAGTTGCTGAGAAGCTGATCCTGATTTCTGCAAATGAATTTGTTATCTGCAAGTGTTCACTGAATAGTTTATGCAAACAAATTTCAGCCCATGGGGTGTTTGCAAACTGTTCATTTCATGGTATGTGATTAGTAGAAATGGTCAGAAAATGGGTGCAAAACAATTTTTATGAGCTGTCCTCAACACCCAAGCTCCTTAAGCCTACATTTCCATCACTGCCTTGTTTTTGGGTGTGTTTTTGTCTTTCTTTTAACTGGAATTAGAAAAGTATTAACCAGTACATGATTAGTCAAACTTTTCATGCTTTGTTTCTAGCTAAAATCTCTAAAACCAGGGCCGTTGATGCTCACAGAAACAGCAGACCTTTCTGAAACGCATCGATAAACAGAAAGCCAGGTCTGCCCAAGAACCCCCTCGAAGGATGAGCAAGCAGGAATCGGGCCTGGCTGTGACTGACTTGAAGACCATGTTGGAGTCCAAACCCTTTTTTGTAAGCACTGCCTCTGCAGACTTCAGCCAGCCCCAGCAAGAGGAACTCAGTGGAGAGATATAAGGGATGAAATGAAAACGAAGGGGGACACGGGTTTCTCTCCTAAAAGGGCACAAATGTCCTGCTTAGGTGCTGTTCCTAAAGAAAGAGGCACAGCCACCCTGCAGGGACACCCCCCCCAGGACCCATTCCTGATGTTGGGTCTGTGATGAGGATGTCTGGTCTCCAAGGATGGGGGGACCCTCTCCCATCGCCAGACCCCAGCACTGTTCTTCACACATCAAAGCTTTAAATGGAGCATCCCCTGGTCACTCCTTGCCGGCCTTTTGCTTGACATCCCACAGGGACCCCGTCCCTTCTCAAACCTCTGCAGCACTCTGCTCACTGTTGTAAACCATAAAATCTGTTTGCTTTACCCTTCCTAGAGCTACAGTATCCATACCGTGGGCAGGGTCTCCACTGCAGGTGCATCCCTTGTGCTGAGAAGGCCTGAGGTACATAAAGCTGGTCCCAAATGACCTGACGTTGATGACCCAGGGGTGAGAACCTGGGTGAGCTCGGTGCAAACCTGTCCAGATCCCAGAGCCTATGTCCGGGGTACGCGGGGGGCTCAGAGTGACAGAGGTGGCACGGGCAGCTCGGAGCGGAGTCGGAGGTTTTCCCCATGGGTTTAACGGCGCTAACAGAAAACAGTGCCCGGAAGATTTATTCATTTAACGCATCTGGTAATTACATTTCGGCAGGTGGTATGTGGGGCCTGGATTCGTTCCACGCACACCAGGCTCGGGAAGGCTCCAGTCCCACGTTTGATAAATCTCAGAATAGAATAAATAAATAAAATCAACAGTCCCCAGCTGCGAGTGCGGAGGAGGCATATCCTCTCCCCATGCAACGCGCTCCCCCTGCCTCCCGCGCTTCCCCGCGCTGGAGCTGTGATTCAGCGCTACACCCCTCCTTCCGTGGTGAGGATTCTCCCTGCTCTGACAGTGTGCACACATGCACACGCACCGACACACGCACCTGCGTGAGACAGGATGGAGAGAAGCAGCGTGGGTGGAGCGGGGGCACACGGAGCAATGCCCGGGGCCAGCTCTCCTCCAAGGACCATTCTGGCAGGGATGCGGATGGCAAGAGACAGCGGAGCAAAGCATGGGGGGGGGGTGTGTGCAACCGGGGAGGGGAGAGAGAGCTGGTGGCAGGAGGATCCGAGTTTAAGGAGAGAAAGATGAGCCAGGAATTGGTGGTGAGAAAGGGTATGGCCCGTGGAGCGATGAGCAAGAGTCAGCCAAAGGAGGACATGGGGCAGAGGATGCTGGAGGAGGTGGGTAAATGGTGATCGTGCTGGGAGGGGACATCACCAGGAGCCTGGTTTGGGGGACCAAGCTGCATGGGGCACATCCCAGGAGCCCATCTGGGGTCCCCGTGGTTGCACATGGTCCTGCCCCCAACAGCAGCACAGGATGTGGATGTCTGGACCCTGGGAGGAGCTGGAGCTGAAGCCTCATCCCCTCTGTGAGAACCAGGGGTGAGGATGAGGAAGGTTGGGCCACAGCTTTCTCTCTGAGGGGTCTCAGACTTTCCAGAGCCATCCCAGCAGGGGTGGTGCCAGGGTGTGGGCACTTTCCCCAACCCCACCCTATGGTCTGCATGACGGAGGATGCTGTAAGCACAGCTGGAAGCTCACACCCAGCCCGGAGCAGGGGAGATGTCCTGGCCCAGCCTGCAAGGGCTCTACAGGGACCGGCCACTCTCGGCTTGCTCTTTTTGCCTGTGACAGGGGTCTCTGCAGGGTGCTGGGGGTATCCTGCACGGCAGACATCCAAGGTAGGAGCTGGCCAGAGGGCACCACGTCCCAGAGCACCCAGCAAGACATCGGCACAAAGACTGCGTCTGGATTTTATTTTTATACTTCACCTCCCTGCCCCCTTTGTAGAAATGACATAATTATGGGGATTTAATGTTCCACTGCTAAATTTCTTCATTTTTCAGGATAATTTCCACTATTTCATCAAGGAATAATTAA
Organism: Psophia crepitans; assembly: GCA_013399095.1. Classification (NCBI taxonomy): domain Eukaryota; kingdom Metazoa; phylum Chordata; class Aves; order Gruiformes; family Psophiidae; genus Psophia; species Psophia crepitans. The sequence goes on from VWZZ01004017.1 coordinate 750,326, forward strand.
TTGCATTGTCTTTAATCAGTTGTTTTACAAATCCAGCAGCGCAAGAAATTTTCATAGACAGACAATGCAGGCAGCTGCTCTTCCCTTCTGGGCGCATTAATGAAGTGAAAGAGCTCGAGCTGGGAAAAAAATCGGCTGGCAAAAAAAGAAATCTATTGACAGAGAGATTGAAAAGATCACAGCGTAATCCCTTAATGCGTGTGATAGGGAGGGAGAGGGGAGAGATGGAATCCAGGTGTGAAGGCAGGAGGATCTGAGCTGCTGGTGGTGCTCAGGGCTGTGAAGTCCTTCACCCGCGTCCTTGGCGCCAGGGATGGCTGTCACAGATCTTAATGTGCGGGTGTACAAGGATGTCTGCCCATGTGAACATGTATGTGCATAATACATGTCTATGCATGTGAACACACATGTGTCCAAACTCACATAGGTTTATCAAAGGGCCAAAATTTGGGTTCTAAATGCTGCCTGTAAGCAAAAGCAAAGCCCTCCTGACCCTGGGGTAGGGGATGTGATGGATGTGGTGTCACAGCATTGATGGGGTCAGCACTCCAGCCTGACGTTCCTCCTCTCTCAGCACCTTCCCTCTCTGTGTTTCCCAGTCAGAGTCACCCCTCCAGGGCACAGACTGGGGAGATCCTGAGGATACCATTGCTCACACTCCCTCTGCAGTGTCATGTCCAAAGCTGTCCCTGAAGCTCCCTGCTCCAGCATCTCTGGGGTCCTGTCTCTGCTCTGCTGCCTTAGGGTGCGCAGCACCAGCTCTGGCATCTCCTGCCAGCCCTTGCACGGTGCCAGGCACACCATGCTCTGCTCTTAGCTGGGGCTGGAGGTGTAAAAAATGAAAGGCAGCAAAGAGAAGAAGCACATGAGTGATGAGACATCCCTAGGTCCTTCACCACTCCAGCTCAATGCAAGGCTCAGACACCCCTGCACACACAGGAGGGAGTGAGAGCCCGTGTCTTTGTGGATTCCCCAGCCTGTTCAGGCTTCAGGGTGCATTTTCCACCCCCTTCACTGTGATTGACCTTCTCCATCCCTTTTCACCATGTAGTGGGTGATCGAACAAGACGGGGCAGTGGCCCCATACCACAGAGCTTGGGTGGATATTCAACCCTCCCCGGAGAGGCCCCATGCCAGGGTCCAGCACTTTGATCTGGCCTGTGAGCTGATGAACTCATGGCAAACTGCAGCTGTGAATTTGTCATTCTTGGGGCTGGAGAGATGACAGGCCAGCTCCTTCAACAAGCTGCTGCCTCCACGCAGCCCAGCGCCAGGACACTGCCCAGCCCTGACACCTCCTCTGCCCCCAGGCATGGCATGGCTGAGATCTGGCTGAGATACCCACACGTCCGTGCCTGAGCCGTCCAAAGGATCAGAGCACCATTCCCCTTGCTCTGTGTGTGCACTTCTCTATATCTCACTAATATATTCACTCTCCTAGTTCTTGCACAGCACTTCCCATCAGTAAATCTGAGCATACTTTACAAAGGAGGTCATAACATCTACCCAAACAGAGTACGCAAGGCTCTGCACAGCGTGCTCGATGTTTTTGGCACGGGTACAAGTGTGGTGATAATTCACAGTGCTCTATAATTGGCCAACAGCCCTGCAGGAACCAAATAACCTCACTTCAGTTCAATTCAGTTAAGGTAAATGGCCAGGTCAAGGCCAGGAGGTTGGGAAGGGAAGGCAAGGCTCTCCCTCAGCCTTGCTTTGATTGTAGTCGGAAAGCAATTAGCTGGAAGTATCCATCAGGAGGGTGTGTGAAGGGGCAGCCCTAGGAGTGACCCAGGAGGAGTGGTGAGGATGTGTGCAGCATCTCTAACCAAGATGGGCCAAGCCACACTGCCGCATCCAGCTCTGGCAGCTCTGCTCCAGGCAGGAATGGACACGGGGTTTGTTTTCTGGGGAGAAGATGCACAACACCAATGACCTGAACCTTTGGGAATCTTTTTGTGTCCAGAGACACTTTCCCAGCTGGAGAGGGCTCTAATACCAGACATAGGGAGCAAAAGGCTGCAGCCCTTACAATGCCCTGGCCAGCTGGCTGAGGATGCTACCTGTGAGATGGTCCACCTGGGAGAAGGAGATAAAAGGCCATACCATGGAGAAACCCCTGGACCAACCAGTCCCCCTTGAAATCACAAGGAATTATGGATATTCATCTGCAGGAGAGAGAAGGGGGCAGAGCTGCAAGAGCAGTGTGCTTTGTGGTTTTCAACCGGCTTAAAGCACATCTGTGTGCATGTCTGTGAAGGAAAAGGATCAGGGTTGCTGTGGTTTTCCCTTGGTATCTGTTGCAATCAGGTATCTGAAGGTTTTCCCTAGAGGCCTCAGCAACAGTTAAAAAGAAACCAGTGTTATGAGAGAGGCCCCTGTTAATACAAGGAAGGTCATTGTCAGGCACTGGAAGAGACACATGTCTGTGAGAGCAGGGTCTGGGGGCATCTCTCCTCCACAACCAGAGACAAGCAGCTGCACCAGAGATAAGAAAAAGATAAGGACCCCCCTTCCATCCCTCCTGCCTTTGCTCAGGTGGAGACGGAATAAGCAACGGCTTTAATCCTGCTTATCTGGAAAGACTGGGAGAAGCTGGCTTGCTTTTCACCAGCCTCGTGGAAGCAGTGCCACGCAGAGATGAGAACAGCCCAGCAGAGAAGCAGGACAGCATCTGTCCTAATTTGGAAGCGGTGCGTGTCGGTAAGGGAGAGCGACGGCAATGGGAGGAGGTGCTGAGGATGCAAGAGAGCGCGGGGGAAAGCTGCTAGGCTGAGGACACCCCAGGCTTTCCCCAGCTGAGCTCTGTAATACCTTGCGCTGCTGAAAACGGGTGAATTGAGTTGCCTGTGTGTGCGTGGCAGTGGGGGGGGGCACGGGCGTTGATGCTACAGCTCTGAGCAAGGAGCTTCAGCAGGCAGCGAGCTGGCCGGAGACTGCAACGGTGCTGCAGCAAGTAGGAAACCGCAGGTGTCGGGGCTTCACCTCGGGGGGGCTGTGTGCACGCCACCCGAACACTTGTGCCACGCTGGTTTCCTGGCACAACAGCGGTACCAAAGTTGCATACGCACACGCCCAGGAGGACTGAATTTCTAATTTGCCTTCATGAATATTCACAGTAAGTACCAGCGCGTTCTCCAATCCAACCCTGGCAGCAGGGCCATGTGATTTAACATGACTGATTACCATGTGGCCAGCCCAGCTCAAAGAACCCACACTAAATACCCACAGGATCCACAGAGTTAAATTATTTGAAGGAAAATATAACTCTCACATAATTTTCCGTAACAATCATCGGAATCGCAAGCAGCTTGCAAATATTCTGTGCATGAAAAGGAGCTCATTTTCTCTGGGGAGCTTCCTACTCTGCTCTCAGAATAAGCCTCCTAAAGCAACACCTTCAACAGGTCTCCGTATTAGAAGTGTGTTCTTCGTTATTAAACTGCTTTATACAGTTATCACCCCAAACTCCTCTGCAGCGTAAACATATCATTCCTGGGAGAAGCTGTCAGTGGAGTGCCAAACTACAGCATGCAATTAAAGCCCTAAACAATACAACACAATAAATCACTGGCGCTATGGCCGGTCAGTGTCGCCAAGCATGGAGTAAGGATCTTAATTACATTTAGACCAAACAAGTATTAGGTTATTTATGGGATACTGTAAGTGCTTGACAATGGGTAGAAAGTCATTCCGCACGCATCCCTGGGCATTTCAGACTCTGGATGAAGAGGTAGAGAAAGAGAGGCAGAGAAGTCGAGCCAATATCCATCACAGCGCAGTATTGGAAGGGAAAGAGCTGTTGCTTTAAATAAGGCCCAATTGCATCATCAATTTAAAAGCAATAGCAGCAGCATCTGAAGAAAGGAGCCGCTGCCACAGGTGGGCAAACAGCTGGAGAGCTGCCAGCACCCACGGGAGCCACCAGAAACCTTGGTACCTTGTCGCTCTACGGCGCGTTTTTAACCCTTCCACACCAGAGAGCTATGGGATATCCAGGGCTGGAAAGGGCCTTGCTGCACCCAGGAGCTCTGCAGGCATTGCTGGGGGATGTGTGGGGCAAGGCAGGACGGGACTCCTTTGCTTCCACTACCCAGCACACGCTGCAGCTCACAGCTGGATTTTAGCATGTTCCAGATGCAGCCAGGACTTGGAGGATGCAACCTGGATGGGAAAACACAGGGTTCAGCTGTGACCACGTGAATCTGCCTCCAGACGCTGACCATCTCAGGGCTCATGGATCCTTCAGAGCGACGCTGTGTTTAAGGTCTGGTGTGATGCACATTTTCCATCTCATGACCCTGGAAAGCAGATTCTTCTCTGCTCAGGATGACAGTTTCAGAAAGGCTTGTGGTTGCTCCCAGGCTGTTTAGACACAAGAATCTTTCTGGAAAAGCTGTTTGCTCACAAGAGCTTTCTCCAGGGAAAGATAAGGAGACATGAGAGAGTCTACCCCACTGCTCCTGGGGCCCTCTCTAATGCTGTCAAAGGGTCAGTAATATTGCACGTTGCTGTACTACAGACCTGCAGTCCCCAGCCTCTCTGAGCTATGCAGCTGGGTCGGGAAGTCAAAGGATGCCTGTCTGTGATGGCACATCCCATGCTACATGACTGGCCTCACAACATATCTGATGTCCACATGTGACCTCATGCCACCAGGCTTGTGCCCACATGCATCAGGGAAGGGATGGAGCAGGGCAGCTGTGGAGATGAAGGTGGGCTCCAGAGCAGGATACTCAGAGGACAGAGAGCTCATCCAGACCAGAGCATGTTGCTGGGAGCCCTGGGGCACTCAGGCCGCCGGCTGTAATCATGAACATCATGAACGTTGTTCTTCATCACATTCGGGAGGGTGCTGCCTTGAACTGCCTACAGCAAACCTCAGGGAGTGACTTAACCAACAACTGCCCACAGTCTGGTCCCATCTAGCCAATTCACCCTGTGGTCTTGTCTGCTCATGCACAGCACGACATCACAGCACCACATGCTCAGCCCTGGCAGCCAGGGGTGATGGCAGAACAAGGACTGGCTGTCCAAAAGACCCGAAAGGGTCTAAATCCTCCCTCTTCCACCCTCCATAGCCTAGGGCAGGTCAGCAGCGTCGGGTTCATCTGACTGCATTCAGACGTCTGCAGCGGCACTCCTTGTCTAGACAGCTGTCAGTCCATGGAGGGGGGGCTGGTGGGGTGTCCTTCAGCCCATGGCTGTCCAAAGTAGGTCAAACGAGTCTGTTCTACCAGCAACTATTTATTGCTGTTGACCCTCCAGCATGGGACATCTGATTCCTCCATCTGAGCTGCCTGAAATCGGGCAAGGTGATCACACATCACCAGGAGGCTTTGGTTCTTCTGCATGCAATTATTTCACTCCTTGTCCATCCCCTCCATGTCTGAGCACTCAGAAGTGACCACAGGGTTTGTCAAGCTCCTCACACAGTGACTGTGAGCTTAGGAGCAATACCAGGTAGCGAGTCTGTGTTTCTTTTAGGACAGATCTGAGCATTTCAGACCAAGAAGGGTTGCATGGGCAGTGCCATCCATGCCTGCAAAACTGAGGATCACACACATCAGGAATGGGTCACATTGGCCACAAAACCCACATAAGGGACAAGCCCCAGATGCGTCCATTCCTAGTGTCATTTTTTTGATCCAGCTGAACCAAATTTGCTCCTTCTGCTCTGCCATGAGATCCTGGGCATGGAGCCAGCATTGTGGGGCAGTCCCACCCCAGAACCTGTGGATAAGGAAGTGGCTGGGCTGGTTGCAGAGAGGTGAGACGGAACGAATCCTGTGTCTGGGAAAAGCCATGAGCAAGACAAGCATGCTGGGTGCCCAAGGGGGCAGACGACACGAAGCCCTGGTTGCAGCGCACACTGATCGATCAAGCTGACAAGCCCAGCTGATCTCAGGCGCTGGTCCGAGGCAGAGCCATGCCATGAGGTGGCCACAGCTCCTGATTGATGTCAAGGTCGTGGGAAGGCACAGGGAGGGGGAAGAATGGGAGCCCACCCTTTGCTGAGGATTATTCACCAGCGCTGGACCACGAGCAACCACCGGGCGCCCTGTCTGGGTTGGTCCATGCCCACAGCCAGCTGGGGCTGGGGGGATGCCCCAGCCAAACCTCACCCACACCCTGCACCCCTCTCCCACGGTGCAAATGACTTTGAGGAATTGGGAGTTAATGCTTCTTTTTTTTTTTTCCCCACTCTCTTTTTTTTTTTTTTTTCGCCCCCCCCCCCCCTTTTCTGTCTCAGCAGCCGACAGGCAGTAAAAGACCCTTTGCAGTTGTCAAGGCAACGCCGTATCACGAAGATGGTGCCGTGAAGTGGCAGCAGCCAAGGGCTCTGCTCTCAATCTCTGCTGCTTCCCTCTCGAGGCCGCGGTGCCGCTGCCAGCGATGCTGCTCAGCGTGGGCGAGAGCCACCCCACAGAAAAGCGCTGGGTGGGCAGGAGGGGAGCTCCCAGCCTGCCTGTCCCTGGCCCCACCGCTGGCGATGAGGGGCTGGAGATCATGTGGGACCCACCCCACGTGGTACCTGCCCCACTGCCTGCATCCCTCAAACATGTGCTCTGCCCAGCCCCATCTTCCCCACGGCGCTGTAACCCCATGCCGGTCACCAACCTGCACCAGAGGCAGCCACCGTTCTGCTGTAACCAGCTCTCCATGAGCTCTCTCCCAGTGGAGCCAGGTCTTGGGGTGCAGTGGGAGGACGTTTGCATCCCATAAACCAGCTGCATGGAGTCACCAGGACCACAACAAGCCTTGTGGTCCCCATGTTGGGAAGCTGACATGGGCAAAGATGAACATCTCTTTGGACAGCCAGTCAGGGACCATCTCCCCACAGCTCACCCCTTTCCCAGCCTGCAGAGTGATTGCAGCAGGGATTCTGTAGTTTGTCTTTGCACGGGCAGTTTTCCAGGGGGAAATGCACCTTCTCCATCCTGCCAAGATCCCTGCTCCAGGGAGGAGCATCCCTCATGTTGCGGAAAACAAAAGCATCTATCTTCTGTGCATGGTGAAGCAGGTGGATTAGACTTGCTAGTGTCTCTCTTAGAGACCAGACTCCCCAAAGAGGAGGAAAAAGTCCCAGGACAAGGAAAGTGTGATTTGGCAGCAGCCCTCCTGGAAGGAGGCTGCTGGAGAGCCTGGGTGCCCCTGGGGATGAGCAAGGAGAGAGGCAGGATGCCTTCCCATGAGGGATGGAGAGTTGTGGATGGGCTGATGCCTGTGTCTTCACAGTATATCCCTGGTGCACATATCTACCACACATCTACCTTCCAGAGCATTCATACTTCTCACCAGCTCTCAGGCTGTGGTCTGTCCCACATGTACCTGGCCTCAGCGCACATCCTACACCGGCTTGGCCCAGGTGCCCCAGCAGGACCAGCCAGAGGCATCTCCAACTCAGGCCACCACCACGCGGCGCTGCCTGCTGAGCGCCAGGCACACGTGAGAGTGGAGCCGCGTCCTCGCCGGCTGCAGGAGCTGGCACGGGCGGCCGTGGCGCCTGCACGCTGGTTGCAGCATGTAAACAGCCAGAAGGGAGGTGGCACATGCTCGCCCGTGCCTGCCAGCGAGGCCCCTCCAGCCGTACACACCCCTGAGGTGCTCACAGACGTGTCTGAGCTTGTCTCTCTGCCTTCCCCAAAGCAGGGTGAGCACCGCCTGTCCCAGTTTCTTGTGCACAGGGACGAAGCTCCGGGGGACAGCACGGAGCAGGACCTGCACCCAAAGCAGTCCGGAGCCATCATCTGGGCTGTGCTCTCTGGGGCATCTTTGCCAAGTCCCGGAGCAGCCGCATCGCAGGAGCCCTGCGAGTCAGGCATCATCGTTGAGTCCTGCTGTTGACACCTCTGATAGTCAGGGCTGGCTCCTGCTGGGATGAGAGCTGAACTCGTGCTCGGGTCCCTGCCAGGTCTCTGCTCAGTGCGGTGTGCTGTGGGGCCATGAAAAGAGGCAGGGGGGTCATCCCCATAGGAGCAGGGGTTTTGGAGCAGGGCGGCGCAGTCCCGGAGCCCATCGAGGTGGGTAGGGGCCATGAGCCCTCATCTCAGGCCAGGTGCCCAGCACGCCCATCTGCCTGGCTGCCCACATCACCCCATCTGGCTCTCCCAGGCTGGCACGTTTCCCAGCACCCTGCGAGAAAGGTGTTAAAACGGGACCCGTGAACCCAGCCAGCCTGGGCGCTAACAGCGCTCAGGGAAGGGGCTGCAGGAGCAGACGCTCGTCCTCGACACGTTCGGCATTTTTTTGTTGCTCTCGACTCCAGGGGAATGATTGCTTTGCTCTGAGGGATCTATAAATAGACATTGCCCTCTAACCCCCGCTCCCAGGAGGCCAGCGACGTGGCAGAAACACAGGGACTGCTGCCAGAGCTGACGCCTCAGCCTCCGCCTGGGTCAGCGCTATCTGCCAGGCGCCCCAGACCTGCCCAGCCTGCCTCTCCCTTGGAAGAGGGAAGGAAACCAAGAAAATTATTTTTCTGAGGTATGCAGTGTCTGGGGTGGTTTCAGAGAAGGGAGGATGAGACACAGCATTTCTTTGTGGTGCAGAGGCACTCTGGGGTGGCATTGCCCTCAGTGCCACATCACTCCTGGCTGAAGTCCCCTTCCCACGGGAGCGCGTTGCCCTGCCTGGGCTGGGGGCTGCCTGTGCATCCCTGTGCCAGCACGCAGACAGTGGGCAGACAGTAGAAACCCCCCCAATTTTGTCCTCATCAGGTCCTGGCAGAGCTGTCCCCACTGTGCTGAGTGCTCTTTAGGCAGCTGCCTGCTGTGGAGCCCCTGGAGAAGAGCACTTGACTGGAACAGGCATGGGCATCTCCCCACTTTGGCACTCTCCCTTTTGGGACAAGCAGTGGAAGGAAGAGGGGAAGCAGAGGACCTGACTGCTCTTTTCCTTCTGCTCTGACACCACTAGGCAGCCCCAGTACCTGGCTTGTCCTGGGAGATGCTGTGGGGCATCCTCTTCTTGGGACTGCTGTGTCTCTTCTCTGTTGGAGGGGATGTGGGCAGCGGGTGAGTTCTTGGAGAGCTGGAGAGACCTTCATGCCAGTAGGCTGGGCATTCCCACGTCACAGTGAGATGTGGCCATGCAGCCATCTGCCAGCCACAGGGGACGCAGTGCCACCGGGCTCTCTGCACACTCAGGCAGTGATAGGTTTCAGCCCAGCTCTGCAGTTCAGCCAGCCACTGCTCTCTCATTCCACCTCCTCTTTGCTCTTGCCCTGTGTCTCAAGGGCTGGGGGAGCCATGTTGAGTGTGGGGGACACCTCCTACCTGTTTTATGTACCTCTCAGAGAAGGGGTTATGTATGCTGCTTTCTCCAAAGTCTTGTCGCCCCTGTCTGTCTGGGGCGACCCTCTGTGCGCTGTGTGCACCCTGCCCCACGTTGCCTGGGTGCAGGACCTCCCATGCTGGAGGTGTCTGCTCATGTCTCACTTGTCCTGTCTCACTTCACAGTTGTGGAGGCATGCACCATGCCAGAGCCAGGGACAGGTTACTCCTGGAGGAACCTTTCCAAGGACAAACACACCTTAATGACTGGGAATAATGAAAGAGTTTTCCCTCAGGAGTTACTGAGCAAGGGCCAAGTCCCCAGTCTGATGCATGGGCGCTGGTACCCTTGGGCTAAAACCATCCCCATGAAGGATTAATCCAAGAGCTTTCCACAGCTTTACAACCCCAAAATTAAAAATTACAGGCTAGGAAAACTGAAAGGGAATTAGAGGGAATGCCAGTGAGATCTGAGCCCCTAAACCATTTGGGCTCATACTTTAAAGGATTTAAGCCCCCATACAACAACGGTGTAGCAGCCAGCCTGGCTGGAGCTGCATCTGCAGCCCTTGGCCAGTTTTTCCCCTGGTCATGCTCCCAGCAGTCCTGAGTCTGTCTGCTCCTGAAGAGCTGCTTCTGCCCCAGATGTGTGCTACTCCACAGACCTCAAACAGCCTGCCCCGAGTCTCAGGGGAGATGCTGGGAGGTGACACCTTCCCCATGTGGGATCATCTATCCACTGCAACCACAGCTGGGGTGGAGATGGCCATCCCTTTCCATAAAATGGTCAGAGATTTTCAAATCAGTCCCAGGCAGCGCTGGGATGAAAGCCAGGCTTTTTTCCATGGGAAATGACAGCACCTAGGAGGAACCCAGAATCAGCCAGCATTTGGAGACTCACTAGCACACAGGATGCAGGTTCAGCTCTTGGTGAACGCCAGGCTTTCCAACCCTACCAGCCCCAAGGTCTGGGATCAGCAAGGGACACAGTTTCATGAAGATGCTCTTCCACAGCAGTGGTTCAGCTCTGGGGCCCATTTTGGGTATGTTTTCCTCAGGCAGCACCCAGGGTTTCCCTGGATCAGACAGCACAAAGCTTCTCCCAGCACCAGCCGTGCCGATGCTGTCGGAAGGGCCAGGCTCTGCTCTCGCTGGCAGCGGTGGAGGGGGAGGGGACACCGTCTGGGGACAGGCAGGATGCGGCCAGCGGGCGATCCTTGGTGAAGAGGGCCTTTCCAGGAGGGTGAGGGAGGCGGATGTCAGCGGTGGGAGGCTTTCATTAATGCATCTCCCACTGTGTCCCTGCCCGGATGACGAGCTTCCTCGGAAAGGAGGGGAGAGGACGACCTCCCCACCCTGCCAGCTTGGAAAACCTCACCCAAGCAATGCCAGGATGTGTTGTATCACGTTGCCACGGCAACTGACATCTTACGATGCTGAAGCAGGCGTATGCGGAGTCATGCCACATGAATCACGCGAATCATCTGACCTCAGCGTGACAGGGACAGACAAAGAGCAGAGATGCGCTCGTTGGGGCCGACCTCCCGGGCTTGGACTTGGTCACTACTGCAGAGATGGGTGCAGGGGAGGAGGGGTGGCACTGGTGCAGGCGGCAGCACTGAACCCACCTTTAGCACGAATCCAGAGCCTGGTGCAGCCCAACTTGAGGGACGGTGAGGGCAGGAACCTGCAGGGATGCTGGGTCCAGAGCATCCTTGCTCTGGGGCTGTGTGGAGTAATAAGCAAGGAGGGGGTTCACAGTGCAAGCCCCTGTGCTGGGCTGGGTGCAGGAGCCCATGGCATCTCCCTTCTGCAGCACAGGAATTATCCTGACTGGTGCTGGACATCTCTCCCTCCCTGCAGTGACCACCTTTATGGCTTCACTCATCCTCAGAAAATCAGACTGGAGGATTCTCCGTAGAATCTCCCAAATAAGTTTAGACCCGTCTGGTTTTGCTGCCTCGCTAGGAAGTGACTGGGCACTGTTCGACTGCACGAGGTTGTTCGCCCAGGGAATATAACCAAGGGTCCCTTTCCAAATCCTGAATGTCCACATGTTCCCACTGACAGGCGCAGGGCTGTGCTGCCCAAGCGCAATTTGTTCCTCCTGGGATGCTTGGCACAGGGGACCGCTCTCCGTGGGTGGATTCGAGGGAGGAGGAGTCTGCTTCCGTCTGTCATGTTATTTAAGTGACACCTACTAGGCATCAAAGTCAAGGAGACCAAATTTTTCCATCTCAACTTGTTAGAGAACTGAAATGTTTTCAACCCAGCAGTGGAATATTACCCCTTCTCCTCCCAGATGGAGTGATTACAGTTTTCCTCCAAAAAAATGAGGATGAAAATCAGCTTGTGAGTTGCTATCGCTTCATCTCCCTTAACCTTTTCTTGGGGTGGAAAAAGAGACGGAAAGGGAGAAGGAAGAAGGTTTGAGATGGGAGAGAAAAAAGCCTAATCCCCAAAAGCTGCATGTAATTTCATAAAAAATTCTGGGTAAAAAAGGTGCATTTATATGTTCCTTTCCTCTCAAAATGAGTAACTTTTTACCAGCCAGCCTCATGTGAGAGAAAGGTAACACAGACTGTCCCCAGTCACCCTCTCTGGGAGCACTGGTTCTTGTTGGCAGCAGCGATTCTCAATAGAAATTCATTTTCTAGCAAAACATCCTTATGGTGGAGCCTTCCCCGTGTCACAGCAGCATTTTGCAATCTGCGAAGCCTCTGAAGCCCTGGTTTACAAACACAGTCGTTTCTCCACTCAGGAACAGACATGCTACCAGGGGATGACCCTGATCCACTGTACATCATGCAGAGAGGACAGCCAAAAGTGCTGCTGCGATGCAGAGCTTTGTACAGCACAAATCTTGTCTGGGGATACTTAGCCCCCAAAAAAAAGAAGGAAAAGAAAAAAAGAGGATTAATTCCTCCTCTAGCCAATTTATCCTGCTGCATCCACCCAGCTCTAGTGAGATCTCACTGGAGGCATCAGGGTGGGGATACAGAAACAAGAGGGAGCGAAAGCTGCTCTTCTGGAAGCAATAAATGCCTTCTGCCTTTTACAGGCAGTTTCTGACCTTGCTGCAGCTGATGGGCAAGTTTATGATCTTGCATTTTAGCTAAATGGAAGAGGCAATTATTCTTCCTTTTGGATTAAAGTGACTTTAGGAACAGAAATGTTAAACATGGGAAGAGCCCAGCAAAAGCTGACCCAGGGGGAGAACTGGGGTCTCTTTGGAGAACAACTAGAGCCAGAAGGGCTGGCAGAAGGCAACTGTAAAGCTAAGGGCAAGCACAGACACAGGAGTGGTGCCGGCTTCAGCAGGAGCAGCCAGGCAGCAGGACTTGGTGCCCGAGCAGCCATGGGCACTGCCAGCCCAGGAGGTGCCTGCTGCTGTTTGTACCACCCACATTTGGTGAGGTAGACCCCCATCTCTAACCCACACACCAATAAAGGGCTCTGGAAGGGAAATCCCTGCGCCTTCATCGCTGGGAGCAGGCTGCCATGGCCTCAGGGCTTGCACATCACTCAGAGTAAAGTGATAACTATACAGAAAATCCCTGATGCATTTCAGCTTCTCTCTCCTGGTGAGCTGGAGCCCTCCCCTCTCCTCTGCTCGCAGGATCGTGGCTGCCAGCTGCTCTCAAGTTTTCACCCCAGAGGAAGATGCGCTCAGCACAGCAAGTACTCAGGAAGAAGGAAGGGGGCTCAGAGCTCATCTGTACAGGGCATGGGCACAGCTCAGGGATCAGTGGCCTTACGAGCCCTGGAGCAGGGCAAATCTGGAGCAGACTTCATACGGACGTGAGTTATCACATCCTCTCCACACATATTCCCACCCATCAGCAGAAATGCAGAAAGAGTTTGGGAGTACCGGCCCTGTGCTTTGACAGCAGTGTGAATTTGGGTAGCTTTCTGCACTCACCCCATGCTGTACCCTCCGCTGTCAGGAGGAGGGAACGGCCACAAGTTGTGCCAGGGGAGGTTCAGGTTGGAGATTAGGAGAAATTTCTTCTTGGAAAGGGTGGTCGGGCCTTGGAACTTGTTGCCCAGGGAGGTGGTGGAGTGCCCATCCCCGGGGGTGTTTAAGGAAAGGTTGGATGTGGTACTTAGGGACATGGTTTAGTGGGGAATAGGTGGGGGGGGGGACGGTTGGACTGGCTGATCCTGGAGGTCTCTTCTAACCTTAATGATTCTATGATTCTTCTGCTCCAGGTGCCACGCGGATACCTCTGGGTAGCATGGTATCATGCTTCCAGAGACACCAGCTTGCATGAAGCTAGCCTGGGTGTTTCTGCACCACCAAGGATGTGTCCTCAGCTCTGACATTGCAGGCAGTGAGAGCTTATCCAGTGCAACCCAGAAGTGCCCATTCCTCACCGTGGGATGGAAAGCAGCATCTAAAAGAGAACGGACAGCCTGTAACCCCAGGCAGAGCCAGGCTGGGATTCACTAACATGCAGTCTGCACGCTCTTCTTGTGAGCCTCATCTCCTTCACACAGATGAGCACAGTTACTGGGGTCCTGCAACACAGGAAACCTTATGTGGTCACTGCTTAGGGAAAATTTCTGCTTCTTTGGTCCAAAATATAGCAAAGATGAGTTAATGTGGATTTCCCTGTAGACCAGTTCTGACCTGGACCCTAAAACTGGCAGCTGGAATGTGCCAGGGCCCTGCTGCCCTTCCCCAGAGCAATGCTGCAGCACGGTTTGTCTTTATGCTTTGCTCTTTCCTCCCGGAGGACACACTCAACCCTGAGCATCTTTTTCTCTGCTTTTCTCAGCATTAGCTGCCTGTGTTTCTGATCCATCGTTTCTGCAACAGCGATACCGTCTGTAATCGGCTCCCTGGGACAGAGATGTGGCCACAGGGTGAAGATGCAGGAGCACCAGGGACTGGAGGATGCACACTATCAGCATTTCCTGATATACAGACAAACCTTGTGAGGCATTTGCTTGCTGAAGCTCCTATAAATGACTCTGACCAAGATGTCCTCACCTGGGTCAAGATCCTCTGGCTGAATGCAATGCCAGGACATGGATATGCCTATAGTCACATGCACAGAAGACACAGATTGGTGTGTACATGCATGATCACTCACACACTTGGACACACGTATGCTCCCAGGCGCTTCCCATCAAGACATACTCCCACACGTATACCGGAGCAGAAAAGCAGAGGTGGTCAGTTTGTGATGGGAAGTGTTTCCTGGCGGCAAGCCCAGAGCCCAACCCCTCCATCATCCCCCCTCCCCAGCCGGGGCAGTGCCCCAGCCCCACAGCAGCAGGGCTGCCCTCTGCATGGGATGGGAGAGCGGATGAGGGCTTAAGAGATGTGCAGAGGGCTGATTCCCAGCTCCGTTCGGACACCAGCAGCTGTGAAAATGCAGCCCGCCGCGGACAGCGGCAGGAGCGACCGACCACGACTGACTGCCTCCGGTGAGCAGATGTCACTGTCTGAGGGGTCACTGGCACAGACAGACCGACGTCCTGCAGTCCTCGCTGCCACCCACTCTCCCACCTGCAGCAAGACTTGGTGCTGCTGTTGTCATGGCCAAGCACAGGCTCGTCCCTTCCGAGCCCGCCTGGAAGAGATGTTTCCTCTACGGAGAAGTTCAAGCAAATAATGACACTTGGATTGAGATATTTTTCTTTTTGGCAGCAAAAAGGTTCAAAGCAAATATGTTTTTAATAAACATTTTGAGTGAAATTGAGCTCTTCCCCTGCAGCAATTTGATTTTTGTCATAATTGCAATTTTCAGCAGGAAAAAATGTTTGGTCAAGTGACTCAGATATCACTGGGCATCACGACTTAGGTAGCCAGGTCCTGCAGGTGTGAGCAAAGCTCTGGGCATGGTACCGCTGCCTGCCCAGTGCGGTCTGGCAAGGTGGAGAGCAGGGCACGGGTTTACTGCCAGCCGTCCCCCGATTTCCAGGGCTGCAGGTAAGACTAGGGGCAGGCCATGACACCCCCCACCAGCCCAGGCTGCCCAAAGCCCCATCCAGCCTGGCCTTGGGCACTGCCAGGGCTCCAGGGGCAGCCACAGCTTCTCGGGGCACCCTGTGCCAGGGCCTCAGCACCCTCCCAGGGAAGGATTGCTGCCTCCCAGCTCAGCTCCAGCTCCCCTCCTGCAGCTTCAGGCCCTTCCCCTTGGCCTGGCCCCCCCTGCCCTGCAACCAGCCCCTCTCCAGCTTTCCTGCAGCCCCTGCAGGCACTGCCAGGGGCTCCAAGGGCTCCCCGCAGCCTTCTCTGCTCCAGGCTGGACAAGCCCAGCTCCCTCAGCCTGGCTCCAGAGCAGAGGGGCTCCAGCCCTCGCAGCATCTCCGGGGCCTCCTCTGGACTCGCTCCAGCAGCTCCATGTCCTTCCTGCCCTGGGGCCCCCCGAGCTGGAGGCAGCACTGCAGGGGGGTCTCAGCAGAGCGGGGCAGAGGGGCAGAATCCCCTCCCTGGCCCTGGTGGCCACACTGGGTTTGATGCAGCCCAGGACACGGGGGGCTTTCTGGGCTGCCAGCGCACACTGCCGGCTCATGGTGAGCTTCTCATGAACCAGCACCCCCAAGTCCTTCTCCTCAGGGCTGCTCTCCACCCATACAACCTCTGGCAAGTTGCACACCTGCCTGTGTCTGGCCTCCACCTCTCACCTCTAAAGCTGATAATATCAGTCCTGTAGTTCAGTGGAGCTCGCTGAGCTGGGCGATGTGGGGGCTGAGACACCTGGGCCGGCCACAGACTGGACCAAAGTCTCCTGGCACCTGTAACTGTTCTGCATCAAAAGCTGCTGCCAAGGAAATGGCTGATGTTTCTCTTGGGGCCAGGCTGACTGAAGGTAGTCCAGCTCTTTCCTGGCCCATGTGTTTTCCAAACAGGCTGCAGCCCTTCGTTTGGTTTTCTCTCTCCTCCCAAATGCAGCGTTTTGCTCCCCTTCCACAGCCGGGTTCAGCCTGTGCAGGCTGCGCTGAGACGGGGCACGTGGCCTTCGTGCCCTGGGAGGTAAGTTGGGGGTTTGCTGCTTTGCTCTTCTCCGGTCCTGGAGAAAGCAACCTCACGCGATGCTCGGGCTTGCTGGTAGCTTGGAGGCCTGATGGTAATAAATGAGTCAGGAGCACATCTGCACGCAGCGGAGACGCTCCCTGCCAAGTCGCTGCACTGCAGGACCACTCTCATCTGTCTCTCTTTAACAGGAACAAATGGAAATGAGCGAATCAATTAACACAGCACATTAGCAAAATGTCAGAGCCTCCCAATCGCACTTAACCCTTCCCTCTGCCAGCCCATGCCAGCAGCCCAGCACGGGCTGAGTCAGCAGCGTGGATTGTCCCAGTCAGCTCCTGGCCATGGTGGTTGCAGAAAGTGGGACCTCTCTCGAGGCGTCAGACAGTGGAGATGAGATCGCAGCAGGGACCACCTCACTTGGGGGTGACATGGAGGTGGGGAGCTGCCAGAGCTGGGGCTGGGCAGAGTGGCTCGCTGCCATGTGTACCCGCAGCGCAGCGGGCTTGCAGCTCCCATGGACCCCTTCACGGCTGCGGAGAGGCAGCTGGGAGCAGGTTTCCTCTGGATCAGGGCGAGGAGAGGGAGATGTCTGGGACCTAGCTCCTGTATTTCCCCTCCAGACTCATCCTTGCCTGGAGAAATCCTGGTAAGGGCATGATGTAGCCAAGGCATCCTGCGTGTGCTGAAGCCTGTGCAGATGGAGAACAGCGCTGAGCAGGGTTGAGTCAGGCCAGATACCCAGCACAGGGCTGGGCTTTCCTGCTGAGGGATGCGTTACAGCCCTGATACCCCTTGCCAGCACGGGGCAAGGGCTTACAGGCTCTGTAGATCAGTTGTTCTTGCACAACGCTCGCACATGTGTGAGCAACAGGAGCATCAAGCCCTCTCTCCTCTTCTTTGCCAGTAAGTATCATAGGCAACAGGAGAGCTGCACTAAGATATAATAAACCCTCATCAGCTAATTAATAATTAGAGACACTTGTGCCTGAAAGCCTGGCTCCATTGGTGGGATGATGCACCTCAGCTCCCCTGCCAGGCACAAGCATCCAAACCATGCTGGACCTCAGGGCTGATGTATGCCCAGGGTGCCAGTGGTCCCAGTCTGCAGGACAGTGAGGGTTCCTGTGTCCTAGACTCAGCCACAGTGGCAAGGATGTCTCAAGTGTTTCTCCCAGCATTTGTTTAGGTGCAAACCCCTGGCCTGGGTGTCCACGGTCAGGATGTGGGCAGGGTCTGGCTTCAACCAGAGGAAACAACATATGGCCATGTGGCTGTCTGAAGTCCTCCCACCAGGTGAGAAGAACAGCCAGAAGTTCAAGCTGTTCCCTCCTTCCTATGGGATGGAAGCAAGGCTCCAGATTCCCAAATTGGGTTGAAATGGAGGTTCCCCACGTGATAGGCCTACAGAGCTCTGGCCTGAAAAAGGCAGTCTGGCAGGAGCAGTTGTCTTGGCATCTACATTCACTAGCTGGGTTCATGAGCTTGATATTTTCTTAATAAAAGTCCTTTGGGGGCAGGAGAGAGGGTGAAAATAAAAGAAACCTTGCAGCATCAGTGAGAGAAAAACACGGATTTTGTCAGCAATGGCTGATGGCTCTTCGGCGGGTGTCTCTGAGCACAGCCTTGTTGTCACCCTGTTTCTCCACAAAGCGCCGACGCACTCGTACACCAACATGTGTACACACAGCCTGCACGGTCAAGTGCAGATCCACCCCTCCACACACGCACGGCGTGCACACACTCTCAAACAGCGCTGCCGAGTGCTGCACCTCCCATCTGAAATGGAGATGGAAACTTTCCGAGCGCCGCTCAGAAACACTGGGAAAAGTGCTGTAAATAGCCCCGGGTTCAGCGTGCATGAAGGAGGAGAGAACAGGGCTGTCTTTGGATAAAAGAGCTGTCATCTTGCACACCCAGGAGTGGCAGCGATGGCAGGATGCTCTGGGAGGGAAGTGGGGAATTCGGGAGGAGCCTCTGCATACCAGGGTGTCTTCCCTGGGTCTGCCCATCCTTTCCTGCCTGGGAAATCAAGGCAAAGCTGTGATAAGCCCCAGGAAGCCAACACAGGGACTCTGAATGACTGGGACACCTCCCCAGCTTTGCACCACCTAGCAGCCATCACCACCTCTGCCCAGCCTCATGGCCACGTGCAGACCTGCCACATCGCCCCCTCTCCCACGGACAGAGATGTGGAGATGTTTGCAGCCGGGGCTGGATCATGCCAGCATGATTTTGCCTGCTTTTGTTCTTGCTCCAGCAATAGCCCAAAGACAGTGCAGGACATCTCCCATAATGCTCACAGGCATCCTTTGAAATGCTCCGAAAGAAAAAGGCAGGGAGGAGCCCTTCTGAGCAGACGCTGCGGAGCAATCCCACCAGCCAAATTCCTACATTGTGGTGCAGGGTGATTACCCACCATCAATGGCCTCTAATCCACTGCCACCGATTCCCACAGGAGCGCCCAGCCCCGGGCTCCCTGCTGCATACAAATCCCGCTGCAGAATAGGGACAGATCGTCAAGGCATCACCTCGATTATGCGACGTGGCCTTGATAGCTCAGGGGACTTTGTGTCCGAGGCTTCCTGGGCCCCGGAGAGCGTGGGGTGTGAGAACTGCCGTGCAAAGCCGAGGGCACTGAAACAATCATTTCCATGAATTAATAATGTTCTGGGTGTCTATGGGCTCTTCCGGCTGGAGATTTCAAAGCCTTTGCTGGCGCTACTGAGGAGGAGCTGGGTGGACGCAGCCGTGGAAGGAGGTATCCAAGCTCAGCGTGCTGCAAGGTGGTGATGCTCCAGGATGTCGCGGTCCTGTCCGCAGTCCCTCCTAGTTCTGGGATGCTCTAGAGGGATTGTGCACGTCTCGGTGGGGACATCTGTAATTTGTGCTTGTGCTCCCCATTTCAGCCCTGTCACGCTCCTCTGCGGGGGCTGTCAGGACTCAGGGCCGATCTGCATCAGTGCTGCGGTTAATGGGCATGGCAGGGGCCCGGCTGTGCTGACGGACACATCAGACACCAGAGCCCTGTGAGACCTGGCAGCGCCGTCACGGAGCTGTGTGCCAGCCCTCCCCACAGCCCCATCCTGGCCAGAAGCTGCCTCCTCCTCCTCCCCCTGTGATTGCAAGGCACGCAATACCCGTATCGGTGATGGGAACAGGTCCATGCTGACCAAACCCTGAGTGGGCCCTCATCTCCCCCTGCCATGCCCCTGCCAACTGCCTGCAGTACCCCTGTGCAGCGTGGTGGCCTCCAGAGATCCCAAGGGGCTTCTGAGCCTACCTGAGACCAGGGACAAGGCACTGGCCTCTGCGCGTGTTGCCTTTGGCTCCAGCATTCAACCACACAGGCCACTCAAGCAGGGAGACCCTGGGCTCCAGGGCAGCCTGCTTTAAAACCCAGAGCCGCTGCTGCAGTTTGGGGGCTGACCCTCCTCTCCCAGTGAGCCTGAATGGTGTCCAGTACACCAATGGTCCTCTAACACCTTTGGACAAGGAGCCAAAACACACCGGCCCTGTGGATCCAGATTTGTTCCTCTATGGCTGCAGCTGCAGAGCTGCAGGGAACCGCCCTGAGTGGTGCAAGGTGCATGCCTGCCTGCCCTGCCTGCAGCTTGCACCCCTGGTAGCAGAAAACATGCAGTCAGAGCAAGAGGGGCGCAAACAAAGGCAGGTGAGGAGATGCTGCTACGAGTATCTGTCTACCTGTGGTGGACTGCTCGGTGGCTCCAGCTTGATGACATGGGGCAGCCAACCCTATCCAGGGCCAAATCAAGACTGCTTGGAAAAATGACTCCTTGGCCAAGGGAGACAGTTCTGTCTTCTTGGGCCAATGTCAGCTGCCCATGTGGTGTCCCAGCCCCAGCCCACCAGGAAATGGGTTTTGTTGGAAGATATTGTGTTCTCCCCCCACACTCAACTCCCCCCTCTGCTCTCCCAGCTAGGGAGTAGTGTTGGCAGTGTTGTTCCCAGTAGTGTTGGCACTGGTCCCCATGGAGGTGGAAGTGTGGATATAGGATGACACAGCTGGGTCCCTGATGCTCAGAGCAGGAGGTCCCAGTAGGGATCCCCAGCCTGGGAGTATCACGCTCTACAGACCCTTCAGCAGGAGCACCTTCTGGGTTGCTGGAGCCCCTTTCCCCCGGAAAGATGATGTCTTCCCTGTTCACCAGCTCCCCCACGAGCTGTGACTGCTGCCTTTCATGTCTGACATGTGACTCCATTCACTTGCAATAGAAATTTATATAAATATGTATATACATATATCTATATCTTTCAGTAACAATCTTGTTTGCAACTTCTCCAGTCCTCCAAGGGAGGGTTAAGGAGAGCAGTGCCTGGATATTCCTTGCACCCTGGGCGGCCTCCTTCCAAAGTCCAGGCTGACCTGTTGCTTACTAAGCAGCCAGATCCCATGTATGTCTGTCCACCATCCATGCCATGTCTGTCCAGATGCCCATCCTCTACAGCACCACAAGGCAGCAGCATCCAATGCAGAGATGTAAATACAGCCCCACTGGGACCTGTGCTCTGCAAGTCATTATGCACAACCGTTTTGTTTTTTTTTAAAAAAAAAAAAGAAAAGCAACAAACTTGGTGAGATTCTTATTTCCAAGCATGTTCACAATCCTTGACTAATCTGTTTCTCCAGGCATATTTTTTATCTATCCATCTATCCATCTTTCTATCCTTCCCCCCTCTCTTCAGTGCTTCACCCTACCTCTCTCCACAAAGATTTTTCCCCACATCCAGTACGTCTGTATGTAGCCATCTGTTTGTCTGTCTCTCTAGCCATCTGGGTGTCTGCCTACAGTGTTTGCTGTCTCTCTAAAGCATATACAGGCTGCATGTATAGATCTATCAATTGGAGGTCTACTTGCCAGTCTCTCTAAGCTGTGTTCTGTGGGCTTCATTAACATGCAAATTAGCAAGATCTGACTGGCTCACTTAGCTGCTACTTCTCTTAGACAGCCATGCAACAATGCAAATACTAATGAGGCTCTGGAAATGGCACTTGCTCTATTGCTAAGCAAGCATGCACACAGAGCAGGCTTTGGCAATTTCAGGCATGCTATCCATCCTCACACCTGCTGGAGGACTCAGGACAGAAGGGATGGGTGATGGATGGATGATTAGAGGCACTGATGCGGAAAAAGAGGCGAGAATTCCCACTCTGTTGGGGATGCCAGTGCTCCCAGCCCCAGGATCCTTGGCTCCAAGATCCCTTTGTCCTTGTTGCTACATGCCACTGCTCTGGACCCCAGCCACCAACGGGATCCCCCGCTCAGGAGCACGTTAGCCCCACCACCACAGCCAACACAGATCCACACTGTGCTGTGCTGCCTTCCCACCTGCACTCTTTGAGCCTCTCTTGGGTTTGAAGGCTCTGATGTACCTGGGTTATATATCTCTTCTCCACTCTGTGCTCCCTTTCCCCAGACAGGAGAGGGGGAGCTGGAAAGCTTTGACACGGCTGCTCTTGCAAACTCTCAGTCCCATCTCTGAGCATGGAGACTACAGAAAAGCTTTTGGGCAGCTGAGTTCAGCCAGACTCTGCCACAGGGCTCAGGAGCTGCTCCTGCCTCCTGGTCCCCTGGTTGAGAGCCGTGTCAGTTCCTGTGCTCTCCTGCTCTTCTCCCTACAAGCACATAACGTGAGTCCAAGTCACCGTGGGGGAAGTTTTTTGTTACTCTTCAGCTCCATCGCCTTCTCTAATGATAATTCAACCATACACCTCCTTGTAAAACATCTAAAATGATCAAACGCTGTGCAGCGAGATGAAGGCACCTCATCTTAGGAGTCTGGTTTCCGTATTCCTTTTTATCCTGGAGATAAAATAAAGAACCATTTGCTCCGGCTGCTGCTGCAGTCTCTTGCTTTTCCTTACCCACGCTGCTACCCACCCCCTTGGGAAGTAACACTGCAACAAACCCAGGCTGCTTTACCCCCCCGGGTCCTTTTCATCTTGACCCTGACTGCTCTCGCAGGAGAAGCACAGAACGGCTCTTGCAAGCAGTCACCAGGGCCCGGAGGGATGTCCCTGTCTCTCCCTGACAAGGTGACGTTATTCCATAGGTTCCTATGGCTGCTTCCCAGTGGAAAGCCAGAGCAGCCACCGCACACGTCTTACCCCTCTTAAGGACAGCACTCCATTCCCATGCCAAAAGATGTTCACCACTGTATTGGGTGCTGGGGTGAGGGAGGAAAACCAGCCTGGAATGAGGGAGGTGAGGGATTTTAGGGAGATGGAGATGAGGCCAGGACAGATGCTCTAGGGCTTGGAGGTGAAGCACAAGTAGGAAGCAGATGGCTGAATGGGGAGGATGACAAACCATAGGCAGGAAGGGTGGCTTGCCCTGTCCAGAGGGCACCATGGTCCATGGGAAGAGCCATGTTTCAGTGAGGGAGGGGGTGAGATTCACTGGGGCTGGAGCTGTCCCAGCTCATCACAGACTCAACAGTAGCCCATGGCACTTTGTTGACTCCATGCTGTGGTTTCTAGGGCTCTTTCTCCCTCCAGAAATGGTCTTACAAGAATCTTCTCTGTGAAGGTCATGTCTGCCTAGCAGCCAGGTCTCCTAATAAGGTGAAATTTTAAGTACAGCCCAGGAGGCAGAATTTCCTCCTGGCTTATAGACAAGTGCCTGAGTTTAGACAGTGCATTTGTGATGGAAGAGGGAGGTCAAGAGCTGTTGCTCTCTTTGTGGGAATTACATTGGACAGAGATCAGCTCTCTGTGTTAAGCCAGCCCTGCAAATATCTCTGCTTCCTTGTCTGCAGCCTCCGGTTGGGCACAGCTGGGGCACTGAAGTCTAGCAGGTACCGAGGCCATTTTCTGCTGGATGTCAGGTAGGTCATGCCAAAGAAAAGTGCAAGTAAAGTTTTCAGACTAGGGTCCATGGTCCCTACTCAGGGAATTTCCTGGGATATTGGCCACACACACAACACGTGTTTGGAAAGCCTGGCTCTGTGGGGAGCTCCATGGACTGGGCACACACAGTTTCAGATTCACCTCTCTGTTTGAGGAATCTCTTGGATTGCTTCTCCGGTAGGAGAGTCCCACTGCAATGCAGGGCAACAGGGAGGAGCTGTTCTCCTCCATCTCTTGCTGGGTCCTCAGCTTGGCAGTGCCCAAGGGCTCCACTAATGCATCCATGGAAGGGAGGGCTCCTTTATTCAGTCCTGAACTCTGTGAACTCAGTGTTTCTACCCTGAGAAACATCATTACTCCACTGAGATAAGGAGACCTGCAGCAGGATAAATCTATCTGATGAAATTGCTCTGCTTCAGCAATACCAGCACAATAGCACCCTGTGCTTGGCTGTACTATGTGTTTGCACACCACTAGCCTTAGCAGCTCTCCAAGTCTCTCCCCGCTCGAGTGTGGCCTCCAGCACTGGGCTGGTCTCCTCATCATGACAGGCTGATGTTCATGGAAGGAGCCTTCAGTGAATCGTGCCCCATTGGAGGGTGTGTAATGAATACTCCCTAAGTGAGATATTCACTGACTGCTCGAAGCTTCACGTTTCCATCCCAACTCCCTGATGCTCAGCTGTCCCTTGGCTCTGTTCTGGTGCCACAGTCATGTCTCTGGTTTGGCCTGAGGTTGCTTTGCTGCAGAGACATGTCCTGAGGCTTTGTGGACATTCATGAAGGGATGGTGTCTACATTTTGACATTCCAGAGCAGCTTGTGCCTGCACAAGGCCTAAATGTCCCCATGTTGCCACTGCAGTCTGGCTAGCGATCACCCATGGCTGGAGATGCAGAGCTCCCCATCTTCCCTGCCAAACACAAGCTCAGACCAGAGTTCTCTCCAGGCAGACCTGCATTAAGCTCAGGAGAGGTCCCTGCTAACTGTAAGAAGCAGGAACCCATCTTAGAAACTTCCTTTAGTGTGTCCAGAAAGTAGGCTTGATGCTCTTTCATTATCCATGCTTTGCCTCAGACTGGTGTCTAGGATCTGGCCAGGACAGCTGACTCCTCACTATGTCCCATGAACTTTCCTTTATTCCTGCTCAGCATGATTGCCACCCTTTCACTTCCTGGGGACTGCAAATACCCAGTTTGCTGTCAGAGTGAACATCCTATAACGGGCCATGGCGTTCGGTGAGGCTGACAAAGTTGATGGAGGCTCTGTTGAGTGAAGAAGGGTCAGTGCAGCCCTGGTGGTTTGGGAAGAGCCAACCCAAGGCATCTGGGTTGAGCAAGCACCAGAACAGGCCTGCTTGGGTCAGGCGGGCAGGAGACCCATAGTGTGTTTCAGATAGCTGCTGTCCCCAGGTATCTCACTAGAGGATGAGGCTGAGATGAGCTGCTCCAGTGCTAAAGGCAGAGTAATTTCATGGGGGAGTTGAGAAGCCTGGTGGCGGGAGGGTCTGTTCTTGGCTTGAACAGGTTTAGGGCAGCACCTAGGACATTGCATGGGGTGGGAAAGCATTTCTCAGCAGTGGCAGCAATTCGGAGATCAACAAATGTGCTTGTCCTGGAAGCCTGGAGAAGAGGTGGGGAGCACTGGTATCCCCCTTTGTACAGCTCCTCCTAACTGCAGCACACACGCCCATGCACACACATGCACACTGCACACCACTGAGCTGGAGAGGGATAGATTCTGCCTTGAGAAGAAACATCTGAGAAGCTTGCCAGTCATTTACAGTCTGTAAAATAATAAGGGAGGAAGGAAAGCAAGCGACACTTTCATTTCGGCTTCCGTCCGTCTTGCGCTATGATCTCCGACAGCCGGAGACGGGGCAGAATAAAACATCTGCTTAATTTGACCTGTCGACTCTTCAGGGAGAATTGCTCGCGTCCGCCGATGCGAAGGTCACCTCATTAAGAGGAGCGAGAGCCGAGTCCCCCACCTGCGGGAGGCTGGGTGGCTCCAGCCTGCTGAAGGGTGACCTTTTCTCCAGGCACACACCGTGCGGGAGGAGACGGGTCCTGGCACACGTGCTCCGACCCAAATGGCAGTTAGTTTTGCAGACACTTACACGTCCCGAGCACTGCTTTTGAACTTTTCATTCTCACAAGCTTGTCAGCTCTTGAAAGCTGTAAGTGCCTGCGGTGTCTCTTGCCGCTGATGAGGTGAGCATGATGCTGGTGCAAAAATGCTCCCTCCCTTGCTGGCAGGGCTCAGGGAGAGAAGGGTCAGGCCCAAGATTCCCATCCACAGGAAGGTGTAGGTGCTTTTTGGGCCCACCTTGGGTGGACCTTTTCTTCTGCAGTGTCTCTGGCCAGAGCTACGTCTCAGCTCCCCAGAAAACGGGCTGGATGTGACCTAGAGGTGGCTGAAGCAGAGCCCGTGGGGAGGCGGCGTGTGTGCACAACTGCCCAGAGCAGCCCAGCTTGTCGTGCAGAGCGAACAGGGGGGTAGATGCCTACTGGGACCCTGGATGCAAGCCCTCCTCACACCCCCAGCGCTCTTCCTTGCCCCTGCTGGGTCCCTGGTGTTTGCAAAGCCCCAGCCACTCCAAGCCCCTGTGGGCTGCAGGACACTGCGAGACCAGCAGCAGCATCTGCGCTGTGAGAAAGAAAATGATGCCTGGTTTCCCCTGCTGCCTCAGAGGGGATTTTTTTTTTTGTCTTTCATGTTATCACCGAGACGGGGAAGGAGAACATCAACTTTTCTTGCCAGCAAGCACGGCGTTCGGACTGCCGCACTCCTCCAGCAGCTCGGCAGAGCGTGCTGGACTGCACGCCTCCCCGGAGAGCTGCCCTTCCACCCCTTCCCGGAGCAGGAGAGGAGAGACACGCCTGCCCCCTCCCTTGTGCTGCCCTCCACAGACCTTTAATTCTTCCTCCTCTGATGTTAATCTTGGAGGTGGTGCACAGGTCAAGTTTAATATGCTATCCTGGGGGAGTTTCATTTAGAGCCGGTGCGAGGGAGACTGGGGATTCAATTAGGGTTTCCCATGTAGTCCAAGAGCATCACCAGCTTCAAAAGGCAGCAGGCTGTGCTCAGCAGATGCCAATGGAGGCACTTTCCCACAGATCTGGCTCTTGCCTTGACCTGCTGCCTCTCTGCCCCACACCAGTGTGCCCAGCACACACCCCACACACGGCCACTGTGCCATTGCCCAGATACCATCCCTGACACGCACGCCTGACCGTGCACGCCTCCTGACCCACGTGCGCACGTGTGCGCCAGCACCATCTTTGCGTGCTAGGGGGAAGAGCTGGCTGCAATGTCGATGTTGTGTCCACTCACTCCTCCCCCTGCCTCAGTTTCCCCATCTGGTGAGTAGGAATCAAAAGGCATGGGAGGACATTTATGGATGGTTCTCCTGTGAGGTCAGTGGGGTGGATGCATGCAGACGCCCATGGGCCCAGGGCTACTTGTCTGCTAAAGCATTTGTTGGAGGTGTCAGGGGGATGCTTATGGCTCCAGGCAGCCAGGTCCCCCCATGCAAACCAAGAGACCTCATCCCCATACGCTGCTTGGGCACGCGGCAGCAGCGCTGCCTGTAACGTGAAAGGACTGGCAGTAAAAGAGCGTGATGGGGATCATAAATATCCATTAAACCAGCTTTTAATCTATCCTGCTAACAACAGGGATGCCAGTGAGCAAGAGACAGGAGCCTGGCAGGCTGCGTGCAGGGAGCAGGTGGCACGCAGGCAGCAGGGCACCCCAGCATCCTGCTGCGGGCTCTCGCTGCCCAGGGGAAGGATGAGCCGTCTCTGCAGAGCATGGAGCCGGGGGCAGTGCCCGGGGATGGAGGGCATGCTGCTACGCTGCTTCCTCCAGGGAAAGGGTTCCAGCCCAGCACACAGCCCTGGGCACCAGCAGCATGAGACCTGGAGTGACACTGATTCACAGGGGGAAATACAGTCTGTGCCTAGATAAGAAGGTGAAGCCACAGCCCCTCTTCCACCAGTGTTGCTCCAGCAAAGGAGAAAGCAGGTCAAACCTTCCCTCGGTGCTGGGGAGCAGAGCCATGTCCTAACCCTTGGAGACTGGTGGTTCACGGAGGAAAAAAACTGGCTCCTCTCCATCACTCCCCAAACAAAACCCCATGTAGAGCCCCTCAAGGAAATCCTGGCTGTGTGCTGCCGTTCGTCTGCTGGTATCGGGACCGGGCTCTTGCATCCAGCCTGTCCCGCACGCCAGGGGCAACAGACGCTTCCCGCACCTCCTGTGGGTAACAAGGACATCCTCTTTCCTAACTCCTATTGACAAGTTTCTCTCCACTTTGCATACATTGTCTTCACCTCCCTCCCTGCCAGCGCTGCCACTCCCTATTTATGGCTGTACGGCATGGAGCAGGTCACATCTGGTGTCCTTCCTCTGGTTTCAGCATAGGGCAAAGTGCCCCTGGATTGCTGCTGCCTCTGCCACGATGCTCTTTCCTGGAGCCAGAGCCAGCTGCAAGATGGCATCTCCCTCCCCTGGGAACCTGGGGTCTTCCCAGTGCAGACTTTTCCACAGTGTACAAATTTTGGGGGGGGGGGGGGGAAAATTCCACCCAGAAATATCAAAATGTTTAGCTGGGCTTTGATGCTGCTGAATCACTAAACAGTAGAATGCTAGATAGAATAGAAATGTAGATTTGAAGTAACACGATAATATAAAAGCCCAAATGGAATGAAACCAAATGATAATGTCAAATTGAAATGTTCGTCTCTCATTGGAAAGAATCCTTGCGACGTTATTGAAACAAAATGTGAAAGTTGAAATCATTTGATTTGACACTTCTCCATAGAAAAAAAAAATCATCAGGATCGACATGTTCCCAGGAGATGTTCAGATTTTAAAAGCTGCTCTGCTGGAAAAACGTTGCCAGACAGAAATAAGACGGAGCTAAGGAGCCAGTTTCTCTCTCTGCCCCCTCTCTGAGCCAGTGGTTTGACACGGAGGGAAGATTAATGCCAGGGATGCTCGAAAGGGACAGAGCAGGTTCTGCCCTCAACTCCACTCCTTTACCAGCCTGTGCCCCGGCCCCGCGCCCGGGGAGAGCAGCTGGCCGGAGCCTGACCCTGCTCCATCCCTGCCGGGGCCTCGCCAGCCAGGGACTTGTATTTTACCCTGCTCCTCCTGCCTGTGTCTGTTCCTTATCGCTGGCAGCAAGCGCTGCGGATGGCAGCACCACTGCTCACGCAGGAGGTTGCTCTGCAGCAGCAAAGCTGGTGCTCTGGGTTTTCACAGCCCATCGACTTGCCCAGTCCTGTCTCTCAGCATTTTTATATTTTTTTTATGACCCCTCTTGAGCCGAGCACACGTGCCAAGACTTGATCTGAGATGCTGACCTGGGTGGTTTGCACTCCTCCAGCCCTTTCTGGCTTACCCAGCGTGGAGGGGAGTGGTGAGGGATGCCCAAAAGCAATGAAGACCCGTAAATGAATGAGATCCACCCTTCCCTGCACGTCCTTTGACAACCTGGCACATGCCTTCAGAAAAAGCTGCCCCTGGGGTGTGCAGAGCCCTCAGCCAGGACCACTGCTCCAAACCCCCATCCCTTGACTCTACATCTAGCCTGACCTGCAGGAGTGGGTATCACCCTCCTCATCCAAGCTTCCTGCTCCCTCCACTGCATTACAAGGTCTGGCAGAGGAAGGCAGGAGACCTGCCAGTGCCAGGGTGGCTTGGGCAGCAAGCGTCTGCAGGAGAGAGCTCAGCTCCACGAGCCTGTCCGTGGCAGAGCAGTAAAGCAGTCCTTGCAGCCCACTCTGCAAGGGGGTGGGTGCCCAGAAAAACCCAGCAGCAGCCAAGTTCTCTGCCTCTGCTGGGTGAGAGCAGGACGCAGCTGGGGCCAAACCTCCCTCCTGCCTTGCTCCCTCCTCGCCAGGCTGCCGAGCTCACCACAGCCGGGGTTGGTGCTAATGAAGATTTCCTGGAGCGCTTGCTTAGCAGAAAATGATTGGTTACACCAGAGCTCGTAATTAAAAAAAAAGAGAGCGAGTGCACTAATGGGTATTTATTTGACTGTTACCTTGTCATGTATTTATCGATGCAGATAAATTCAAAATCATTAAATGCTTTACGGGGCCTGACAATTTACAGCCCCTGTCAGGCTCTGCGCCCTGCCTCTGCGGCGGTGGAGCAGCGCGGTGCGGCGGCGTGGCTGCGGGCAGGGGACGGATCCTGGCTCCCCCCGCCTCGGCACGGGGTCAGGAGCCAGCCGTGGCACGCGGGGCAGGGGGGACGCAGCCTGGGACTATGTGTGGCGTGTAAAAAAGGCGCTGAGGCGATGCTTTGTCACGACATCAGGCGATGTCTGCTCTGCAGGGATGTGCAGTGACAGCAACAGGTCCCTGCTCGGGGCTGGAAGTGCAGCCTGGGTGTGATGGGCACCTTCAGCGCTGTGAGGTAGGAGGTGATTTGAGCTGTATCCCCAGCTGCCTGCAGCCCCCAATCCTGACTCAGACATCCCCGTGCGGATGACAGCCCCAGGCAGATGGGACTGGGGATGCCTTGGGGGCAAGGTGGGGCTGAAATAATTTCTCATCTCTATGTGCAAGTGGAAAGCTCAAGCCAAGCACGCAGGAGCTGCCTGGCATTTCTCAGAGGCCAAATATGAGCCAATGTGACCACAGCACCGGGAAACTCTTCCTTTGCATTCTTCCTTGGGGTGGAAACCCCTTTCAGTGCCTCCCCATCACAGACCTGATGAAGACAGCAGTGGATGAAGGAAGGGTGAGCGGCTTTCTTGGCTCTTTAACAAGCAGTAGCGACAGTCCAGTGTAACCACAACTCTCAGGAGAGCATCTCTCCAGAGATTTACTGAGTGTGCAAGGGGATACAGGGGCATCTCTTGACTCAGTGCTTGCATAGCAACAAGGCCCTGCCTTCGTGCTGATTACACAGCTCCTAATTACCTTATTATTCTCATTAGCTGAGGTGGGGACCCCCTTCCTCTTGAAGCACCCGTAGGCAGCCTGGACTTGGGCCCGAACATGGGCATCCTCACACACCAGCTGCCTGTCACCATCGTTTTATAGACCCACGTAGCAGCACTTGTGGGTGGCAGCACCGGCCCCAGCACTTCCCACAGCCACGTGCTGCGGCTGAGCCGGCACAGCCTCCTGCCCCCGCAGCGCCAGCTCCGTCCTTAGCACCCACAGAGCGCACCCATGGGTGCACATCTGCACAGCACGATCTGTCTGCCTGTGCACGCGCTTGAGCGTGTGTGCATGCTTGTGCACACACTGTGTGCACGGCGCAGCAGCGCTCCCCCTGTTTCCCTTGGGATTTTTGAGGAATATGGCTTTCCCCAGAGAAACAGCACTCACTCTGTGGAGCAGCTGATCCCCCCAGGACCCCCGCAGCGTGGAGCAGAGTAAGCAGCAGCAGCCCTGATCCAGCCGCTGTGGCACCCATCCTGCCTGCCGCCTGGCCACCACGTCCCCACGACCCAAACCTGTTCCTGGGATGGGGTCTGATCAGCACCACTTCCAGCAGCAGATGTGGCTCCTGCCTCTCCCACAGCTCTGTCCCAAACCCGAACTCAGCATGGCAGGGAGGATCCCTGCTCCCCAGGCTCAGACCTGCTTCTCATTGCACCAGGGGCCTCCGAGGGGGAGCAGTTTCATCCTGATCTCTACAGTCCTTCACCATGGGGAACTGTCAGGCTGGCATGGGCATGGGGGTGAGCTGGTGCAGCTCTGGGTTGGCCCCAGGCACAGCTGGGAGAAACCTCTGGTCCAAACACCCGGCCTCTGAGCCCTCAGAACACGCTGCTTTGCTGCCCTCGCTGTCCGCAGGCAGCCTGGGAGGCAGGAGCACAGCCCTCTCCTGCCTGCACCGCTCTCCCCTGCCTGCCAGCTGCAGCAGAGGAGGCTCCATCCTAGGTGTACCCCAGGACAAGAGCCCTGGGCAGCATCCAGACCAGCCAGAGTGCTGAGCATCCTCCCAGCAGCTCAGCATCCACTGGGCGCAACAAGAGCTCGGTGAAAGGGTCTGTGAGACCCGCTGTCATTGTGCTCGGAGCACGCGGCGCGGCGGCTTGGACGGCGTCATTGTTCGGGAGAGAAAAGGCAAGAACTGGGGCTGCGTGCGTAAGTAGGTCACACGCAAGGCTGGAGATGGGGCCACGGGCACAGACTATAAATGCAAGAGGGAGAGAAGCGGGAAAAAGGGGGTGGGGATGTCTGGGAATGGACAGTAAGAGAGCGCAGGGGGCTCGCAGACAGACAGACAGACATGCAGGACCATGTCCCTCCCAGCTGTGCAAAGGCACAAAGGTCTCTCTGCTGTATTTCTCGTCAGTAGCAGCATCCTGACTTTTCACTCCACTGCTACCCTTGCAGTGTAGGAGAAGTCTTAAGCCCCTTGCCCAGCACAGCCCAGTATCAGAGCTTTTTCCTGCTGGGATCTATGTGGGGAGGATGCTCACAGCTATGCAGCCTCTGGCTGTTCCCACTGCTGGCTGCGTAACAGCCTTTATCCTCATGACAGCTGCAAGTCATAAAATCTTACTGCAACACGGAGTTGTACCAGGGCTGGGGGCAGAGGAGCTGCTTGGCCACCACGATTATGGGGACACACGTCCCTCTGCCTCGCAGGGGTGCTGGGCAGCCCTTGTGCCCCTGTGTCAGGCTGGAGAGGCCATGGTGACCCCCAAGACACCCCAAGCACACACATGGGCTTCCCTCCCTCCTCATCCCAGGCTGATCCTGGGGCTGTGAGCAGGTAAAGTGTAATGAGCACACCCAGGGAAGCATCGCTGCGTGGGACCCATGCCAGCAAACGACCCATCCGAGAGCAGGGTAGGAGAAACGTTCCCCTGCTGCTTCCCTCGGCAGCACCCGATGCTTCAGCACATGGTTAAACCCTGCGTCCTGCAGCCTAGTGGGTTGTGAAATGCTGAGCACAGGCAGAAAATGCCTTCCTGGCCCCTGCAGTGATCAGCTGGTGCCCCTAGGCAGGAGGCACAATTAACCTTCTCTTGACAAGAATAACTACCAATGTTATTATTGATCATCAAATTACCCAGCCCTTTTCAAGCCCCAGCCACAGGATGGGAGTGGAGGTGGTGCGGTGTGGGAACGGAGCGTGCAGAAACAAAGACGCAGCATTTGCGGCGTCCCAGCACGCTGCTGGTGCACACAGAGGAGAGCTGGGAGATGTCTCCACAACCTCCCACCTTCACGCTTCCAGGTGCTGCAACTCCCCAGACCTTGCAATGGTCTGGCCCAGGAAGATATGCATTAAAAGGTGGTAGGAATTAGGAAATGGCCAAAAGGACCCTTCACAAAGCTTAAAATTTAGTATGAAACAAAGTAAAGCCACAAAGTAATGGCGTGAAAAACTCCCTGGTCTAATCCATTGCTCTAACCACTGTTTCAGAAGCTGTGCTTGATTACAGGCTGCGCATCAATCATTGCACTGAATAAAAGATAAACGGGAAGTTTTCTAATTCCAAACCTGTCGTCCCACCACATCCCATCCGTTAGACAGATGTGAACCAGGAACAGGTCACTTTGGGATGAATCAGGGTAAATCACGTTGTTCAGTCTTCATCATACCCAGCCCCACGCAAGCCACGGTGTGGCTGGAACCCGGCGTGGTCTGGTGACCCCAGACACCGGGGTCTGACCCCTGCATCAGGGCAGGACACAGGAACCGGGGGGTGTAACAGGGATAGGGTGTTGTCCTTTGGCATCTCCAGAGAAACCGCTGCAAACGGTTTGATCACTCTGTAATTATGTCAAAACATCGGTCCCTCACTGGTTGACTTTTGCAGAATGCTGATCCGGGGAAAATCTTTCCCTTTTTTTGTAAGGGAAACCAAGAAACTGGAAATTCTCAGGGTAAAAAATGTTCCTGGTCTTGGTTAGGAAAATCAGGCTTTGGCTGTTGGAAAGCCAGGCATTTCCACCATCTTCTGTCCTGACAGCTTTTGTTTGGGGTTTTTCATTTGTGAAAGGAAAAGGGTTGGCAGGGAGGGGGGAATCTGATGGCAATGAAGGGAAAAGGGAGAAAAAGAAAAATTCTCTACAAAATTTGCAGTGGAAAATAACCAGAGATTTTTAATTTATTTTTTTTTTCCTTTTTTTCTATCTGCCTCCTTTGAACCTCCTGCTGGAGGGGGTTACCGTGGCCTCGCACCCGGTGTGCTGGGGGCTTGTCCATGGAGCAGTGCAGCGATGGGGATGCCGTGCGCTCCCACCCCTTCCTCCCTGTGGAGCCGGGGCTGTCGGCAGCAGCAGCTGCCAGCGTTAACCCAGATTCCAGGGGCGTCATGCTGCCGCGGCTGCTAAATTGGCAGCATGTAAGAGGCATGTCACCTGGGTGACAGGGTGTCTCTGACTGCGGGAGTGTTTGAATACACTGCGCCCTGTGCTAAATACTCCCATCATTACGACTGAGCTGGAGAGGCAGACCCTGTGGGATTTGGAGCAAGGATGGAGGTTGGATTTGCAGAGCACACCGGGCAATGAGCATCCCCCTTGTACCAGCTCCTGGTCACGGCGGCCAGTGCCCTGCTGCGCCCAACCCCAAACCCTCCTGGCCTTTGGAAGCAGAGAGCTGGCAGCATCGCTCGCTGGATGGAGGTTGGGCATCCCTCCAGGAGCATGCCCTTGCTCTCTGGACCATTGACCATCGCCAGACTCCCAGAGGCTGGTGAAAGAGATAGTTATCTTCTGCTGAGGGCAAATGAGGGAGCAATTAATCACCCCTTTTGTTCAGAAATAGCTGAGAAACCACAGACCAAGGCTGGAGTCGGAGCTGGGCCATGCCATCGGAGGGGTTTCCCTGGGGGAATACAGATCCAAGGCAGTAGGAGCTGTGTGTGTGAGTCAGACGCAGACGGAGAAGGTAGTGGGGAAGGCAAGGAGACAGCCACAAGCTCACTGGTAACCTCGTCCTGGGGGAGGGCTAATTGTGGAGAAGCTGCATCCCACTGCTGGACCCCCTTGCAAACGTGCTCTGTGAAAAGGGTGTTGCAAGAAAGAATTGGCTCTTTTGTGGGAGCCCTTCTTTCTCCTCTGTGGGGTGACAAGCCAGCAAAAGTCCATGTTGACTGAGCCTGGGGCTCGGGAAGGACAGTTCCCTTTGCAGACAGTGGCTGCTGGTGGGCATCATGCACGTACAGCACTGCGCAGGCTCCTCCGTGCATGCCTTCACCAGAGACCTGGCAGCTTCCAGGCAGGTGTGTAAGCACCAGCGTTGGCTGCTTCAGCCTTGTCCTGCCTCTTCTTGAGAGAAATAGCACCCACCGTTCCCCTTCTCTCTCACACTGAAACTCTTTGGAGCCACTTGCAGGAGCTCTTCGCACCCTCCCTGGCCGTTCATCATGCTTGTGAAGACCTCGCTGCAGTGCATCCATCACAGCTCCCTCCTCTCCAGGCAGGTGTGGGCTCAGACCAGCACAAGAGCCCAGCCCTTAGCCCCTCTCCTGTGTTCCCAGCCCCACTGCACACAGGTCTGGCAGCCGTGCTGCCCATGTCTCATGGGTTGTCCCATGTTTCAGGACAGCAGCTCTGCAGGTCTTCAGGGGAACAGGCTGTGGCATCCCAAGTGGCCAGAAGCCCCACCTGGAAGCAGCATCGTCAAAGCAAGTAATTTCCGCCCTGAGCAGTCAGGTTTCCAGCCTCAGCTTAGACACTGCTGCTGGACAACAGGCCATTTCCATCTGTGCTGATGTGGCCTCAACCATGCTCATCTGGATCTGAAAAACATCGGCCAGGTCCTGCATCTGCTTCCTCTGCAGCTGAGCTCCAGCCCCTCTCCCAGTCCAGCTAAAGGCTGTAGCTGTAGGAGGTGGAGAGGCAGACTGAGCAAGGAGCTTGTGGATGTGTATTCTGCTCATTGCTCACAAATACTAATGGCCCAGAGTTATTAATATTGCCACTGTAGTCATATCTGGGTAATTACTGCCATTAACCACCAGCAGAACTATTGAGTTCCCCTAATCAGTGCATTATAATAATTGGGACCAAGTGTTTTATAGATCCGGACACTAATTCCTTCCTAGCACCTCTCTCTCCCTGGGAGCCACTCCTCCCTGCTTGGCTGCCAGCCGTCTCCCATCCCAGGGGTTGCTGGGGCACCCATGAGACCCATGTGCTGTGGGGCAGATGACAACTTGTGCAGGGATGTCTCCTGCCTCCATCTGATGGGAAATCATGGCTGTAGGAGATTTGGGTGTCTAGGTGCTCCCTGCTCAGGGCTGGCCTCTGTGCTTGGGCTCTGTCGTTAACAGACCCATCGGGCTGTGAAGGTGGAGGTGGGTCTGCAAGCAAGGCTTGCAGGAGGGGACATGGGTCCAGGACCTGCAAGCGTGGTTCAGTGATACCGCTGTTCCCAGTACTGGGAGGCAGCAGGACTGAAGGGAGCGCTTTGGCTGTTCGCATTCTGCAGGGACAGAAATCTGGTGTGAGTGAAATTAATTGCACAGTCTGCTATTTACACCAATTTCCTCTTGCTCTGGAAAGCTCTTCGCTACTGCAGCCATCTGGACCCTGGAGCCCAAACCCCCCTTGGCCCAGAGCTGGTGGCTGTCCAGGTAGTGATTCAACGGGTTGCGTAAGACGAACACCTTCTCCTTCACGCTCCTGGATGCACCGAGCCAAGCAGGCAGCTGCCTCCACATCGCCGCTGCCCATCGCCAGCACGGGCAGGAGAGCTCCTGCCTTGCCCAGCGTTTTGGGGTGGAGGTCAGCCGGGGCCAGCTCCTTTCCTAGCTCTGCTTTCTCTAAGCAGCAGAAAGCCCTTGTTCTCCCCAGGTGGTGCCCAGGGCTGACAGAGCCAGACTGGCTCCGAAATCATCAGAGAGGCGTCTGCTGCAGATCTTTGGGCCAGACCGGGGGGACAAAGTCAGTCCCAAGCTGAACTCCGGCAGGGAGGGCTGGAGTCCGTGGGCAGAGCAGATCTGCAGCCCCCCCAGACACCTTTGTCCCTGTCCCGAGCAGGGCAGCAGATCTGTGATTCATTCGTGACTGGGAAAGCACAACCATATGTCATTTAGAGCTGGCCTGCAAACAAAAATCCCTGGAAATGCTAATAAATCAAAAAAAAAACCAGGGGAGAAATTCTTAGGAGGGTGGGGTGGGGGGTTAAACAAAAGGTTTTGTTGTGAGCACGCCAATGCATTTTCTTCCAACCACAGCCATTCCACAGAATTATTTTTTTTTTTATGTTTAGAAAAATAAAATTAAGGCAAACTTTGAAACAAAGTCATTTGGAAGAGAAAAAAAAAAATCAAAACATTTCACTCTGAAAATGCTGAAATGAAATGTTTTGATCTTTTGGGGCTTTTTTTCCTCCAAACAAACCATTCAGCGGAATTGACATACTCTTCCAGAACCTTTTGGTGTTGTCAAATCTGAATTTTTATTTTAATTTTTGGGGGGGGAAAAAAAAAAGAAAGTCCTCACAGCTCCAGCCAGCCAGAGAGGCGAGTTCCCAGCAGGCAAAAAGATGTGCTCTGTCCTCGGTGGGAGCTCCGTGGTGTTTTTGGGGGGGACCCTCGTGGGTCTCCCTATACCTGGCTGTGAGTCCTCGGGAGAGAGGTGCACCCCTGTGGTGCAGAGAGCAGCGAAGGAGCCGCATTGGAGAGCAGAGCTCATCACCCCGATGGGACACGATGGGCCAAGGGACAGTGCGGCGAAAGGGATGGCCTCGTCACCCTGGGAGGCGTGAGCCAGGTGAGAGCCGCCCCCCTGGTCCCCCGGGATCCGGCAGGTGAGAGAACAGAGCGATGCAATCAATAGTGCTAATTGCAAAGGCAATGTCTAGCAGAAATAAGGTGGTTATTCTGCATCACTGGACACTCTTACAATCAAATCGTCCACAGACAATTAGCTGAGCAGGAGAAATAGGAATTAGATTTCTAATTATTCTGCTGGTGAAAGGCGTTTCAGAGCACTTGGAGGACTGGAGGAGGGAGAGGTTTACATCTTTGCCGGGCTGCAGGAGCTGCGGTCCCTGCTGTCGTTCCCAGAGGGTGAGCCGAGCCAGGGAACGGGGGCTGCAGCTGGGAACTACAGACGGCTTCTTGGGAGGCTTTGGCCAGTGCTTATTTTTCATGGCTGGGTTATTTATTTCTTTTATTCAGCCGCCTGCACGACTGAGCAGGCAGCACTCTGCGCTTCTCTCCGGGCGCTTGCACGCTGGCAGTACGCTCCCGCAGAGCCTCGCTTGTCCTCCAGCCCCACCACGGGCCAAGGGCCATGCACGGCTCCCAGGGACGTCTCCCACCCATCGCCCATGCCGCTGAGGGACTGCCTGCATCCCCCATGCTGCTCCCAACAGCCTCACCCCCATGTAACAAGGCAATGGGGAGGTGAGCAGGACCCAAACTCCTGGCCTCGAACCTCCATCCTGCGACCCCCCGGCGAGCCCGTGTCCCGCTAGACAGCACATTGAGAAAGGCGGGGGAGGAAGCACTAGGATTTTTCTGTTTGTTATTAATGTTCATGTTGACTCACACTGGTGGGTGTCGTACGACTCGAGGGAGTCTCCTGATTCTTCAGCTCCTGGGGCTGCATCATGAGGACAACGGGAAGTCCTCCCGCCTCTGCTCCCTGAGCTGATGCGGAGATCCACGGCATCCCTGCTGCCTACGGAGTCTGAGTGTTTTGGAGGGTGGTATTGGTCCATGGAAGTCCTTACATTCACCTTAACATGGTGATTGCCCTTCAGGAGCATTCTCATTCAGCTGGTGGGTTTGGTGTAACTGCAGTTTCCCAAGAGGGCCATAATCCTCCCTTGGGCGTAACATCTGCGTCAGTGCTGATGGCATCACGCTGCACTTGTGTGGCAAAAGCCATGGGCTGGGGGAAAAGGCCCTTCTAGTTTTTGGTACCCACCAGTGCAGAAAGCAAGGAGATCTGAGAGCAGTTTCCCTTTCTTCTGTCTCTCAGCATTAAGTCCATCATCCAGCTGCTGGTCACCACCGAGAGGAGGGTCCTGAGTGGCGCTGAGGGGACTTTTCCTGCCTGCTTTTCTGTATCCCCACAGCCTGTTGGAAAATGCTGGACTCAGAGCACCCTGACCCTCCCAGGAGAGCAGGGCTGGCTGCGAGCATGGTGCACCTCATTGGCATGCCCTGCAGGGACACTTTACTCCTAACCCCGCTGGCACTTTTGGATCCAGCATCCTCATGGGTACAGAGGTAACTCCAGCCACTCCCCCTTGCAATGCCACAGGCAGCAGAGCCTCCAGCATGCCTTTCCTTTCCAGCAGCAAGAGCAGGAACAGTGAAGGGGGTTAAGTCACTGCCTCAGACCTGTGAGCAGGACCTGCTGTCAGAGCTGTAGCATCAGTCGTCTGCAGACAGAGGCCACCTCGGTCTGTCCTGCCTCACTGCCGGGGCGGTGCCATCCCAGGGGGAAGAGCTGGGGCAGCCTGCAGCAAAACCCTGGCACCCAGACTTCATGATCAGGGGATGTCCTGCTGCTACTGCCCCTCCATGCATAGCTGGTCCCTGCTGCAACCTGGAGCTGAACACTTCCATCTGAGCAGCCTAGTAATAAAAATAAGGATTCAAAGTCGTTTCAGAGAGTGTGTGGCTGCTGGGAACTGATGGTTCACACTGTCCATCAGTTTGTGCTCAGCAGAGACCACCATGGTTTTCTCACAGAAAGCTGGAGGGGGACTGTTTAAAAGGGCATGCAGGAATAGGACAAGGGGCAACGGCTTTAAACTGAAAGAGGGTAGATTTAAAACAGATATTAGGACGAAATTTGGGTGGTGGGGCACTGGAACAGGTTACCCAGAGAGGCCATCCCTGGAAGAGTTCAAGGCCAGGTTGGATGGTGCTTTGGGCAACCTGGTCTAGTGGGGGGTATCCCTGCCCATGGTGGGAGGTTGGAACTAGATGATCTCTGACATCCCTTCCAACCCAAACCAGCCTGTGATTTGGTGAGTCTATGATTCTATGTCGAAGGCTGGATGTCCTGTATCCTCACCAGGAATTGCCCTGCACAGGATCCCTGCATCTCAGACCTGCTGACACGCTGCCCACAATGGGGATCATCGTGCAGGGGCAGAGGGGCTGCGGCGTGGGTGCAGGCGGCACGGTGAAGGCTCCCCCCACCTCAAAAGGATCAGCCCCAGGTGCTGAGCCTGCTGTGGGAGTGCAGCCAAATATAGCCACACATATGTATGTTCTCATGCACACACGCACACACATATATATATATATACATCACTCCCCTTTGCCTTTGAGTCAGCGGTGTTAGAAACCTCTGCCAAGAGTCTTCTGAGAAATATTCCCCCTCTCTCTGTTTCTCCCTCTCTCTCTCTCTTGCATACAGGCTAATTTTATCTTCTGTCTTTCATCTGCCTGTGTATCTACCACTCCTGACAAAAAAAAGAGATTTTCACAGATTTTGCTAGTGCTCACCAGCTCTAAAAGCTTTCATCTCCCTCCGACGATGAGTGCATGTCATCTGCTCGCTCCAAATTACAGCGGAGGCCTTCACACTCAATCGGAGCATTTTCTGCCTAATTTCCCAGGCAGCAAGTTTAAGTGTGGGCTCCAGGCTTGTCTGGCGTGATCCACAGAGCAACCCGCCTCCTGGCTCCCAGGGCTGGCCCCGAGGAAGCCAGGAGCACACCTCGCCCTGCCTTCTCCACTACACAGTCTTGAAAGAAGACGTGCAAAAGCAGTGTCTCCAGAACGCAATTGCTGACCCAACAAGCTGGAGGGAGATGCTTGAGCAGGGGGGCTGTGCATGCACAGCCCTAAGGTCTGCCTGTCCAAACGAGGTGCCCAGGAATGAGAGCAGCTTGAAAAATAAATAAATTGCAGGCTGAAAAAGCTTCTCTTCACCAAACCCACCCTGGCAGAGGCTGGTGCAAGTCCAGGAGGCAAAAGCAGCTTTTCTGTGCAATGCTCAGGCTGTCTGCAGAAGCAGCAGAGAGAGGGGAGCAGCAGGTAGAGGTAGCTCCTGGTGGCCACTGTAGGATTTTCATGGGACACAGCTGGATCAGCAGGTCCCGGGTGGGAGTTAAGTGCCACAGAGTGCCTCACCGCAGAGTCCACTCCCTGCGTCTCCTCTCTGCAGGAGGGACACGGGCTGGAGACAGGGTGGGCTGGGCAAGCAGAGCTCAGAGCAGGAGTCAGACATTACCCAGGGCATCACTGTGTGTCTCCAAATCCTGCCAGCTCTTTCCCACTCCCACCAGTCATGCCACACTGCAGGGAGCTGCCCAGGCAGTCCCTTGCCCTCTCTGTCTCCAGTTCTCCCTCCTGCACTGCAGAGCATCTCCCCGGTGCAGGCACAGTGCTGGCCCAGGCCTGCCCTCCCCGCCCCCTGGGACACACACTGTCCCTGGCACCACAGCAGGCCGTTCACATGGTCCCTGTGACCCACTGCAAAGCAGGGAGGATGCTGTGGTCAGCATGTTCAGGTTTGTATTTTTTTTCTGGTAGAGCAGGCTAGATGGGTTTGGGGAGCATTCATCAATGTTTACCAGTGATGGAACCCAAGGGAACAGCATGGAGCTGTGACAGGGGAGGGTTAGGGTGGAGATCAGGAGAAGGTTCTTCCCCCAGAGGGTGGTGGGCCCTGGCACAGGCTCCCCAGGGCAGTGGTCACCGCCCCGAGCTGGGCTGAGTTCAAGCAGCATCTGGCCAACGCTCTCAGTCATCTGCTGTGATGGGGCTGGGCCTGTGTGGGACCAGGGGTTGGACTGATGGGCCTTAGGGGGCCCTTCCAATTTGGGAGATTCTATGATTCTATGATTTACGGTACAGGAAGAGGTGCCAAGATCATATCATAACAAAATAGCACTGGGGCACTGGCTGCAGGAGTGGCTGAGGACCAGGAGGGTTAGGAAGACCTTTCTCTCTTCCCATGTGGTGAACTCTTCTCAGTGGTGTCCAGTGACAGGACAAGGGGCAACAGGCACAAACTGGAACACGGGACGTTCCATCTTCGTATGAGAAAAATACTTCTTTACTGTGAGGGTGACAGAGCCCTGGGACAGGCTGCCCAGAGAGGTGGTGGAATCTCCTTCTCTGGAGAGATTCAAGACCCATCTGGACACCATCCTGTGCAATGTGCTCTGGGTGATCCTGCTCTAGCAGGAGGATGATCTCCAGAGGTTCTTTCCAACCCCTACGCATCTGTAAATCCGTGAATCTGTGAACTGCACATCACCAAGGTCTGACTTTCCTCCCAGTGTCCCCATGGCCAGGGGGCTGGATTTGGGCATCCCATTGCAGTGCCAGGGCATTTCAGCTCGCCACCTCCCTGTCTCTCCCAGCACTCCCTGCCCAGTCAGGGGAAACTGAGATGAAACTACTCATTTATTTTTTGCAACCTCCCCTCCATGCAGCTGTGCCCATGGCACAGAGATACCTCTCACAGCCAAGGAGTTTGGCAAAAATCACCGTTTTCTGACACAGCCAGTGATGACAGAGGTTTCCAGGCCGTTGACATTGTCTCTGGGTACTTTGCAGCCATACCTCAGCTCTGGTTACTGCCAGGATGAGAGCTGTGGTGTCCACACCAGGACATGCCAGCTCCTTCCCAACAGCCATCCCGCTTCTCCCTGGGCAGGCTGTCCTTGAGGCACAGCCCTGGGGTACCGCCTGCACAGGGTGGTGGAGGGACACTTTGTTCCTTGAAAGCGATGCCATTTTTGAGCAAGGCAGCAAAGCCAGCACAGGAATGTCAGGTAACATGGTCAGGCAGCTCCAGCCCAGGGACAACACACCCCCTGTCCATATTAACCACCCCTTGCAATCCCCGCTGTCCTGGTTTCAGCTGAGAATTTATTTTCTTCATAGTAGGTAGTATGAGGCTGTGGTTTGGATTTGTGCTGGAAGCAGCGTTGATAATACAGAGATGTTTTTGTTATAGAGAGATGTTTTTGTTGTTGCTGAGCAGGGCTTGCACAGAGCCAAGGCCTTTGCTGCTTCTCGCCCCGCCCCGCCGGCGGGATGGCTGGGGGTGTGCGGGGAGTTGGGAGGGACAGACAGGACAGCTGACCCAAACTGACGAGATGGATCCATACCATATGGGTCATGCTCGGTTTGTAAGGGGCTGGAGGAAGAGGAAGAGGAGGGTGATGGCAGCACTTGGAGTAATGGCGTTTGTCTCCCCAAGTAACCATTACGCGTGACGGAGCCCGGCTGTCCTGGGGATGGCTGAACCCTGCCTGCCATGGGCAGTGGGGAATGAATTCCTTGTCTTGCTTTGCTTGTGCACGCGGCTTTTGCTTCACTTATTAAACTCTTGTACCTGAACCCACGAGTTTTCTCACTTTCACCCTTCTGATTCTCTCCCCCGTTCCCACGGGGGCGGAGTGAGTGAACGGCTGCGTGGTGCTCAGCTGCCGGCTGGGGCAAAACCACGACACCCACCCAGCACCCTTCATCCTGTCCCACAGGTGAGGCGGTCTGATCCCACCATCCCTTTAGGACTTCAAGTTGCACCCGCTCCCAGAGCACACATATGAGGCTGCAGGACAAGGGGTGCACGCCGCTGGGGTGAGGGCACAGATCTAGTGCAGACCTGGGACTCCCAGGCAGGCAGCCCTCTCCCACCACACTCGGGGTGGCATGGGGAGCCAGTAGCTTCTCTCTCAGCTCCCGGCAGGCAGAGCACGAGCTGAGATGGAGTGAGGAGCAGACGGCACGATTAGCTCTGCTCAAAAAGGTCAAAACACTTATCAGACACGAATGGCAATGCTAAAAATACACTCGGCACCTCCCTGGCAATTCTCTCCCTGGGAAGTGACAGCCGTGGCTGGTGAGGAAGAGGGTGTGGGATGTGAACAGGCTGCTGCACTCCTGGATGAGTGCCTGGATCAGCAAGGGGGGTCTTCCCCTTCTCCC
This sequence comes from Psophia crepitans, assembly GCA_013399095.1. NCBI lineage: Eukaryota > Metazoa > Chordata > Aves > Gruiformes > Psophiidae > Psophia > Psophia crepitans. The sequence goes on from VWZZ01004017.1 coordinate 793,316, forward strand.
CTCCCTCTGTGTGACTAGGGAAGGGCAGGGTGACACCACCACCACAGGGGTCAGAGATGCTCTGAGGCTGAATGGGATGGCTGGGATAAGGCAGGAAGGGACTGACGCTGCGGCCTGGAAAGCCAGGCTGAAAGTCAGTCTGTGGAGGAGGTAGGGAGGAAACTGCACAGGAGCTGAGACACCAGGGACCAACAGGACAGAGGGGAGAACAAGGAGGTAACAAGATGCTGGGAATGATACAGGTGGGGAGCTGGAGACATGAGAAATGCACCCTTAGCAAAGAGCCAGTGCCATTACCCCACCTCACCCTGCTGCTCTTACTCCCAGGAACCCCTCACAGATATCGAAGCTGCAGGACATTTGGCAGAGTGCATTTTCCTTCAATGCTCCTGGTCATGCTCAGCCAGGCAGGAGACATGTCCCATGGCCACCTGTCTGGGAGGAACCGCACTGCACAGCACACACGCCCTGGGCACTGCAGTCCCGACGGGGCACGAGCGCTTGTGCAACCAACAGAACTGCAGAGTAGTCCACCACCTCCTAGGACAAAGCTCCTGGAGAAGAAGAGGTGACATTCACCATTAGGACCTCCTCACCTGCCTTGATACAGGCACCACCAGCCCCAAGCCCCTGAGATGTGTGGTTGCAGCAAAAACATCTATTAACACCTCTGGAGCTGCCCTGCCTCTGCAGTGCTCAAAGCTGTGGTGGGAAGGAAACTCTCAGTGAAGTTGCAACTCTCCATCCTATTTTTCGCTTGAGGTGCGAGCATGCTTGTTCCACATCTCTCTGTATCCCTGCTGTGCCTCTTGGAGCACAGCTCTTTCCACCTCAGCTCCTCCCTCACCTCAGCACTACAGCCTGGGAAAAGCCCAAGAAATTAGCAGCTCCCCTGAGACCCTTGAGCAACTTGACCTCCCAGTCCTAGCAAAGAAGGTGTGCAACCTGCTGGCCTCACGGGCTAAATTCAGATGTGCCTCTTGGATTTCATACTTAAGGTTTTATTGCTGAGAGGAGGCAGTGCAGGCTGTGGTCAGAGGGATCTAGGGTTGCTCTGGGCTAGCATGCTACTCCCTGGCTCCTGTGGTCACAGGGAGCCCAGCCCAAGACCCGAGGCCACCCCTCCACCATCTGTTCCCATGGTGGAGATGCCTTGCGTAGGACTGAGGGATGAGAAGGCGGTACTTCCCAACCAAAATTCTTCCAGCCCAACGTGTGGGAATGCACAGCGTGGGAAAGTCATGGGACACTGGTGTGACCCCAGGGACAGGGACCCAGCTGGGATGTGAGCAGCTTCCCTGCATGAATTGGGACCGCACCAGCACAGTCTGTGGTGACAGTGAGGAGAAATGACAGCGCCAATTTGCAGCAGGGCTCCTGAGCGCTGTCATTGCCAATTGCTGTCACCACGTAGCCTTGAAGACCTCACCTGGGCGATGGTTAAGCTCCTGGTCTCCTTGTCTCATTAGGAATAGTTACCATCATTATTGCTGCATTTACTCCCCCCCTGCACTGTGCAGGCAAACGCTGGCCATGAAGCAGCCAGTGCTGCCCCTGCGGGGACGAGATGCTGGAGGACACAGGCTGCACACTGCAGGGTCTCCAGCCATGCCTGGGGTGCTCAGGTGGCCAGGACCATCCCCAGCAGCTCCCTGTTGTCCTAAGCTATGAGGCAGTGAAACAGGACCAGCACTCACCCTGCTGTCCTCCACCCAGTGCATCGGTCCCTCTGGCCCAGGCTGGATTAACCCTGGGGGTTACGTGTGCCTCGTGGAGAACAGTGCAGCCTCCCGCTGGCGTGGGCTGCCCTGTGTCCCTGCAAGCACAGCCTGGGCTGCCCATCTCCCGGCCACTGTGTCCTGTCTAGCTGCAGAGCTGCAGGTGGGCGGTGGGCATCACTGCTCCCTGCCCCATCGAGTGTTGCCATCTTCTAGGAGCTGAGGAGCCCTGATCACTCCTGGGGCAGGAGGGGCTGGAAAAGGCACTCCCCAGGGACCAGAAGCCAGCCCCAAAGCTCCCCTGTTCCCAAGGGCTGGTCCTTGTGTCCTTGTGCCCTAGAATAGTTCTTGTTTCCTCTCACAACCAACACTCTCCTTGTGCCCTGGTTGCGCAGGGGATACAAGGACACCACTGTGTCATCCCTCTGCTCATCTCCAGGGAGAAACGCAGGAGGGAAGAGGTACTTACTGCTTCACCTCCACTTCACCCTTCCTTTAGGTGGGGGCTTTTAATTTCCTTTTAGGGCTAGAGCAGCAAACACTGAATGATGTCAGCTCCCTTGGTGCAAAGCCGGGGGATCCCCCAGCCTCTGGTTAAGCCTTGTTTGAGCGACAGCCCAGTACCTGCAGGTCAGAGACCTCTCTGGTGCTGCTGACAGCTCTGCTAAAAGCTCTTAGTTCCTCAACCCCTAAGGCCCCACTAAGTGGCAAACAGGCAGAGAACATCTGTGGAGCCCATGAAGAAGGTGTCCTGGTGGACAGATGCTCTCTGGGCTGTTTTCCCTGCTCTTCGGAGCAGCGACAGGCCACGGGCAGCATCACGGCTCATGCTGCCCGCCTGGTGGGGCGGTGATTTATCCACAGGCAGGCTGAGCCCTTCGATCAGGAGGACTGGCTCCTCTCCCATAGGTGCAACGCTTTTTCCATGGATGTGCATGCCGAGGGGATGGTGGTGTCACTGCTGGCTGCCCCTGCCAGCCCCCACCCCACCTCGGCTCCCCTACCCCCCTGCACCTCTCCCATGAGCTCCGTGCCGACCGTGCCAGCCGAACCTGTTGATTACATACGAGCGCTGCAGGTCTCTCTCCCACGTCATCACCCACGTCGTGCCACCCCTCGTGGAAGAGCCACTGGAGAGCTGATGTGATCAGCCACCGAGCCACGACTCCTTTGGTGGGCGCCTACCCCTTTAAATCAGGGAAAAAAAAAAAAAAAATAAATCCTTCGCCTAGAGGGCAGTGGAACAATTTTGACTTTAAAAAGAGAGCGAGACAGAGAGAGCGAAGTGAGCGTTAACAACTCCTGATCCAGTCCCTGGGCATTCATTAATGTTTCATGGCGCTTTCAATTATTGCCTCCTCTGCCACTGCCGTCATCTGTCTCTTCAAATCGACGGTATAATAACCACTCAAGCAGAAACCCACTCTGCTGTCTGCCCGCCGCTCCCCTCCCAGCCTCTGCAACTCCCTCTCTCCAAGCTTTTCATCTGCGCCCTGCACAGCTCGCCCTGGAAATGCCTTCGCCCCTTCCCCGCACATCGCGGGTGGCCCCGGCTGGGGACAGTGCTGGAGGGGACACGGGAGGCCAGGGGCTGTGTCGGACCCTCCTGTCTCAGAGTCAGGCTTTTATCAAGCAGATCCCACCCCACAACGAGCGGTTTGTGCCGCTGGTTTGGCCACGTGCTCCAGGGCTGACACCCTGACGTGGGTGCCTGACCCCCCAAGCCTGTGTGAACCCCACGGCAACCACCCGCCGCGCCGGGCACATCCCAACCGCCGCACAGGCTCCGTGTTCCTGGTCGGGACGCACACAGAGGTGTGCAGACACTGCACGTACCACGCGCCCAGCCCTCTGCACCCACACACTCGTGAGCAAATCGCCGCAGAGTAAGACAGCTCTGCCTGCACAGGCAGCAACAGGCAGGCTGGCTGCCTGATGCACGTACAGCCCTGGGCTCAAAACTCCAGCACATGCTCGCACACCAACAGATGTGCCCCAAATCCCTCCCTCTCCTGCAAAAACTGCCCTCGCTTTTCTGCCTGAGCCCTTCCAGGACATGGGAGAGCCCCAAGCCAAGTGTGGGCTCCCTGGGTGGGTGGTCTCGTGATGGCCTGGGAGTGCCTGGGTGCCTGGGGCAGGGGAGGAGCAGTGCTGGAGGAGGATGGCAGAGTCTATCAAGCCAAATCTGTCTATGTATTTCCCTGCAAGATGTCCTGAATGAGCCAGGGGAGGTCTGCAGAGGGTTGGAGATGGGTGAGGAGCAGCTGAAGCACCTACAGCTCAGTGTAGGTTGTGTGCCTCGCCCAGCAGTGAAACCGCACAGCTCAGCTCAGCCTTGCAGTGCCTGGATAGCCTCAGAGCTGCCAGCATCAAGGCTGCACATCTTACCACAAGCCCCATAAATCTTATGTTTGCCTTGTCCAGTCCCCAGTGCTTGCAAGTACAGCATCCCTGGGACTCAGCACCTCGAGGTGAAGGAGTCAGAGCCTTCAACTCAGGGCAAGGACCTGTGAAGGACCAAAACGTGGGTTCCTGAATGCTCTGCCCAGCATCCCCCAGCCTGTCTGGACACAGTGTCCTATCTGGGACAGGAGGAAGAGCTCACGGCTTCCACCACAGACTGCCATGAACTCAAAACATCCCAGTTTTGATGTCAAAGTGTTTCTGCTCAGGAAGACAAAAGTATTTTGTTTATATGAAGTCATGTCCTTCAATCCCACCCCTGCAGTTACACCTCACGGAGGTGTTGGGATGCTGCACTTTTTAACATTTATTATTTTCTCAGAATGGAAATAGCGTTGAAATGTCAAATTTTCCAGTGGGACATTCCCCATTTAACTGTCCTCTCCCAGCTGGGATTTATTGCTGACAACTGAATCACCCACATCTTGTTGCTATTACCATAAAGCCCTTCTCACTCCTGAGGTCCTCCCTAGCTCTGGAGTCCAAGCACTGTCCAAGAGGAAGAGGATGCTTGGAGATGAACCAAGGCTACCTGAGCAGTCTGGTGGCAGATGGGCATCCAGAGGGTGGTCAGTGTAAGGACAGAGCAGCACCCCATACCTCTTTTTAACCAACTTGGTGGCCCAGGTCACCTGCCTGGCACAGCTGGCTTGTGCCACCATTCCTCCCCAGGACAAATTTGCAAAGCAAGCTCCCAGCCCCCTCCCGCTCCCAGTGCTCCCAGCAGCTCCCAGTAGCTCCAGCTCTGCCTGCTGCAGGGAGGCTGGAAGCACAGAGCTCCTTGTAAACCCTCGCTGTTTCTCCCTCCCTTCCTCCCCCTTACCCCACCTTTTGATTCTCGCTTCTCCCTTTCCTGGAACTCTCCTGGCTGGAGGACTGCTGGAAGGAGACGAGCGGGAACTTGGCCCCAGGTAGCGGCTGGGCTCAGCGCGGGGTGCTGGGATGCACAGGAATGCCCCAGCAGGAGTTTTACTCTCTCTTTTCTTTCTTTTGCTCTTCTAAAGATATTTCAGAGTCCCTCTGATGGGAGCCAGATGTTCCCCAGATGTTTCTGCTTAGCAGAGTGCTGGCCTGCCTCCTGCGCGCTCTTGAAGGATGTGCATGTGTTTTGGTGACGTCACCGCCACCCTGCTCGGCACGGCACTCCCACACACACGTACCTCAAGTGTGCACGGAGCTGCTGGGGGTGTTGCACACACAAGCGTGTACAAACAGGCAAGGACACACGCTGGCGCAGCGGCAGGAACACCTTTCCAGGCTTTGCTTGTGTGCAGCTCTGCAAGTGCTCTCACACACACGTGGAGCGGGGAGCACTCGTGCACACGTGTGCATGCACACGCACCTGGGTGTGCACCTCCAGAGCCCCTCTCCAGGTTGCTGCAGGTCACAATCCTGGGCACGGGCTGTGGGTTGCAGCTACCAGCCAAGCAGTGGCTTTTGAGGTCGGATGGAGCTCTGCCCCCCTCCGAGCCACCACTGCAGGACAGTGGCGTGGCTTGAGCCGGCAGGCAGGGGCTGGTCACCCCCTCGTTTTGGCAGAGCACTTCTCCTGACACGTGCTAGCAAGCACCATCACTCCAGAGCCAGGTGAGAGAGCCAGGTCTCCCGTTCCCTGGCATGGCCCAGAGGGATCCAAGTTCTCTTGTCTTTCTCCACGTGCTCCCAGCACCAGTGCGATCCCTCACAGCCAGAGCGGGCCAAAACCCCATCAGTGACAGCCCCTGAGACGTCTGGCATCTGCCATGCAGTAATTAGCCACAGACACTTTCCCCCATCATTCACCTGCCTCTGAGCAGCATCTAGTCCTCCCTTCCTCCCTCCAGACACACACATGTGCACACAAGATGTGTATCATTGTGGTATTTCTCCCACGTGCTTTCAGAGGTGGCGTCCCGCGTGCCGTGGGAGGTCGGTGCCGGGGGGATGCAGCCTGCCCAGGATCAGCCCCACACATCCCACTTCCAGCACTTCCAGCACTCACAGTGCTGCGGAGTCAGGCTGGTTGGAGAGGGGAAGGGTGGGCTTCGTGGCCCCAGCACATCGGGGTCCATCACTGACGGGTGCTGGGGGCTCTTTCCTGGCTGCCCCCCCGGTGTCACAGGAGGGAGGTGCCTGGGAGCCAGCCCTGCCATGCTCAGCACCCAGACCCAGGACCAGTCTCCTTGTTCAGGCTCCCGTTTTCTTTCCCATTTATGGACTTGTGTCACCATTCGCAGTTCGTTGTACAGCACAAATCTCAGCAGCGCTGGGTGACATTTAAGAGCAGGAGCGTGGGGATGGGGGGGCAGCAGTGCAGCAGGAGGTGTGGGGTAAAGCCATCACATCCAGCCATGCTTAAACATGAATGCGGAGCAAGGTGCCTGATCCAGGAGCTCAGAAGTGACCCTCCACGTGCCAAGCCAGAGAGTTGGTGCCAGTGCCCAGAGGCAGGCAGGAGGACGAGGTTGGACATCCCAGCACAGAGCTGTGTGCGTGGGGAAGTTGGCACTGCCTCTCCCCCACCACCCCCTCCTCCCTTTCTTTCCACTCA